>OY986951.1:3337207-3339707 GCA_963920595.1 Eimeria praecox
ATGCAGCTAGCTAGCTAGCTAGCTAGGCAGCTAGCTACACTGCTATCTAGCTATCTAGCTAGCTACACAACTAGCCCTCTGTCTAGCTATACTGCCTGTGTCAGCCACCTAGCTCCTCGGCTAGCTAGCCGGCTAGCTGCTACATAGCTAGCTAGCTAGCTAGCTAGCTAGCTAGCTAGCTAGCTAGTAGTATATTATACCTTGAAGAGGGGCTTTAGAGTCTCCTTAGTGGGTTTTGTCCCCTCAAATTTTTTTATTAATGTTTTGAAGAAGGCTAAGTCAACGCCGCCATCGCCTGTCTCCTTCACAGCCAGCTGCACGTCTTCGATGCTGCAGCAGCAGCAGCAGCAGCAGCAACAGCAGCAGCAACAGCAGCAGCAGCAACAGCAGCAGAAGGAGGAGTTGGTGGGGAGGTAGAGTGAGCAAGGGGACAGTTAGGAAACGAATGAAGACAGAGAAGAGACAGAAAATGAAGGAGACATAAAAAATTAATTAATTAAGGAGACAGGAGTACACTCGGTCTCTGTTAGAGGTGTTGCTGTCTCTGCTCTTGTCTCTGTCTGTATTTCTTTCTGTCTCCTTTCCTCTCTCTCTCTCTCTGTATTTATTTCTATCTCTTTCTCTGTCTCCTTCTGTATTTGTATTTGATTCTGTCTCTTTCTCTGTGTCTGTCTCTCTGTCTCTGTTTGTCTGTTTATAACCGGCCTCTGCACTCCCTAAACCCTAAACCCTAAACCCTAAACCCTAAACCCTAAACCCTTACGAAGGGCAGAGTCCTGCAGCTCCTAGGGCTTGATGTGTCTCTAAAGCCCTTAGCTTTCCGTCAAAGTCTTTATCAAAAACCCTAAATATATCTGCTGCTTCCTGCATGCATGCGTACGTACACCAGATATGTTGTAAACCCTAGAAATGGGGTTTAGGGTTTGGGGTTTAGGGTTTAGGGTTTATAGGGTTTAGGGTTGGGGTGTAAGAGTGGCAGCAATAAAATTAAAGAGGGAAATCGAAGAGAGAAACAAACAAAACAAAAATAAACTAAAAACGAAGGAGGAGACAGAAAGGAGACAGAGAAGGGACAGTAAGGAGACAGAAAAGAGACAGAATAAAGAGAGATAGAAGACAGATATATAAAGAGCTGAAGAGGCACTAGCAAGACAAGAAAGGAGACAGAGAAGAGGCTGAGAGGGAGCAGAGAGGAGACAGTAGGGAGACAGAAAGGAGACAGTAAGGAGACAGTGAGGGGACAACACGGAAACAGTAAAGAGACAGTAAGGAGACGGTGAGGGGACAGTGAGGGGACAGCAAGGGGACAGAAAGGAGACAGCGAGGAGACAGTGAGGAGACAGCGAGGAGACAGTGAGGGGACAGTAAGGGGACAGAAAGGAGACAGCAAGGAGACATTGAGGAGAAAGAGAGGAGACAGTAAGGAGACAGTGAGGGGACAGTAGGGAGACAGGAGGAAGACAGAGAAGAGACAGAAAGGAGACAGTAAGGAGACAGTGAGGAGACATTGAGGAGACAGAAAAGAGACAGAAAAGAGGCAGAGCGAGGAGACAGAGAGGAGACAGAGAGAAGAGACAGACAGGAGACAGAAAGGAGACAATAAAGAGACAGTGAGGAGACAGTAAGGAGACAGTGAGGAGACAGTGAGGAGACAGAAAGGAGACAGTGAGGAGACAGAAAGGAGACAGGCATTCCCTCACATCCGCCATTGTGTCTTCACCTCCGTTTTGTTGTAGAGAAGAGCGGCTAGCTACAGGCACGCAGCCGCAGATCTAGCTAGCTAGCTAGCTAGCTGGCTAGCTAGCTACCTGTGTAGGTGTGCTGCAGCAGCTAGCTGTCTAGCTAGCTAGCTAGCTAGCCAGGTGCAGGCGTCTCTAAGCTCCGAGGCCCTCCCCCAGATCCTTGAGTCTTAGAGGGGAGACTGCAGCTGCTGCTGTCTCCTCGCTGTCTCCTACTGTCTCCTCTTCAAGGAGACAGACTGATAGAGAGAGAGAGAGAATCTTTCTTCTACTACGTGTTCAGGTGTACGTACACCTCGGCATGCAGGCCCAGGTATACAGCCCTATTATTGTTGAAGACAGCCTAAAGCGGCGCTTCTCCAATAATAAAATGGTTTGAAGAAAGTCAAATAAATAAATAAATTAGTGTGTAAATAAAAGAAGAAGAAGATCTACAATATATATATTGCGGTGTACGTACACCTGAAGTTGCGGTGCGGCCGCCGCGCAGCGAGCGACGGAAGAACTCGAGGTTATTTGCTCGAATTTAGCTCGAATAAAATTATTTTTAATGCAAATTATTTGTTTATTTAATTAAAAATACTTTGTTTATTTTTTAAAATATTTAAAATATTGTTTTCTACAGTAAAAATCAAAAAAAAAACAGAAACGGATATGCCTGCCCAGTGGACCTTCGAGCCAGCCCGTTGAGGTGTATGTACACCTCAGCCTCTTCCCTCATCTCTTTTTTCTATGATATGTTTGTTTGTTTTGTTTAATAT
>OY986951.1:3342207-3349707 GCA_963920595.1 Eimeria praecox
ATCCCTCTCGCCTTCAACACTGTTATCTGAGAACGTAAGAGTGCATATAACGATACAGCTCACTAGCTAGCTAGCCAGCTAGCTAGCTAGCTAGTCAGCTAGCTAGCTAGCTAGCTCACTAGCTAGCTAGCTGTCTATTTAGCTAGCTAACAGACTAGTTAGCTAGCTAACAGACTAGTTAGTTAGCTAGCTAGCTAGCTGGCTAGCCAGCTAGCTAGCTGGCTGGCTAGCTATCTGGCTAGCTAGTTGTCTAACTAAACGGCTGGATAGCTAAGTATTTGGCTAGCTAGCTAGCTAGCTAGCTAGCTGGCTGGCTGGCTAGCTAGTTGGATGGCTAGCTAGCTAGCTAGCTAGCTAGCTAGCGCGGTGAGTAGGCGGCTAAGTAGTATCATTATTAAATAACTTAGGCTGTGGGCTAGCTACCCTACAACAGATTATCTGCTGCCTGTGCTGCTGTTGCTGCTGCTGCTGTTGCTGCTGCTGCTGCTGCTGTTGCTGCTGCTGCTATTGCTGCTGTTGCTGCTGCTATTGCTGTTGCTGCTGCTGCTGCCGTGTCGCCAGCTCTGCGTCTCCTGCGTCTCCTGCGTCAGAGCAGCTAATTAGCCTGAAGGCCACATACGTAAGGGTTTAGGGTTTAGGGTTTAGGGTTTAGGGTTAGGGTTTAGGGTTTAGGGTTTAGGGTTTACGGGTATGGCATTAATTACATTAGATAAAAATATATATAAATTTAACTAAAAGGAAAACAAGCGAATTTGTGTTTATGAGAGCTTTGAAAACCTAGGGTTTAGGGTTTAGGGTTTAGGGTTTAGGGTTTAGGGTTTAGGGGTTAGGGTTTGGGGCCCCCCGCCCCACAGTAATGGTGAGCCCGAGGCTGCGCCTTCCATTCGATTAACTCTACAAACAACTTTGTCTTTTCTTTTTTTAAAAATAAAAAAATAATAAGCTTCGAGCCCTAGGGTTTAGGGTTTAGGGTTTAGGGTTTAGGGTTTAGGGTTTAGGGGCCTTAGGGTCTGTCCCCTGTCGGCTAATACTGCCAGGAAAGCCGTGAGGGAGCATGTGCAGCATTATCTTGATTAGGGTTTAGGGTTTGGGGTTTAGGGTTTAGGGTTTAGGGTTTAGGGTTTAGGGTTTCTTAATTGTTTCTGTGTATTGAGGAAGCACGAGGAAGCTGCTTTTGGCGCGTAGCCGAGCAGCAGGGATTAAACCCTAGGGTCTGCTAGGGTTTAGGGTCTGCTAGGGTTTAGGGTTTAGGGTTTAGGGTTTACGAAGATGGCCGAGAAGGTTATGATAAGCTCTGTCTGTTGGGTTCCCCGCGGGCGAAGTTGTGAAAACCCCCGCAGTTGTATATTGGAAGAGCAAGACATATCTACTTTGCTGCAGCAGCACCAGCAGCACGAAAGCAGCAGCAGCAGCAGCAGCAGCAACAGCAGCAGCAGCAGCAGCAGCAGCAGCAAGAAGGAGCAGCAGAAGCAGCAGCAGAAGCTGTTGAAGGAAGAAGCAGCAGCAAAAGATGGAGAGAGCAGCGACGGAGGGTTTGATGAGTGTATGGAAGAAGATGATGACGAGGACGATGGTAAACCCTAAACCCTAAACCCTAAACCCTAAACCCTAGACCCTAAACTGTTGAAGGGGTCTTTCTACGGTCTGTTAACTAGTCAAACCTTCTCTTTCCATACCCTAAACCCTAAACCCTAAACCCTAAACTGTTGAAGGGGTCTTTCTACGGCCTGTTAGCTAGACGAACATTCTCTTTCCTTACCCTAAACCCTAAACCCTAAACCCTAAACCCTAAACCCTAATTTGTTTGTTTCATGTTTCTAGAAGGCATATAAAATATCTAGGGTTTAGGGTTTAGGGTTTTAGGGTTTAGGGTTTATGTTTTCAGGTGTATTATTAGATAATGTTTTCTCTGTATTATCTAATGACGGCCCAGCAGCATTAACAGACAAATCTACTTCTCTTGCTGCTGCTGTAGAAATAGATAGAGAAGAAGAAGAAGCAAATAAAATATTACATACAGATCTAATTCTTGTTGCTGCAGCAGCACAAGAAGATTTAAGTACACTTGAGGTGTATGTACACGATAGAGATGCAGGAAGTCTATACGTACATCATGATATCATGGTAAACCCTAAACCCTAAACCCTAAACCCTAAACCCTAAACCCTAGCAGAGAGATTTAACCTTCTACACCCTCCATCCACACCTGCCTTCATCCGAACGCTCTTTGATAGATATATAGTGTTTAGGGTTTTCTAGGGTTTAGGGTTTTCTAGGGTTTAGGGTTTTCTAGGGTTTAGGGTTTTCTAGGGTTTAGGGTTTAGGGTTTAGGGTTTAGGGTTTAGGGTTTTGTGTGTTCAGTGTGGGGGTTTCCCTCTCTGTCTTGAGTGGCTTGGGGTCTTCCCGGGGTCATTTAAGAGAAATTTAATTGCTGTGGGGAGTTTCGATAATTATATATCTATATTTGATTTAGATATCCTAGATTGTCTTGAGCCTGTATATACACTAGGCCTACAGCAGCAGCAGCAGCAGCAGCAGCAGCAGCAGCAGCAGCAGCAGCAGCAGCAGGGTGTTGTAGGATCAAAGAAGAAAAAGAAAAGAAACAAAAAAATACAAACCCCTGATTGTCATGAGGGACCTGTTATGTCTCTTCATGTATCGCCCTTGAAAGAGTAAGCCCAATAGGGTTTAGGGTTTAGGGTTTAGGGTTTGGAGCCTCTGGGGCCTCTGCAGCAGTTGTTTTACTAGACGTTGAGGGTTTTCGCGGCCTAGCATGAGATAGAAGGGAGTAGTGTATCGTGTAGCTTAGAATGTAGGGTTTAGGGTTTAGGGTTTAGGGTTTACACTTTAGGGTTTATATCTTAGGGTTTAGGGTTTAGGGTTTAGGGTTTAGGGTTTAGGGTTTGTATGCAGAGAGGCTCTGGCGAGTGGGAGCGCAGATGAGACGGCGAAGGTATGGGATTTGTCTACGGGGAGCTGTCTAGCTACATACAAGTTTCATACAGACAAGGTAAAGGGCCTAGGGTTTAGGGTTTAGGGTTTAGGGTTTAGGGTTTAGGGTTTAGGGTTTAGGGTTTCGTGTTTGTCTTAGTTGGTGGACGACTCGACAGTTCCTGCTGAAGTTGTCTGCCTCGCTATAATAGGATATCCCGACACTTTAGGGTTTAGGGTTTAGGGTTTAGGGTTTAGGGTTTAGGGTTTAGGGTTTAGGGTTTTGCAGGTTCAAGCGGTTCTGTGGCACCCCTCGGAGGCCTCAATGCTGGCGACAGCTTCGTACGATCGAACGCTGAGGCTAATTGATGTTAGACAACCTAATGTTGCGGTGAGGGGCTAGGGTTTAGGGTTTAGGGTTTAGGGTTTAGGGTTTAGGGTTTAGGATTCTTCTCTTAGGGGCCCGTCTGTTATTATCTGTTTCTTTCTTCTTTCTGTTTGTATCTTCTGTCTTTCTATCTCTTAATGTCTCTGTCTCCTTTTAATTAATTTGTCTGTCTCCTCCTGTCTCTTGACTGTCTCCTTTTAATTAATTAATTTGTCTGTCTCCTCCTAATTAATTTGTCTGTCTCCTCCTAATTAATTTGTCTGTCTCCTCTTGTCTCTTGACTGTCTCCTCCTAATTAATTAATTTGTCTGTCTCCTCCTAATTAATTTGTCTGTCTCCTCTTGTCTCTTGACTGTCTCCTCCTAATTAATTAATTTGTCTGTCTCCTCCTAATTAATTTGTCTGTCTCCTTTTGTCTCTTGACTGTCTCCTTTTAATTAATTAATTTGTCTGTCTCCTCCTAATTAATTTGTCTGTCTCCTCCTAATTAATTTGTCTGTCTCCTTTTGTCTCTTGACTGTCTCCTTCTAATTAATTAATTTGTCTGTCTCCTTTTGTCTCTTGACTGTCTCCTTCTAATTAATTAATTTATCTGTCTCCTTTTGTTTCTTGACTGTCTCCTTCTAATTAATTAATTTGTCTGTCTCCTCCTAATTAATTTGTCTGTCTCCTTTTGTCTCTTGAGTGTCTCCTTCTAATTAATTAATTTGTCTGTCTCCTTTTGTGTCTTGACTGTCTCCTTCTAATTAATTTGACTGTCGTCTCCTTTCAATTAATTTGTCTGTCTCCTTCGTCTCTTCACTGTCTCCTTTTAATTAATTAATTTGTCTGTCTCCTTCTGTCTCTTGCCTGTCTCCTTCGAAGGTGTCTGCTCCCCTCACTGCTGACGCTGAAGCCTGCTGCTGGAATCTCTCAAACCTCGCGTCTTGTTTTGTAGGTGTTTAGGGTTTAGGGTTTAGGGTTAGGGTTTAGGGTTTAGCATTAGGGTTTAGGGTTTATGGTTAGGGTTTACGGGTAGAGATTAGGGTTTAGGGTTGTTTAGGGTTTGCTTCGATTGCTTGCACACGAGGGAGGTTTATTTAGGGTTTAGGGTTTGTTCAAGGAGAATCTACCTGCTAGCTAGGGTTTAGGGTTTAGGGTTTAGGGTTTAGGGTTTGGGGTGTATGTGCAGGTCAGCGCAGAAGACGGGTCTGTGGAGTGTATAGACTTCCGGAGGGCCTCAGCAGGTCCCCCTTCAGCAGCAGCAGCATCTGCTGCTGCTGCTGCTGCTGCTGCAGCAGCTCCTCGTCTGTGGCGCATAGCAGCACATACAGCAGCAGCAACATCGCTGCAGCAGCAGCAGCAGCTACCAGGGTTATTGGTTAGCTGTGGTTTAGATGGAGTTGCTAGGGTTTGGGATCTGCGGTGTATCGACAGCAACACACAGGGGGGGCCCCTCATGCTGCATGAGAGAGACCTGAAAGTGGTCTGCTGCTGCTGCTGCTGCTGCTGCTCCTGCTGCTGCTGTTTGTTGCTGCTGCTGCTGTTTGCTGCTGGTGCTGTTTGTTGTTGCTGCGTGATACTGGTGCTGCTGATGTTTCCTGCTGCTGCTGATATTTGCTGCTGCTGCTGCTGCTGTGGGCTGCTGGTATTTGCTGCTGCTGCTGTTGGGTGCTGCTGCTGGTTGGTGCTGCTGCTGCTGCTTGCTGGTGCTGCTGCTGCTGCTGTAGCTGCTGCTGCTGTAGCTGCTGCTGTATCTGAGTGTCTGATTTGTCTATTATTGTGTCTCGTGCTTCAGCTATGAGTGTGTATATGTTGTAAGACCAAGGGTCTAGGGTTTAGGGTTTAGGGTTTAGGGTTTGTGATTTAGGGTCCCCTCTTCAGCTGCCGCTCAAGCGAAGAGAAAGGCGTATTTGGCTTTGGAGGATCGCAGGTAGTTATTTGGGATTTAGGAGACACAGAGCATATTGCAAAGGCCTTCCACCTATAAACCCTAAACCCTAAACCCTAAACCCTAAACCCTAGGGTGAGGGACAAGGAAGTGTCTTTTGGGGGATCCCCATTAAAAACCCAAAGACAGCCAGTCAAATGCAGACAGCATTTAGCTGTCTCCTTTTAGGGTTTAGAGATTTAGGGTTTATGTTAGGGTTTAATGTAGGGTTTAGAGAATTAGGGTTTACTAGGGTTTATTGTAGGGTTTAGATAATTAGGGTTTACTAGGGTTTATTAGGGTTTAATGTAGGGTTTAGAGAATTAGGGTTTACTAGGGTTTATTAGGGTTTACTGTAGGGTTTAGATAATTAGGGTTTACTAGGGTTTATTGTAGGGTTTAGAGGATTAGGGTTTATTAGGGTTTATTAGAATTTAGGACATAGAGGGCCTTCAAACGGTGCTGCAGCACCAAACGAGAGTCTAGGGTTTAGGGTTTAGGGTTTAGGGTTTAGGGTTTAGGGTTCCGCTGTTGCTGGAGGCAACTGTAAAGAAAGTAGAGACAAAGTAGCTGCATGCATCTGTCTCCTTCTGTCTGTCTTTTATAAACTGTCTCCTTCTGTCTCTGTCTCTTAATAAACTGTCTCCTTCTGTCTCTGTCTCTTATACACTGTCTCCTTCTGTCTCTGTCTCTTTATAAACTGTCTCTCTGTCTCTTTATAAACTGTCTCCTTCTGTCTCTGTCTCTGTCTCTCTGTCTCTCAATAAACTGTCTCCTTCTGTCTCTGTCTCTTAATAAACTGTCTCCTTCTGTCTCTGTCTCTTAATAAACTGTCTCCCTCTGTCTCTGTCTCTTAATAAACTGTCTCCTTCTGTCTCTGTCTCTTAATAAACTGTCTCCTTCTGTCTCTGTCTCTTAATAAACTGTCTCCCTCTGTCTCTGTCTCTTAATAAACTGTCTCCTTCTGTCTCTGTCTCTCGGTAAGAGACTGTCTCCTTCTGTCTCTGTCTCTCAGTAAGAGACTGTCTCCTTCTGTCTCTCTCTTAGTAAGAGACTGTCTCCTTCTGTCTCTGTCTCTCAGTAAGAGACTGTCTCCTTCTGTCTCTGTTTTTAAAAACTGTCTCCTTCGGTCTGTTGGAGAAAGGAGAGACACTTGAGCTTCACTTCACGGCAGCACCAACACTGCTGCTGCTGCTGTTGCTGCTGCTGCTGTTGCTGCTGCTGCTGTTGCTGCTGCTGCTGTTGCTGCTGCTGCTGTTGCTGCTGCTGCTGTTGCTGCTGCTGCTGTTGCTGCTGCTGCTGCTGCTGCAGCCTAATAGTTGTTCTGAAAGCAAGCAGCAAGACACAAGAAGGAGACAAATGGCTGTCTCCTTCAAGCAAAACCCTAAACCCTAAACCCTAAACCCTAGTGTTTGATTTGACGTACTGAATTGTAGAAGAGCGGCAGAAGGTGGCTGCTGCTGCTCGTGCTGCAGCTGCTGCTGCAGCACCTGCAGCAGCAGCGGGAAGGCCCCTCGTTTAGCAACAGAAGCCAGCTGCATGCAGAGAGACACGAGAAAGCCCCAAAGCCCCAAACCCTGGAGATGCATGCAGCCATACAATCATACTACCCTCAACTCAAGGATATACGGTTTAGGGTTTAGGGGATAGGGTTTAGGGTTTAGGGGCTAGGGTTTAGGGTTTAGGGGCTAGGGTTTAGGGTTTAGGGTTTACGGCATGCAGTCCCTGCCAATCGCAGTAGTAGATTTGCGAAGCCGCCTGCTTCTGTAGATCCAGCGATGAGGGATCGTCTCCTGATAGCAAAACCCTAAACCCTAAACCCTAAACCCTAAACCCTAAACCCTAAACCCTAAACCCTTGGACATGGGCGGTGTGGTGTAAGGCTGCCTCGCGTTTAGGGTTTAGGGGACACTGCCAGCTGAAGGTGTTGAGGGTTTAGGGTTTCTACAGGCTAGGGTTTAGGGTTTACACTTAACTAGGGTTTAGGGTTTACACTAACTAGGGTTTAGGGTTTAGGGTTTAGGGTTTACCATCCAAGCCAAGACGTCGAAAAGCATTTAAAGCGCTGACGCAGCCCGCAGGGCCTAAGTGTTTGATGCGAGGCCGCAGCTGCACCAAACCCTAAACCCTAAACCCTAAACCCTAAACCCTAAACCCTAGAACCCACACCCCAATATAATGTCAGAAGCACAGGCAGAGACCTCAAGACCACTCAGAGCTACAGGCGCAGCAAACCCCCAGCCAGCCAGGCCTTGCACAAACCCTAAACCCT
>OY986951.1:3359707-3364707 GCA_963920595.1 Eimeria praecox
TCCACCTCTTAAACAAACACAAACCCTAAACCCTAAACCCTAAACCCTAAACCCTAGACCCTAAACCCTAAGCCATAAAATCTAAACCCTAGACCCTAAACCCTAGACCCTAAACCCTAGTATCCCTTCCAATATAATAAAAACCCTCAACGCTCAGACGCGCACACTCAGCTGCAAATAAGGGTTTCTGGCCTGAGCTAGGGTTTAGGGTTTAGGGTTTAGGGTTTAGGGTTTAGGGTTTGACTCACGCTAACGCCCTCAAAGGAAGCTACCTTCAGCCTCTCATCAAAAAAAGAGTTGAAGAAGTGACACTTGGGCACGCTGCACACAAAACCCTAAACCCCAAACCCTAAACCCTAAACCCTAAACCCTAAACCCTAAACCCTAAAATCTAAACCCTAGAACCTATAGGGAGAAAGGGTTTAGGGGTTTTAAGAAAACAAACATACAGGTCTCCTCGTGCTAAAGACTCGTCGTTGCGCCGCTGCATTCCACATACAAACCCTAAACCCTAAACCCTAAACCCGAAACCCTAAACCCTAAAGCAACCCCCCGCCGGTGAGTTGATGGCATTAAAGCAAGAACAAGATAACTGGGGCTTAGGGTTTAGGACCTGAAGAATAGTGAAGAAGCCTACGGTTTAGGGTTTAGCACCAAAAGCATCGAAAAGAAGCTTAGGGTTTATTAGGGTTTATTAGGGTTTATTATTGTTTATTAGGGTTTACTAGGGTTTATTAGGGTTTAGGGTTTATTAGGGTTTAGGGTTTAGGGTTTAGGACCTGCAGAATAGAGAAGAAGAAGTTTATAACTTCATCGTTCAGCTTTCTGCCTATCCGCAGCAACGCCATCGATTCTCTGAGCAAGCCAAACCCTAAACCCTAAACCCTAAACCCTAAACCCTAAACCCTAAACCCTAGACCCTAAACCCTAAACCGGTAAGATCTGCAGCGTCTATACCTGTCGTCTCCTGCTGCTAAAGCCCATAGTACATTGAGCTAACATGAATTAACAATTTAGGGTTTAGGGGTTAGGGTTTAGGGTTTAGGGTTTAGGGTTTACGGAGACAGAAGGGGTGTGGCGAGGAGACGATGCTGAGCAGCATTAACCATGAAGGCCGCAGCCTCTCGTCTGTCTCCTGCAAACATCATAAAGATATCTAGGGTTTAGGGTTTAGGGTTTAGGGTTTAGGGTTTAGGGTTTAGGGTTTAGGGTTTGAGACTTACTATCGTTCATGAAGGAAGGAAGACGCAGCGGGTTTACGGGAAGACAGCTCTCCCTATACACCTCCATAAGTATATTGCTGCTGCTGCTGCTGCTGCTGCTGTTGTTGTTGTTGTTGTTGTTGTTGTGCGTCATACCTGCTGCTGCTGCTGCTGCAGCAGCAGCAGCAGGTGCTGCTGCTGCTGCTGCTGCTGCTGCTGCTGCTGCTGTTGGTTTGTCTCTATATCTAGCTAGAGAAGGAGGCACAAACACATCCGCAGCAGCAGCAGCAGCAGCAGCAGCATCAACAGCTATTTCTCCTGCTGCTGCAAGAGCACTTAGTGTTGCTGCTGCTGCTGCTGCTGCTCTTCGACGCGGCCTCTGCCAGTGTTCTACCCAGTCCTCCTGTACGCAAACCCTAAACCCTAAACCCTAAACCCTAAACCCTAAACCCTAAACCCTAAACCCTAAATCCTAAATCCTAAGTCCTAAATCCTAAACCCTAAACCCTAAATCCTAAACCCTAAACCCTAAACCCTAGTTGCCATGGCATTTCGGAGGTGTAGTCGTAGTGAAGGAGGAAACTACACAGGCTACACCACCTAGGGTTTAGGGTTTAGGGTTTAGGGTTTAGGGTTTTGTACATCGCTGCTTTCGAGCTCTATCACTTCAACGGCGTCACCATCGTCCTCAGCAGCAGCAGCAGCATTAGCTGCAGCTCTTGTTGCTTCTGCTGCTGCTGCTGCTGCTGCTGCTGGTGTGGGGTTCCCTTCTCGTATGTCTCCTGCTGCTGCTGCTGCTTCTGCTGCTGCTGCTTCTGCTGCTGCTGCTCCTTCTATGACTGCCGTTCCTGTTTCTTCTTCAGCTGCTGGTGCTGCTGCTGCTGCTGCTGCATTTGCAGCAACAGCAGCAGCAGCAGCAGCAGCAGCAGAGTCTGAATCCGCTGGGTAGCAGCGGGCAGAAAATGCTGATTCTGCTTCTGCTTCTGCTGCTGTTGCTGGTGTTGCTGCTGCTGCTGTTGCTGCTGCTGCTGCTGCCGGATGCATGCAGAGAGCCTCAGAAGCCCCATCCTGCTCTGCTGCAGCAGCTTCTGTTTGAGTTGCTGTACTTACTGTTGTTGCTGCTGTTGCTGCTGCTGCTGCCTGGGAATATAAACCCAAACACTTGTCCCCTGCAACAGGAGCAGCAGCAGCAGCAGCAGCAGGTGCTGCAGCAGCAGCAGCAGCAGCAGGTGCTGCTGCTGCAGCAGCAGCAGCGGCGATAGGAGTATAAGGAGGAGGAGAAGCTGAAGAAGCACAATTTGTTGCTGCTGCTGCTGCTGTTGCTGCTGTCGCTGCTGGTGGTGCTGCTAGTGCTACTGCTGGCGTTGTTGCTGCTGCTGCTGCTGGCGCTGCTGTTGCTGCTGCTGCTGCTGCTGGCGCCGCTGCTGTTGTTGCTGCTGCTGTTGCTGCGATTCTCTTTATCGGCCGATACGAATTGTCTTGAGGAGACGGACGCTTTCCCTGCTGCTGCTGCTGCTGCTGCTGCTGTTGCTGCTGCTGCTGCTGTTGCTGTTGCTGCTGCTGCTGTTGCTGCTGCTGCTGTTGCTGCTGCTGCTGCTGTTGCTGTTGCTGCTGCTGCTGTTGTAGCAGCAGCCAAATGCCTATGTCGGGGGGTTCAGGGGATTCATCTTGCTGCTGCTGCTGCTGCTGCTTCTGCTGCAGCTCCAGCTGCTGCTGCTGCTGCTGCTGCAGCTCCTGGGGTTGTTGCTGCGGCTGCTTCTGCTGCTGCAGAAGCAGTTGCTGCTGCTGCTGCTCTAGGGGATGGATGGGGGTAGTACTAGTTATGCTGCTGCTGCTCGTTGGGGTGTATGTACACCCGAGAGCCTCCTCACCCTCCATTGAGCTGAGGGGCTCTAAACCCCAGCTAGAAATTTTCTACATGGCTGCTAAACCCTAAACCCTAAACCCTAAACCCTAAACCCTAAATCATTTTTGTGGTTTAGGGTTTACGGGCTTGAATTTGAGAAAACCTTCTATCCTGAGCGATGCATGCAGCCCCAAAGCTTTGCTGCTGCTGTTATTGTTGCTGCTGCTGCTGCTGCTGCTGCTGCTGTCGGTTTTTATTATTTTTATTTATTTTTAGTTTTTGTTTGAACATAAATAAAATAAAAATAAAAATAATTAAACAAACAAACAAAAGAGAAGAAGGTTGGATGTACTGGAGACAGCAGCTAACCCTAAACCCTACCAAACCCTAAAACCCTAGTAAACCCTAAACCCTAGCTAACCCTAAACCCTAGCTAGACCAAAACCCTAGTTAATCCCAAACCCTAAACCCTAAACCCTAAACCCTAGCTAACGTTAGGACCTGTCGAACCCTAAACCCTAACAAACCCTAAACCCTAGCAAACCCTAAACCCTAGCAAATGCTAAACCCTAGCAGACCCTAAACCCTAGCAAACCCTAAACCCTAGCAAATGCTAAACCCTAGATAATCCTAATCCCTAGCAGACCCTAAACCCTAGCAAACCCTAAACCCTAGCGGGGGCGGCTGTCCTCCGACTATCCATCTTCTAGAGCAGCACCAGCCCTGTGCCTCTGGGGCTACGCTAGCTAGCTGTAGCTAGCTATAGCTAGCTGTAGCTAGCTGTGGCTAGCTGTAGCTAGCTACAATACAGATGAAGCAGCAAGCGCTCTCCCTGCTGCTGCTGCTGCTAGTAGGAAGCCGTAGCTGCCTCGTCTGCAACTCCTAGGGTTTAGGGTTTAGGGTTTAGGGTTTTGAGGGAAGGAGACAGTTTGTTGCTGAAGGAGATAGAAATATAAATTGTCTTAGAGAGGAGGGCGCTTGCTGTTAGGGTTTAGGGTTTAGGGTTTAGGGTTTAGGTTGAAAGATAGTAATCGAAGAGGTATAGCCACTAACCCTAAACCCTAAACCCTAATCTCAACATTTAAGGTGTATGTACAACGCCAGTTTGCTGCTGCTACTCCCTCCTGTCTTCAGCTACGCTCTCTAGGGTTTAGGGTTTAGGGTTTAGGGTTTAGGGTTTAAGCAGCAGATGCTGCTAATGCTTCCTTCTCTTCGGTTTCAATGCTAAGCCCCTAAATCCCTAACCCCTAAACCCTAAACCCCACATCTTCTCCAACAAAACCTAAACCCTAAACCCTAAACCCTAAACCCTAAACCCTAAACCCTAGGGCTGTCTGAGGAAATCGTTCAATCTACATTATCAATCTCCGCAGCACCGGCCACGCTACTTGCTTCCACTCCTCTGGGAATGTCTTGTAGCTTCTGTTGCTGCTGCTGCAGCAGCAGCAGCAGCTGCTGCTGCTGCTGCTGTAGCTGTAGATGCAGCTGCTGCTGCTGCTGCTGCAGCAGCAGCAGCTGCTGCTGCTGCTGTCCCTTACACGCTCAGCTAGCAGCCGCATATCAAAGAGCAAACAGCCAGAGGCAGCAATGTCTGGAAGAGAGAAGTGCTGCTGCTGCTGCTGCTGCTGCTGCTGTTGCTGCTGCTGCTGCTGCAGTTGCTGCTGCAGTTGTTGCTGGAGGTGTTCTTGTAGCTGTTTCTCTTCTACGTCATCACCTGTCTCCCTGTAGGTGCTGCTGCTGCTGCTGCTGCTGCTGCTGCTGCCGCTGCTGCAGCAGGATAAGTAAGGAAGGGTTGTTGTGCTGCTACATGACGTATACATCGTTCTGCTGCTGTCGCTGCTGGGGCTGCTGCAGTTGCTGCTGTTATTGCTGCTGCTGCTGCAGCTGCTGCTGCAGTGCAGCAGAGGGTTGCTGCAGGGCTCCCCACACTGCAGCAAACAGTTGCTGCAGCG
>OY986951.1:3372207-3377207 GCA_963920595.1 Eimeria praecox
GCAACAGAAGCATAAGCCTTAGAAGGCGGCGGGAACACCTCAGGAGCTGCTGCTGCTGCTGCTGCTGCTGCAGCAGCAGCAGCAGGGAGCCGCAGCACATGGTCTAGCTTCAGCAACGAAGACACAAGACCTGCAGCAGCAACAACAACAACAAAACAGCAGCTCTAGCAGCAGCAGCAGCAGCAGCAGCAGCAGATATTGCTGCTCACAACTCTAAGTGCTTCTCTCCTACGTACACAAAACAAGTTGCTGTGTTGCTGCAGCAGCAGCAGCAGCAACAACAACTGCAGCAGCAGCAACAACAACTGCAGCAGCAGCAGCAACAACTGCAGCAGCAGCAGCACCTGCAGCAGCAGCAACAGCAGCAGCAGCAGCAGCAAGGGACTCACGCGTAGGGTGGTGGAAGGGCTTTGAAGGCTGTGGCTCCCACCAAAGCGTTCGCGCCCTCTGCAGAGACAAACGTAAATAAATATTAGGGTTTAGGGTTTAGGGTTTGGGGTTTAGGGTTTGGGTGGGAAGAGTGTATATATATATATATATATATATATATATATATATATATATATATACAGAGATAGATAGATATAGATAGATAGATATAGATAGATAGATAGATAGATAGATAGATAGATATAGATATAGATATAGGTATAGATATAGATATAGATATAGATATAGATACAGATATAGATATATAGATATAGATATATGGATATATAGATATAGATATATAGATATAGATATAGATATAGACATACAGATATAGATATATAGATATAGATATATAGATATAGATATAGATATAGATATAGATATAGATATAGATATAGATATAGATATAGATATAGATATAGATATAGACAGATACAGATATACTTAACTTAGGGTTTATGATAGGTAGGGTTTACATACGGGTGTTTCATTGGCTTCGTGTCTCTTCCGTCTAACAGCGAAGCTGTCTCCTCTGTCTCCTGCTGCTGCTGTTGCTGTTGCTGCTGCTGCTGTTGCTGCTGCTGCTGCTGCTGCGGCACGAAGACCGTCGCTGCTGCAGTGCTGCGCTCCCTGCAGCAGCAACAAACAGACATGAAGCCAATGTATGTAAACCCTAGTTCTCCTAAACCCTAGCTTAATATATACAATATCTAGGGTTTAGGGTTTGGCTGCTATAAACCCTAGATAAGGGTTTTGTCCTGATTTCCTTAGAGAGTCTTCAAGGCGAATAGGGTTTAGGGTTTAGGGTTTAGGGTTTAGGGTTTAGGGTTTGCTCGTACGATGCTGGGAGGATCTAGAGGATTAGGGTTTAGGGTTTAAACTTATTAGAATAGGGTTTAGGGTTTAGGGTTATTACGATAGGGTTTAGGGTTTATTAGGGTTTGTTCCTAATCTGCGACGCGGGTCTAGAGGATTAGGGTTTAGGGTTTACAGATATGGTGTTGAGAGGGTCTAGAAGATTAGGGTTTAGGGTTTAGGGTTTAGGGTTTAGGGTTTAGGGTTTACTCGTATGGTGCTGGGGGGGTCTAGACAATCATAGAGGACGCCAGAGACGAGGTTGTTATCTTCTGCAAACCTCAGCTGTTTGTCTCCTGCACAAAACCCTAAACCCTAAACCCTAAACCCTAAACCCTAACGCCTCAGGAGCCCTAAACCCTAAACCCTAGCGCCCTCAGTAACCCTAAAACCTAAACCCTAGGGCCCTCAGGAGCCCTAAACCCTGAACCCTAAGGCCTCAGGAACCCTAAACCCTAACGCCTCAGCGTTGCTTGGGAGCCGACTGAAGAGTAGCAAGGGTTTAGGGTTTAGGGTTTAGGGTTTAGGGTTTAGGGTTTAGGGTTTCTTCAGCTCACCCTTGAGAGGCTTTGACGTTTGTAGTGTATCTTTGAGGCTGTCTTCTGCTGCTGCTGTTCCGCCTCCAGCAGCAGCAGCAGCAGCAGCAGCAGCAGGTTCAAGAGGAGCAGCAGCAGGCTCCGTAGGTTCAACCAGATCAGCAGCAGCAGCAGCAGCAGCAGCAGCAGCAGCAGGTTCAGCATCAGCAGTAGGGGAGTACTCCCCCGCTAGCTGTGCTACTTGCTGCTCTCTCGTTAATTCTATCGCCTTACCTAACTGCAGCAGCGAATCTAAGCTGCTGTTTAATGCCAGAGATTCCGCGCTGCTGCTGCTGCTGCTGCTGCTGCTGCTGCTGCAGGTGCTGCTGCTGCTGCTGCACGTGCTGCTGCTGCTGCTGCACGTGCTGCTGAGGGTCGTTGGTGCTCCTGCACAGTCGCTCAGTGTCGAGACACCGCAAGCAGCAGCACCTGCTGCTGTCAGTAAGGATGGTTTTGCTGCTGCTGCTGCTGCTGCTGCTGCTGCTGCAGGTAGAGCGGATGCAGCAGCAGCAGCACCAGGGGTCTCTTCGCTGCGTGTATCCTCTTGCTTCTGCTGCTGCTGCTTTTGCTGCTGCTGCTGCTGCTGCTGACGCTGACGCCGCTGCTCAGCCTCAGACCCTGCAAGCAGCAAACCCTCTAACAACGAATCTGCTGCTGCTGCTGCTGCTGCTGCTCCTGCTGCTGCTGCTGCTGTCTTCGACTGAGCTGCTGCTGCTGAGGAAGCAGCACCTCCTCCCTCTGAGCTCTGCAGCACATCCAAACAGCAGCAGCAGCAGCAGCAGCAGTAGCAGCAGCCACCATACACCTCAAAGCCCTAAACCCTCTCCACAAATCTTAAACCCTAAACCCCAAACCCTAAACCCTAGGGCAACATCCTGTGCATGTGTGCACACACGCACTCCTTCTACAAGCAACCACAAACCGTAAACCGTAAACCCTAAATCCCAGGCCCTAAACCCTAAACCCTAAACCCTAAGCCCTAGACCCTAAACCCTAACCCCTAAACCCTAGACCCTAAACCCTAAACCCTAAACCCTAACCTTTTCTCTCTGCCATAATTTAATTATTTGAGCTGCGAGGTTTCGAATAAAAGGAGAGACGCCGCCAAACCACAGAGGGGTTTTCTCTCTTCCCGCAGCAACAGCAGCAATGAGAGACACAAGCTGTTCACATACACAAACCCTAAACCCTAAACCCTAAACCCTAAACCCTAAACCCTAAACCCTAGATATGGAGGTAAAGGGAATGCTAATGTATCTGCTGCTGCTCTTGCGTCATCCCTCCCCCGACTCCTACTGCTCTTTCTGCTGCTACTGCTGTTGCTGCTGCTGCTGTTGCTGCTGCTGCTGCTGCTGCTGCTGCTGCTGCTGCTGCTGTGGGAATAGAGTGTTTAAGACACCTGCTGTGCCCCTGTCTCCTCCTTTGGTGGGGTTAAGCTCTTTAAGAAGAGAAGAACCTGCCGCAGCTTCGTGCTGCGCTGCGCCGTGCTGCTGCTGCTGCTGCTGCTGCTGCTGCTGCTGCTGCTGCTGTTGTTGTTGTCTGCTGCTGCTGCTGCTGCAGCAGCAGCAGCAGACAGACTACGAGAGGCCCCCCAAGCACCTATCCATCGAGATAAAACCCCTAAACCCCCGCAGCTAACAAACATTTTTATTGCTGCAGGGCTGCCCCGCTGCAGCAAACCTGAAACGCACAAACCCTAAACCCTAAACCCTAAACCCTAAACCCTAGATCCTAAACCCTAAACCCTCAAACCGCCGCAACTTCAGCAGATACAGCGCTCCAAGCGTCATCAAATGAAGCAACCACTATACGGTGATTGGCCCTTAGGGTTTAGGGTTTAGGGTTTAGGGTTTAGGGTTTAGGCTTTAGGGTTTAGGGTTTACGCACCGATGCACTGCAGCTGGAATGCCTCCGGAGCTTGAGGCAGCAAAGCCACCAACTCCTTTGCTTGGGCCTGCAGCACAAACCCTAAACCCTAAACCCTAAACCCTAAACCCTAAATCCTAAACCCTAAACCCTAGTTTGTTCCCCAAGCAACGCAGAAATGAGCTGAGCTGAGATCTTTCAAGGGCTTAGGATTTAGGATTTAGGGTTTAGGGCTTAAGGTTTAAGGTCTAGGGTCTAGGGTTTAGGGTTTAAGACCTAGGGTTTAGGGTTTAGGGTTTAGGGTTTACCTCAGTCTTTAGACTGAGAGCATCACCAGAGAGGAGAGGGTCGACGTTAAACACCGCAGCCAGCATTTGTTGAAACTTCCCCGCTGCACAAACCCTAAACCCTAAACCCTAAACCCTAAACCCTAAACCCTAAACCCTAAACCCTAAAACCTAAACCCTAAACCCTAAACCCTGAAACCTAAAACCTAAAACCTAAACGCTATATGTGGCAGGCAGAGAAGGGGATGAGTGTATTTAGGGTTTAGGGTTTAGGGTTTAGGGTTTAGGGTTTAGGGTTTGCTGACGAGGGTTTTTGAGGGGCTGTTTGTTGCTTTTGTTTGCAACACCTGGAAGAGAAGAACTGAGCTGCAGCTTGCTGCTGCTGCTGCTGCTGCTGCTGCTGCTGCTGCTGCTGCTGCTGCTGGGGGTAGCTTGAGAAGCTGCTGCACCTGGAGCCCCTTGCTGCCGCTGCAGCAACGACTGCGGCCGCTGTTGCTGCTGCTGCTGCTGCTGCTGCTGCTGCTGCTGCTGCTGCTGCTGACGAGGCGCCCAAGGTCTAGGTCTCTTGTCGCCTCCAAAGAAGCCCCCAGCAGCAGCAGCAGCAGCAGCAGCACTCGGTTTGCTGCTGCTGCTGCTGCTGCTGCTGCTGCTGCTTGAACTACTGTTAGGGCCCCGCCCGAGGCGCTGCTTCTGCTGCTGCTGCTGCTGCTGCTGCTGCTGCTGTCGGGGCAAAGACTTCCCCTGGAGCCTGCTGCTCGCGCCCTTCGCGCTGCTGCTGCTGCTGCTGCTGCTACTGCTGCTGCTGCTGCTGCTGCAGTCGTCTCCACTCGTGTAGTGCGGAGCTGATGTAAGCTGCCCGAAGCTGTGCTCGGTGCTGTGCTGCCACCGCTTGCTGCTGCTGCTGCTGCTGCTGCTGCTGTTGCTGCTGCTGCTGCTGCTGCTTAAGACATCTCGCTCTCCAGGCACAGGCGTGAAGGAGTAGCAG
>OY986951.1:3404707-3414707 GCA_963920595.1 Eimeria praecox
AGCAACAGCAACAGCAACAGCAACAGCAGCAGCAGCAGCAGCAGCAGCAGCAGCAGCAGCCCTACCGAAGGGTATAGGTTTATCAAGAGCTTCGGCTGAGCCTCCAAGGGCGACCCACACAGCAGCTGAAAACCCCACACAGCATCCCCTATTTGCTGCTGCTGCTGCTGCTGCTGCTGCTGCTGCTGCTGCTGCTGCTGCTGCTGCTGCTGCTGCTGCTTACTCATGTTTTGATTGTCGTCTTCGTCGTATCCTTCGGCTGCCTGGCGTTCAAAGACTCTCAGAATCTCAGCAAACTCTAAACCACAGACAGATAAGAAAAAGGGATTAGGGTTTGTTTATTAGGGTTTGGGGTTTGTTTGTTTGGGGCTAGGGTTTGTTTATTTGGGGTTAGGGTTTGTTTATTTGGGGTTAGGGTTTGTTTATTAGGGATTAGGGTTTGTTTATTTGGGGCTAGGGTTTGTTTATTGGGGTTTAGGGTTTGTTTATTAGGGTTTAGGGTTTGTTAATTAGGGTTTAGGGTTTGTTAATTAGGGTTTAGGGTTTATTGGCTATGTTTTAAGGTTCCTCGGGTGAGGCTTAGGGGAAGGTATTTAGGGTTTAGGGTTTAGGGTTTAGGGTTTAGGGTTTGCTGGCATGCTGACTAGGGTTTAGGGTTTAGAACCGCTGATGAGGGTTTATCGTTTTTTTTAATTATGGTTTTGGATTTTTTAATTAGGGTAATTAGGGTTTAGGGTTTAATAACTAGGGTTGCGGGTTTAATAACTAGGGTTTAGGGTTTATGAACTAGGTTTTAGGGTTTAATAACTAGGGTTTAGGGTTTAGGGTTTAGTAACTAGGGTTTAGGGTTTAATAATTCGGGTTTAGGGTTTAATAACTAGGGTTTAATAACTAGGGTTTAGGGTTAAGTAACTAGGGTTTAGGGTTTAGGGTTTAATAACTAGGGTTTAGGGTTTAGGGTTTAGTAACTAGGGTTTAGGGTTTAGGGTTTGACCGATTTGTCCCGTGCAGTCTTCTTCAATTTCTGCCATGAGAGAATAAATGATATCGTCTGTTGCACTAGAACCTAAGATGTCTGTCATCGCAAACCCTAAACCCTAAACCCTAAACCCTAAACCCTAAACCCTAAACCCTAAGCTATGAAGCCCTAGAACCCTAAACCCTAAACCCTAGGCCACAAACCCTAAACCCTCTCCCCTAAATCCTAAATCATAGGTTGTTTTGATATCAGCATAAACCCTAAATCTCTGCTTCTATTAACTGAACACAAACCCTAAACCCTAAACCCTAAACCCTAGACCTTGTCACAAACCCTAAAGCATTTTTAATTATTTTATCCTAAACCCTAAACCCTAAACCCTAAACTACTGTGTTTGCTATGTAGAAACAAACCCTAAACTACTGTTCTTGTTCTGTTACAACAAACTCTAAACCCTAAACCCTAAACCCTAAACCCTAAACCCTAAACCCTAGTTAGGGCTGTTAGATAGGTGCTGCGTCATAGGAGACAGTAAACATGCAGAGAGATAGAGAGAGAGACCTAAACCCTAAACCCTAAACCCTAGTTAGGGCTGTTAGATAGGTGCTGCGTCATAGGAGACAGTAAACACGCAGAGAGATAGAGAGAGAGACAGAGAGAGACAAGAAGAGACATTTAACTTCGGGTGTATCCGCAGCTCTGGGATGTTTTAGGGTTTGTTGTATCTCCTGCTTCTTCAGGTGTATAGGCAGCTAACACTGCAGATTTATTTATTTCTTCTTTCTCTCTAATTTAATTTTTTCTGCTTTTGTCTGTCTCCTTCTTCTATGCCTTCATAGCCCTCACCGTTATTCGCTAGCAGCACTAAACACATCTGCTG
Organism: Eimeria praecox; assembly: GCA_963920595.1. Classification (NCBI taxonomy): domain Eukaryota; phylum Apicomplexa; class Conoidasida; order Eucoccidiorida; family Eimeriidae; genus Eimeria; species Eimeria praecox. Next base: position 3,406,567 of record OY986951.1, read on the forward strand.
CTGCTGCTGCTGCTGTTGCTGTTGCTGCTGCTGCTGCTGTTGTTGTTGCTGCTGCTACAGCTACTGCTGGTGCTACGGCTGCTGCTGCTACTGCTGCTGCTTCTCCTACAGTTGCTTCTGGTGCTGCTACAACTGCTGCTGCTGCTGCTGATGCTACTCCTAGTGCTGCTGCTGCTAGTGCTGCTGCTGCTAGTGCTGCTGCTGCTAGTGCTGCTGCTGCTAGTGCTGCTGCTGCTAGTGTTGCTGCTGCTCGTTCTGTTACATTTGCTGTTGGTGCTGCTACCGCTGCTGCAGCATTTGCTTCTCCTGATCCTGCTGCTGCAGCTATCGTTCATGAAGCAGCAGCAACAACACCAACAAGCAACTACAGCAGCAGCAGCAGCAGCAGCAGCAGTAGCTGCTGCTGCTGCTGCTGTAGTTGCTGCTGCTGCATGTGTTGTCTAACCATGCAGCAGTTGTTTAATTTCTGCTTTATCTACTCCGCTTTCTCTCTTCGTTTTTAATTCTCCTAATGTAGCGAGACAGTGCGCGATAGTCTCTCGATTTAACGACATTTTCTGGTGTATGTACACCTCTGTCTCCTCTTATTTTCCTTCTTATTGTCTCCTTAAACCCTTAGTATTGTCTCCTTTTATTATTAATATTATCTCCTTCTATCCTTACTTACCTCGCTATAGTATTTATCACGGAAGACACTACTTTATGATGCGCCAGCCCCATATGCATGCAGCAGCAGCAACAGTAGCTGCAGCAGCTACTATTGCTGCTGCTGCTGCTGTTGTTGTTGTTGTTGGTATTATTGTTGTATGTATGCAAAGATAATAAATAATATATTTTTATAATTTATTTGATATTATATAACACATTTTATTTTATAGAGGCTTGGCTATACTCCATGGGACGCTGTGTATGAGTGTGCGTTCGTATAGAGGGGAGTTGAAGAGTATAATATAATTAATTAATTAATTAAATAAAACAAGACAAATATATTAAATTAATTAATTAATTAATATAAACAAAACAAATATCTTAAATTAATTAAATTTATTAGAATATAAAAAGTGCGTCAGCCGGGACTCGAACCCGGGTCGCAACCTTGGGAGGGTTGCATCCTACCCCTGGACTACTGACGCTTGATTTGTTTTGTCTCTGTTTGTCTCTCGTTTGCCTGTCTCCTTTCTGTCTCCTTTCTATCTCTCTTCTGTCTCCTTTCTGTTTCTTTTCTGTTTCTTTTCTGTCTCCTGTCTGCCTCCTTTGTGTCTGTTTTCTGTCTGTCTCCTTTCTATCTCTTTGCTGTCTCCTCTCTCCTGTCCCTTCTCTGCTGTCTCCTCTCTTCTGTCTCCTGTTCTGTCTCCTCTACCTCTTCTACGTTTCTGCTTGTCTGTTGTATTTGTTTCCTTTGCCTCTCTTCTTTCTCTATCTCCTTCTTCGTCTGTCTCTCTTCTTTCTCTGTCTCCTTCTTCGTCTGTCTCTCTTTTGTCTGTCTCTGTTCTCTGTCTGTCTCTTCGCTGCGTCTGCATTTTCTGTCTCTCTCTTTTGCGTCAACTGTCTCCCTTTTCTGTCTCCTCTCCCCCTTTTCTGTCTCTTCTCTCTCTCTCTCTCTTGTCTGTCCCTTCTCTCTCTCTCTCTCTCTCTCTCTCTCTCTCTCCCTCTTGTCTGTCTCTTCTCTATCTTTTCTAATAGTATTTTGTCTCTCATTTTATTTGCTGTCTCCTTTAATATATATTTTAGCCTAAGGGTTTCTGCTGTTGCTGCTGGAGCTTGTTGGGGTGTCTCTCGAGGTGGTACTGTCTCTTTGGAGACAGACACAGAAAACAAACACAAAATAGACAGGAGACAGATGCTGTTAAGCCCCCTGCTGCAACAGCAGCAGCAACAGCAGCAGCACCAGCAGCAGCAGCAATAGCAACAGGAGCAGCAGCAATAACAGCAGCAGAATACTCTTTGTCTAAACAAAGACAACAAAGATAAACAGCAGCATACATTTCTAGACAGAGAGAGGGAGAGAGAGACAGAGAGACAGAGGGAGAGATAGAGAGAGAGACAGAAACAAAGAGGGACAGAGAGACAGAGAGACAGAGAGAGACAGAGAGACAGAGAGAGACAGAGAGACAGAGAGAGAGACAGACAGAGGGAGACAGACAGAGAGAGAGAGACAGGGAGAGACAGAGAGACAGACGGAGACAGAGAGAGAGAGACAGAGAGAGACAGGCAGAGACAGAGAGACAGGAAGACAGAGACAGGCATACAGAGACAGACAGAGACAGGCAGACAGAGACAGACAGAGACAGACAGAGGCAGACAGAGACAGACAGAGACAGACAGAGACAGACAGAGACACAGACACACACAGACACAGAGACAGACAGAGACAGACAGAGACAGACAGAGACAGACAGAGACACAGACACACACAGACACAGAGACAGACAGAGACAGAGACAGAGACAGACAGAGACAGAGACACACACAGACAGAGACAGAGACACACACAGACAGAGACAGAGACAGAGACACACACACACACACACAGAGACACACACAAACAGAGACAGAGACACACACAGACAGAGACAGAGACACACACAGACAGAGACAGAGACACACACAGACAGAGACAGAAAGCCCGGGTGCCCGTACAGAAAATGCGTCAGCCGGGACTCGAACCCGGGTCGCAACCTTGGGAGGGTTGCATCCTACCCCTGGACTACTAACGCCTGATCTGTCGGGTCTCTGTTTGTCTCTCGTTTGCCTGTCTCCTTTCTGTCTCCTTTCTGTCTCCTTTGTGTCTCTTTTGTGTCTCCGTTCTGTCTGTCTCCTTTCTATGTCTTTGCTGTCTCCTCTCTGCTGTCTCCTCTCTCCTGTCTCCTCTCTTCTGTCTCCTTCTCAGCCTCTTCTACCTCTTCTACTTTTCTGCTATTCTCTTTTATCTGTCTCCTTTGCCTCTCTTCTTTGTCTGTCTCCTTCTTTGTCTGTCTCCTTCTTTCTCTGTCTCCCTCTTTGTCTGTCTCCTTCTTTCTCTGTCTCCTTCTTTGTGTGTCTCCTTCTTTGTTTACCTCTCTTCTTTGTTTATCTCTCTTCTTTGTTTATTTCTCGTGTCTGTTTGTTTCTCTTCTTTGTCTGTCTCTCTTCTCTTGCCTCCTCTCTGCCTCTCTTTTTTCTGTCTCTTCTCTCTCTTTTGTGTCTCTCCTCTCTTTCTTTTGTGTCTCTTCTCTCTCTTTTGTGTATCTTCTCTCCCTCTCTCTCTCTCTCTCTTTTCTGTCTCTGCTATTTTAATAATATTATTCTGTCTCCTTTTACTTGCTGTCTCCTTTAATATATATTTTAGCCTAAGGGTTTCTGCTGTTGCTGCTGGAGCTTGTTGGGGTGTCTCTGGAGGTTGTACTGTCTCTTTAGAGACAGACACAGAAAGCAAACACAAAATAGAGAGGAGACAGATACTGGTAACCCCCCTGCTGCAACAGCAGCAACAGCAACAGCAACAGCAGCAGCACCAGCAGCAGCAGCAGCAATAGCAACACCAGCAGCAGCAGCAACAGAAGCAACAGCAGCAGAATACGCTTTGTCTAAACAAAGGCAACAAAGATAAACAGGAGCATGCACTTCTAGACAGAAAGATGGATAGAGAGAGAGAGAGAGAGAGAGAAAGAGAGAGAGAGAGAGAGAGAGAGAGAGAGAGAGAGAGAGAGAGAGAGAGAGAGAGAGAGAGGGAGAGAGAGACAGAGACAGAGACAGAGGCAGAGACAGAGACAGACACAGAGACAGAGAGACAGAGACAGAGAGAGAGGCAGAGACAGAGACAGAGACGGAGAGGCAGAGGCAGATACAGAGAGAAAGAGAGACAGAGGCAGGGAGAGCGACAGGGAGAGAGACAGAGAGGGACAGAGACAGAGAGAGACAGAGACAGAGAGACAGAGAGCGACAGAAAGAGACAGAAAGAGAGACAGAGAGACAGAGAGAGACAGGCAAACACAGAGAGACAGAGAGAAACAGAGTGGGACAGAAAGAGACACAGAGAGACAGGGAGATACAGACAGAGACAGAGACAAAAAGAGAGAGAGAGAGAGAGAGAGAGAGAGAGAGAGAGAGAGAGAGAGAGAGAGAGAGAGAGATACAGGGGGGCAAACAGGGATATGCAGAGGCAAGCAGAGACAGAGAGAAACAGAGACAGACAGAGACAGACAGAGACAGAGATGGAGACAGATAGAGGCAAATAGGGACAGACAGAGACAGACAGAGACAGATAGAGACAGAGATAGAGTCAGAGAGAGACAGACAGAGACAGACAGAGACAGACAGAGACAGACAGAGACAAACAGGGACAGAAATTGCGTCAGCCGGGACTCGAACCCGGGTCGCAACCTTGGGAGGGTTGCATCCTACCCCTGGACTACTGACGCTTGATTTGTTTTGTCTCTGTTTGTCTCTCGTTTGCCTGTCTCCTTTCTGTCTCCTTTCTATCTCTCTTCTGTCTCTTTTCTGTCTGTCTCTTTTCTGTCTCCTTTCTGTCTGTCTCCTTTGTATCTCGTTGCTGTCTCCTCTCTGCTGTCTCCTCTCTTCTGTCTCCTGTTCTGTCTCCTGTACCCCTTCTACGTTTCTGCTTGTCGCCTGTGTCTGTATCCTTTGCCTCTCTTCTTTCTCTGCCTCCTTCTTCGTCTGTCTCTCTCTTGTGTGTGTCTCTTTCCTCTGTCTCTCTTCTCCTGCCTCCTCTCTGCGTCTCTTCTTTCTGTCTCTCTCTCTTCTGTCTCCTGTCTCCCTTCTCTGTCTCTTCTCTCTCTCTCTCTCTCTTCTTTCCCTCTCTCTCTCTTTTCTGTCTCTGCCATTTTAATAATATTATTATGTCTCTTTTTACTTGTTGTCTCCTTTTATATATATGTTAGTCTAAGGGTTTCTGCTGTTGCTGCTGGAGCTTGTTGGGGTGTCTCTTGAGGTTGTACTGTCTCTTTAGAGACAGAGACAGAAAGACACACAAACTAGAGAGGAGACAGATACTGTTAAACCCCCTGCTGCAGCAGCAGCAACAGCATCAGCAACAGCCACAGCACCAGCAGCAGCAACAGCAGCAGCAACAGCAGCAGCAACCGACAGAACAAAGATGCACACCAGCATACATTTAGACAGAGGCAGAGAGAGACAGGGAGAGACACAGAGAGATACAGAGGGACAGAGAGAGACAGAGAGAGACTGAGACAGTGACAGACAGAGACAGAGAGAGATAGAGAGAGACAGAGAGAACCAAAAAGAGACAGAGAGACAGAGACAGAGAGAGACAGAGAGACAGAGAGAGACAGAGAGTGACAGAGACAGAGAGAGAGAAAGAGAGACAGAGACGGGGATAGAGAGACAGAGACAGACAGAGAGAGACAGAGAGAGATAGAGAGAGAGACAGAGAGAGACAGACAGAGACAGGGAGACAGGCAGAAAGAGACAGAGACAGGGAGAGGCAGAGGGAGACAGACAGAGAGAGAGAGACAGGGACAGAGAGAGAGACAGAGAGAGAGGCACGGAGAGACAGGGAGAGACAGAGAGAGACAGGGAGAGACGGGGAGAGAGAGGGAGAGAAAGAGAGATACAGAGAGATACAGAGAGAGACAGAGACAGAGAGGGGCAGAGAGAGACAGACAGAGGCAGAGACAGAGGCAGACGGAGACAGAAAATGCGTCAGCCGGGACTCGAACCCGGGTCGCAACCTTGGGAGGGTTGCATCCTACCCCTGGACTACTGACGCCTGATTCTTTGTTTCGCTGCTTTTCTCTCGTTTGTCTGTCTCCTTTCTGTCTCCTTTCTGTCTCCTTTGTGTTTATTTTGCGTGTGTTTTCTGTCTGTCTCCTTTCTATCTCTTTGCTGTCTCCTCTCTGCTGTCTCCTCTCTTCTGTCTCCTGTTCTGTCTCCTCTACCTCTTCTACGTTTCTGTTTGTCTCTTGTATCTGTCCCCTTTGCCTCTCTTGCTTGTTTGTCTCCTCCTTTGTCTGTCTCCTTCTTTCTCTGTCTCTCTTCTCCTGTCCCCTCTCTGCGTCTCCTCTTTCTGTCTCTTTTTGCTGTCTCCTGGCTCCCTTCTCTCTCTTTTGTGTCTCTTCTCTCTCTCTCTCTCTCTCTTCTCTCCCTCTCTCTCTCTCTTTTCTGTCTCTGCTATTTTAATAATATTATTCTGTCTCCTTTTACTTGCTGTCTCCTTTTATATATATTTTAGCCTAAGGGTTTCTGCTGTTGCTGCTGGAGCTTGTTGGGGTGTCTCTGGAGGTTGTACTGTCTCTTTAGAGACAGACACAGAAAACAAACACAAAATAGAGAGGAGACAGATACTGTTAAACCCCCTGCTGCAACAGCAGCAACAGCAACAGCAACAGCAGCAGCAGCAGCAGAATACGCTTTCTCCAGACAAGGACTACAAAGATAAACAGCAGCATACACTTCTGTATATATATATATATATATACATATATATATATATATATATATATATATAGAGAGAGAGAGAGAGAGAGAGAGAGAGAGACAGACAGACAGACAGACAGACAGACAGACAGACAGAGACAGAGAGAGAGAGAGACAGTTGTTTTATTAAATATCTGAGTGTATATCTATTTATTTAAACAAAGACAACAAAGACAAGAAATAATAATAGAAATAATGCATGCATCAATAAATAAAAACAAAGACCAAAAAAATATGTAGGTGGTAGGGATGTCTTTAAACAAAGACAAATAATATATGTATATATTTATATAGATATACCTGTATATCAATATCTATCTATCTCTCTATCTATATATCTATATCTATATCTATATCTATATCTATATCTATATCTATATCTATATCTATATCTATATCTATATCTATATCTATATCTATATCTATATCTATATCTATATCTATATCTATATCTATATCTATATCTATATATCTATATCTACATCTGTATATCTATATCTATATCTTATGTACATATCTATCTATGTATCTATGTATCTATGTATCTATGCATCTATGTATCGATCTATCTATGTATCTATGTATCTATCTATCTATCTATCTATCTATCTATCTATCTATCTATATATATATATATATATATATATATATATATATATATAGAAACAAAGACAAAGATAAAGACAAAAACAATTAATATTTATTAGGGAGGATGTCTTTCTCTGTGAATGCATCTTCAGCAAGCTGTACAGACACCCTAGAGACGCAAAGAGCAGCAGCACCTGAGTCCTTATCACTGTCTTATTTGCTGCTGTTGCTGCTGCTGTTGCTGCTGCTGTTGCTGCTGCTGTTGCTGCTGCTGCTGCTGTTGCTGTTGCTGTTGCTGTTGCTGCTGCTGGTGCTGCTGCTGCTGCAACAAGGAGACCTCCTTAGCTGGTCGTCTCCCCCCTGAGGGAGAGACAGGAAGCTGCTGCTGCACTAACACCAGCAGCAGCAGCAGCAGCAGCAGCAGCGGCAGCAGCAGCAGCATGTGCTGCAGCATTCACCGCAGCCGTATGATCTAGATAAATCTAAATATATTTATCTGTCTCCTCAGGGGTATTTGGAGACAGATACATATGCATCACGGTGTCTCTCTCAGCATCATAATATTTAGGTTTAGGGTTTAGGGTTTAGGGTTTAGGGTTTAGAAGCGCAGGAGACAGACAAAAGAAGGAGACAGGATAGATATAGAGAGATAGAGAAGAGACAAATAGAAATAAATAAACAAAAGAGACAGAAATAAAAACTGCCTCCTTCTGCTGCTTCATCGGAGACGCCCGCGGCAGCTGAAGCTATCAAACTGAGATCGCCCTAATTCAAAATACTGCACACACACAGCAGCAGCAGCAGCAGCAGCAACTGCAGCAGCAGCAGCAGCAGCAGGAACTGCAGCAGCAGCAGCAGCAGCAGACGCTGGAACTGCAGCAGTGGCATCGACTGCTGCAGTGGCAGCAACTGCAGCAGCAACATCGATAGCTAAGCAGACTAGCAGCAGCAGCAGCAGCAGCAACTGCAGCAGCATCTCGTGTTGCTGTAGGGTCAGCAGCAAAAGCAGCAGCAGCAGCAGCAGCAGCAGCAGCAGAACACCCCCATGGACTTCTACGGTGGATGCACTCTAAAGGCCTGCTGCTGTCTTTGCTGCTACTGCTACTGCTGCTGCTGCT
>OY986951.1:3417207-3419707 GCA_963920595.1 Eimeria praecox
CCTTCACTTGACGCCCCACAGCCTGCAGCAGCAGCAGCAGCAGCAGTAGCAGCAGCAACAATAACAACAACAACAACAGCAGCAGCAGCAGCAGCAGTTGCATCCAGTTGCTGCTCCCGCAGCACCAGCAGCAGCAGCAACAATAACAACAACAGCACCAGCAGCAACAATAACAACAACAGCACCAGCAGCAACAATAACAACAACAGCAGCAGCAGCAACAATAACAACAACAGCAGCAGCAGCAGCAACAATAACAACAGCAACAACAGCAGCAGCAGCATCAGCAGCAGCACGAGTTTATGTCTCCAACTTTCTCACCATCATACAAGAACATGTTTTCCCTCTTTGCTGCTGCTGCTGCTGCTGTTGCTGCTGCTGCCTCTGCTGTTGCTGCTGCTGCTGCTGCTGCAGCAGCACTTTGCTGCCAAGGAGCCAATCAATATCTCTCCCTCCTAATGGTAGCTCAAGAGACATACACCCGAAGGCCTGTCCTGATAGAAACGGAGACAGGCGAATTACAGATCCTCCTAAATCTATTAAAAGCCCCGTAAAGTGCTGCATGCACTGCAGCACATGCAACGCGCTCTCATTCCACCTGCTGCTGCTGCTGCTGTTGCTGTTGCTGCTGTTGCTGCTGCTGCTGCTGCTGCTGTTGCTGCTGCTGATATCAGATGCAACAAGGGCACCGGAGGGGCTGCGGAGACACCCGGTTATAGCTAACGCAGACAGCGTATCCTGAAGACAACACAAAACAAAAAAACAGAGTCTGTTGCTGCTGCTGCTGCTGCTGTTGCTGCTGCTGCTGTTGCTGCTGTTGCTGCTGCTGCTGCTGCTGCTGCTGTTGCTGCTGCTGCAGCAGCAGACACAGATAAAATAGCTACACAAACACAAGCAGCTACTAAGATCGACGCTGCAGCAGCAACACAAAGTGCTGCAGCATCATTATAAAAGCAACAGCAAAAGCAGACACAACAGCATCAAGCCAGCAATCCAGCAGCAGCAGCAACAGCAGCAGCAGCAGCAGCAACAGCAGCAACAGCAGCAGCAGCAACAGCAGCAGCAGGAACAGCAGCAGAAACAGCAGCACCAGCAGAATCAGCAGCAGCAACAGATGCAGCAACAACATCAGCAGCACCAGCAGAATCAGCAGCATCATCATCAGCAGCAACAGCAGCAACACCAGCACCAGCAGCAGCAGCAACAGCAGCAACAGCAGCAGCAGCAGCAGGAGGACCTGTCTACCTTATCAACAGATAAGAAGCTGTCTGCCTCGAGTGTCTCGAAGCAAAACTCCCCTAAGTTTTGAAAGTGCGTGGGAGAGCGTAGACTGCTCTCTAGCCACAGATAACGACCTCCCCATACACCACAATCGAGTCTGCAGCAGCAGCAGCAGCAGCAAATGCAGCAGCAAATGCAGCAACAGATGAAGCAGCAGCAGCAGCAGCAGCAGCAGCAGAAGACACAAAACAATAGCACCAAATACAACAGAAATACAACATAAAGCAGAAGCAGCAGCAGCAGCAACGGAGATGTTATACATTATAACTAACACACAAAACAACAACTGCAGAGATGCAGCAGCAGCAGCAGCAGCAGCAGCAGCAACAGCAGCAGCAAGGGGGAGAGCTGCATTCGAGGCAGCACGAAGGGAAGCAGCCACAGCATCAGGAGCAGCAGCAACAGCAGCAGCACGAGCAATCATCCTCATCATCAGCAACAGCAGCAGCAACAGCAGCAACAGCAGCAGCAACAGCAGCAGCAACAGCAGCAACAGCAGCAGCAACAGCAGCAGCAACAGCAGCAGCAACAGCAGCAACAGCAGCAGCAACAGCAGCAGCAGCAGCAGCAGCAGCACACCCAGAGTCTGCTGCAGTAAGTACGTTAAGGATCGCGTCTTCATACTCGCTCCAGTTTCTTACAACTCCGCGATAAGAAGGCAGATAACCATCGCCCTCATTCTCTTAACACAGCAGCAGCAGCAGCAGCAACAGCAGCAGCAGCAGCAGCAGCAACAGCAGCAGATGCAGCAACAGCAGCAGATGCAGGAGAAGCAACTGTGGAGGCAGCAAATGCCGTCGTGGTTGATGCAGCAAATGCAATAGGGGATATGAAGCAGCAGCAACAGCAGCAACAGCACCAGTGCCAGCAGCAGCAGCAACAGCAGCAGCAGATGCAGGGAGACAACTCGTGGTTATATGCTGCTGCTGTCGGTCTTATGCTGCCGCAGCAGCAGCAGATGCAGCAGCAGCAGCAGCAAGTGCAGCAGCAGCAGGTGCTGCTGCTGCTGCAGCTATTCCTTGCTGCCTCACCCCACGGTTTTCGAATGACTTGAGGGAGTATGAGGCTCTGTTCTTCTCCCTGCAGCAGCAGCAGCAGCAACAGCAGCAGCAGCAACAGCAGCAACAGCAGCAGCAACAGCAGCAGCAAATATCTTGTAAGAGATCTCTCATGCAGAGTCTGCTGCATTTGAGGTGTACGGACAGCAAGCACACAGATA
>OY986951.1:3434707-3437207 GCA_963920595.1 Eimeria praecox
TGTTGAAGCCACGAATCCATAGCTGAGATAAACAAATTAAAAGGAGACAGATATATAGAAAAGGAGACAGATATATAGAAAAGGAGACAGATACAGTTAGTAAGGAGACAGTTATGTTGAGAGGAGACAGTTAAGTTGAGAGGAGACAGTTATATTAAAAGGAGACAGATAAATAGAAAAAGAGACAGATAAATAGAAAAGGAGACAGATACAGTTAGTAAGGAGACAGTTATGTTGAGAGGAGACAGTTATGTTGAGAGGAGACAGTTATATTAAAAGGAGACAGATAAATAGAAAAGGAGACAGATATATAGAAAAGGAGACAGATACAGTTAGTAAGGAGACAGTTATGTTGAGAGGAGACAGTTATGTTGAGAGGAGACAGTTATGTTGAGAGGAGACAGTTATATTAAAAGGAGACAGATAAATAGAAAAGGAGACAGATATATAGAAAAGGAGACAGATACAGTTAGTAAGGAGACAGTTATGTTGAGAGGAGACAGTTATGTTGAGAGGAGACAGTTATATTAAAAGGAGACAGATAAATAGAAAAGGAGACAGATATATAGAAAAGGAGACAGATAAATAGAAAAGGAGACAGATAAATAAACAAGAAGAGACAGATATGTGAAAAGGAGACAGACAAATAAACAAAAGGGGACAGACAACTCAACAAAGGAGAGATAAACATAAACAAAAGTAGATAAACAAATGAAAAGGAGACAGTTGCTCTCTCTGTGACAGCAGGCAGGCATAGAACGTCAAACCAATCAAATACAAGAAGGAGACAGACACCTCAACTGTCTCCTCATCTATTAGAGACAGACACCTCAACTGTCTCCTCATCTATAGGAGACAGACACCTCAACTGTCTCCTTATCTATAAGAGACAGACACCTCAACTGTCTCCTCATCTATAAGAGACAGACACCTCAACTGTCTCTTTATTTATAAGAGACAGACACCTCGACTGTCTCTCTATTTATAAGAGACAGACACCCCAAGTGTCTCCTCATCTATTAGAGACAGACACCTCAACTGTCTCCTCATCTATAGGAGACAGACACCTCGGCTGTCTCTCTATTTATAAGAGACAGACACCTCAACTGTCTCCTCATCTATTAGAGACAGACACCTCAACTGTCTCCTTATCTATAAGAGACAGACACCTCAACTGTCTCCTCGTCTATTAGAGACAGACAGCTCAACTGTCTCCTCATCTATAGGAGACAGACACCTCGACTGTCTCCTCATCTATTAGAGACAGACACCTCAACTGTCTCCTCATCTACAAGAGACAGACACGTCAAGTGTCTCCTTGCTTCTTACAATCAAATTTGCCCGGTGCGAGAACAACAACGCCGAGGGATTGAGCTGGAGACAGACAAAAAAACAAAAGGAGAGAGACAGAGGAGACAGAGGAATATATAAACGAGACAGAGGAGACAGAAGATGTTATAAAGGAGACAGACAAATTGATAGAGGAGACAGAGGAGACAGTGGGATGAGTAAAGGAGACAGAAGAATTGATAGAGGAGACAGAGGAGACAGAGAATGTTATAAAGGGGACAGAGGAGACAGAGGAGACAGAGGAGACACAGGAATATATAAAGGAGAGAGAGGAGACAGAGGAATGTATGGAGAAAGAGACAGAGGAGACAGATAATGTTCTAGGAGGAGTTTGAGGAGACAGAGGAATGTATAAGGGAGCCAAAGGAGACAGGGGAATGTATAGAGAAGACAGAGCAAGGAGACAGAGGAGACAGAGGAGACAGATGATGCTCCAAGAGGAGACAGCAGGGCAGACAAGAGCAGGATGTCTCTCTTATATTTTTCTTACATTCAGAGAAAAAACTCTCTCCTGCATACGCTCGCCAGTCTCCTTTCGCGGGTCTTCCCTTCTCCTCTTCTATCGGTATATCTGAAAGGAGACACAAGACACACAAAGCAGCTGCAGGCTCAGATATAGCTAGCTAGCTAGCTGTATGCGGGAGACCTCGCTATCTAGCTAGCTGGCTAGCTAGATAGCTAGCTGTTCATCTGTATGGTTGTTGATGGCTGTCCCCCGCGCCCATCTGTCTGTCTCTCTGTCTGTTTAGTTAGCTAGCTATCTCGTTAGCTAGCTACCTAGCTAGCCCAAATACATATATATATATATATATATTGATTTATTTATCTATTTATTTATTTATTTATTTATTTATTTATACCGTCAATGATGAGTTGTAGAGCCCTTTGTTGTCCCCTTGCAGCTCCTCTCAATATCATATGACAATGTTGGTTCATAATATCTAATACGCCTCTGTCTCCGCAGTAATCACCTAATATTTGTTTAATAATTTGATGGATCTGACCGTATAATGTGCTGCTTCCTACATAGGTATCCCATGAAGGATGTTGCATGCGTTGTGTAAATATATCTAATATCAATAGAGCATATTGCTGTACATCTTGAAGACGAGGAGAATAGAAAGGAGTTATTAGAGATATTGCTTCTCCT
>OY986951.1:3442207-3449707 GCA_963920595.1 Eimeria praecox
TAATTTTATAAATATTAATTAATTAATTGATTTATTTGTTTTATTCGGATAATATAAAACCTCAATAACACATATACTTGCATCTTCGCCTGAGAGACCGTTGCCTCGTTATACACCGCAGGGTGTATGATGAGGTTATGAAAATGAAGACAAAAGTATAATAAATTAATTTTTAAAGAGTTTTCTTGGTTTTTATAGACAAATAAAAAATAAATTAAGGTGTATATACACCTCGTCTACCTCTTATTTCACGTGTTTCAATATAATGTATGATGAGGGCGATTCGAAGACACTCGAGACAGTTCTATCGTGATATAAATTAATTAAGTTTGATCTAAATTAATATAAATTAACTAAGTTTAATATAATATAATATAACTCAATTTAATTTAATTTAGCTATTTTTGTTAATTTAATTAATTTTATTTTATTTTATTCTATGATAGCGAAAAGCTACCAACACAATCTCGATGCATATCTCGATACATACATAGATATACAGCTGTACCTATAGCTATATGTATATCTATCTATCTATCTATGTATATATATATATATATATATATATATATATATATATATATATATATATATATATATATATATAGAGAGAGAGAGAGAGAGAGAGAGAGAGAGATAGATATAGATATAGATATAGATATAGATATAGATATAGATATAGATATAGATATAGATATAGATATAGATATAGATATAGATATAGATATAGATATAGATATAGATATAGATATAGATATAGATATAGATATAGATATAGATATAGATATATAGATATAGATATATAGACATAGATATAGATATATAGATATAGATATACAGACATAGATATATGGATATATACATATATATATATATATATATATATATATATATAAATGTATATATAATAATAGTTTTAGATATAGGTATAAAAATTCAAATATATACAACTGTTAACTATATATAGGTGTATATATATATATATATATATATATATATATATATATATATATATATATATATATATGTATATATATATATATATATACATATATGTAATCTATTTAAATGTAAATGTATATGTTTAAACATAAACCCTAAGCCCTAAAGTATATAAGGAAAAGTCTGAGACAAATCAAGCAGCTTCAGACTTGTCTTTCTCTGATATTCGGGTGTATGTACACCTCAAACCCTAAAGCCTCTTAGCAGCATCAGCAGCAGCAGCAACTGCAGCAGCAGCAGCAACAGCAGCAGCAACTCGATACAGGTAAAGAAGACACGCAATATTTAGTGTTGCAGGGAAGCAGCAGCAGCAGCAGCAGCAGCAATTGTAGCATCAGCAGCAACCGTAGCAGCACCAGCAACTGTAGCAGCAGCAGCAGCAGCAGCAGCAGCAGGATGAGCCTAACTGCATCAATCCCTCATTATATATTCTGGGGTGTCTATACACCTGATCATGAGTTAGGAGAAAAAGCAGCAAATATATTGAGGATTAAGAATGCATGCATGCAGCAATCTCATTATTTAAATAATTAAAAGGAGACAGGAGACAGGAGACAGGAGACAGAGCTCATGATAGACACCTCGAAGCAACAGCCTGCTGCTGCTGCTGCTGCTGCTGTTGCTGCTGCTGCAGGAAAGGGGGAAGCAGCAACTACATCTCTCCCTGCTGCTGTTGGTGCTGCTGCTGTTGGTGCAGCAGCAGCAGCAGCAGCAGCAGCGGCTATTGCTGCTGCTGCTGCTATGTGTAGATAAAATATGCAGAGGTGCTTCTGCAGCAGCCAGGTCGTGAAGATGCTGCTGCTGCTGCTGCTGCTGCTGCTGCTGCTGCTGCTAGCGCTGCTTCACTTCGCCGTGTTGCTGCATCGGAGGCTGCAGCAGCTGCTGTTCCGCTGCATGCGGCAGGTGAGGCTGCTGCTGCTGCTGCAGCTGATGCTGCTGCTGCTGCTGCTGCTGCTGCACTTGGCTCTGCAACGGCGTCGTCACATGCTGAAGCCCATAAGACAGTTGCTGCTGCCGTAGCTGCTGCTGCTGCTGCTCCAGCTGCGACTGCTGCTGCAGCTGCTCGTGTTGCTGCAGCTGTTGCTGCATTTGCTGCACTTGCTGCTGTTGCTGCAGCTGCTGCTGCTCCCCCAGCTGCTGGTGTTGCTGCAGCTGTTGCTGCGTTTGCTGCTGCTGCTGCAGCTGCTGCTGTTGCTGGAGCGGTTGCTGTTGCTGCTGCAGCAGCAACTGTTGCTGGTGTTGCTGCTGCTGCTGCTGCTGTTGCTGCAATTCCTCTTCTTCATCATCTGGTTGCAGCTCCCCTTCTTCGCGCTGCTGGTCCGCAAAGTCCTGCTGCTCCTTGTCTTGCTGCTGCTGCTGCTGTTGCTGCTGCTGCTGCTGTTGCTGCTGCTGCTGTTGCTGTTGCTGCTGCTGCTGCTGCTGCTGTTGCTGCTGCTGCTGCTTGCTGCTGAAGAAGTTGTTTTGTACTAAGTAGTGTAGAGCAGCAATAAGCTTTCCTTCCCATTTGCTGCGATCTGCTGCCTGCAGCAGCAGATGAAGAGAAGGCCTCAGCACTAACTGCTGCTGAGCCCGAGCACCAGGTGTATAGACACCGCAGCCGCCCCCCATGCCTGCAAGCAGCAGCAGCAGCAGCAGCAACAGCAGCAGCAGCAGCAGCAGCAGACGTAGGTGCGTAAGATGCAGCAGGCTGCCTGCCTTGAAAGAAGCCATCTCCTAAACCCTAGAAACCCTAGAAACCCTAAACCCTAGAAACCCTAAACCCTAGAAACCCTAAACCCTAGAAACCCTAAACCCTAGAAACCCTAAACCCTAGACACCCTAAACCCTCAGTGTTTCGCGGGTCTGTAGAGGAGGCAGAATGCAGTGTATAGACAGTAAGGTCTCTAGGACTTAGGGTTTAGGGTTTGTTGATTAGGGTTTACTGCATGCGTTGAATGTTTAAGACATCAGAATCAGGGTTTAGGGGTTAAGGTGTGTGATATATTGTCTGTGGTTTAGGGTTTACTCTCTGTGGTTTAGGGTTTACTGTCTGCAGTCTATACGGTTGGGTTTCTGGGGTTTAGGGTTTAGGGTTTAGGGTTTGAGAATTAGGGTTTACTGTTTGAGGCTTAGAACATGGTGAGCCTGAGGCCTAGGATTTAGAAATTAGGGTTTAGGGTTTACTGTCTATGTCTGGGGTTTAGGGTTTAGTGCTTAAGGTCTGCGGCTTAGGGTTTATCGCGTTGAGTTTAGGGTTTAGGTCTGAAGGGTTTAGGGTTTAGGTTCGGGTTTTTAGGGTTTTAAATCATGGGCCTAAGGGTTTAGGGTTTAGAGTCTGGGGTTTAGGGTTTAAGGCCTAGGGTTTAGGGTTTTGAGCCTGAGCTTCAACGGTCAGGGTTTAGGGTTTAAGGCCTAGGGTTTAGGTTTTTGAGCCTGAGCTTCAACGGTTAGGGTTTAGGGTTTAGGGTTTAGGGTTTAGGGTTTACCGTATGAGGGAAACCACATTTCAGGAAGACGGCCCCCGCAATCGTTGGTGTTGCTAGCGAGAGAATTTCTCAAGATAGCTGCAGCAAAAACCCTAAACCCTAAACCCTAAACCCTAAACCCTAAACCCTAAACCCTAAACCCTAAACCCTCGAAAGTGTAAGCAATCGTTCCTAAGCGTAGGCTTGGTCTGCCTAAACCCTTGAAGCACTCAACAAGTGAGGATTGAGGCTTCATCTTAACAGGCTTAGGGTTTAGGGTTTAGGGTTTAGGGTTTAGGGTTTAGGGTTTACGCACTCTCTAAAACACTCTTCGGCTGATCTAGCAGATTCATCGCCGCCTCCTGCAGCCACAAATGCAAGCAGAAACCCTAAACCCTAAACCCTAAACCCTAAACCCTAAACCCCAAACCCTAAACCCTAAACCCTAAACCCCAAACCCTAAACCCTGAACCCTAAACCCTAGGCATGTAGATCATGAAAATAAATTCGGTGTCGCCTCCTTGCTTATCTCTACGCCCTAATACCCTAAACCCTAAGCCCTAAACCCTAAACCCTAGAAACCCTAGAAACCCCAACACCCTAAACCCTAAACCCTAAACCCTAAATATTGAACGTACCCCAGGATTGTGTTTCTTCGGGAATGCAGCCTTTCTCGCCTTTACCCACAAATCAACCTCAGCGGGGCTGTCAACGATGCTCTCGCTGCAGCAGCAGCAGCAGCAGCAGCAGCAATAGCAGTAGCAGCAACAGCAGCAGGAGTGCAGCAGCAGCAGCAGCAGCCAGCACCAATCCATGAAGCAGCAGCAACATCACCCTCAGCAGCAACAGCAGCAACAGCAGCAACAGCAGCAACACCCGCAGCAGCAACAGCACCCACAACAGCAGCAGCAACAGCAGCAGCAGTCCCCGCATCACCATCATCATCATCAGCAGCAGCAGCAACAACAACAGCAGCAGCAGCAACAACAACAGCAGCAGCAGCAGGGGGAGGAGGCTGACGAACCCTCTTTCATTCTTCATATGCGATAGTTTATGAATAGATAAAACATGAGGAGGCGCGGTGTACGTACACCCCAAATAAGAACAAACAATATGTTCTTCTTGTTGATGTCTTTGATATCGAGAGAGAGAAGAGAAGGTCTTCTCACATGGACCGCAGATATAAGCAGATCTACACAGCACACACATACTAATATAAAAAATATTGGGGTTAGGGTTTAGGGTTTAGGAGATAGGGTTTAGGGTTTAGGGTTTAGGGGGGACGGGGGGAGGGCTTAGGGTTTGAGGGGGAGGGGAGAGAGGGGAGGGAGTAGGGTTTAGGGGTTAGGGTTTAGGGTTTAGGGGGGAGGGTTAGGGGGTAGGGGTTAGGGTTTACGGGTTAGGGTTTAGGGGGTAGGGTTTAGGGGTTAGGGTTTAGGGGAGGGGAGTTAGGGTTTAGGGTTTAGGGTTTAGGGTTTAGGGTTTGTGCTCACAGTCCTTTCTTGCTTCTGCGTTCGCGATAGGAAGACACAGGCGCCCCCATCTCTGTCTTTATCCTCAGCTGCTGCTGCTGCTGCTGCTGTTGCTGCTGCTGCTGCTGCTGATTCAGGGGAGCTGCAGGAGGAGGAGGCGGCGGCTGCTGCACAGACCAAAGACGAGGGGCCCCACTGCTGCAGCGAGGCGGAGCAGGGAACCCTAAGCACTGCTGCTGCTGCTGCTGCTGCTGCTGCTGCAGGTGCTGCTGCAGGTGCTGCTGCTGCTGCTGCTGCAGGTGCTGCGGTTGCTGCTGCAGGTGCTGCGGTTGCTGCTGCAGGGTGTAGCTGCTGCTACAGCTGCTGCTGCTGCAAGGGGAGGTAGGCGGCGGTGGAGGTGGGGGAGGCGCTGCAATGACTTGCTGCTGCAGTGGTTGCTGCTGCTGCTGCTGCTGCTGCAGTGGCTGCTGCTGCTGCTGCTGCTGTTGCGGTTGCTGCTGCTGGTGCATCTGCTGAGACCAAGGGTGCTGCAGTGGCTGCTGCTGCTGTTGCTGCTGCAGGGGTTGCTGCTGCAGCTGTTGCTGCTGCAGCTGTTGCTGCTGCAGCTGTTGCTGCTGCAGCTGTTGCTGCTGCAGCGGTTGCTGCTGCAGGGGTTGCTGCTGCAGCGGTTGCTGCTGCATCGGTTGCTGCTGCTGCTGCTGCATGTGGAACTGCATCGGCTCCTGCAGCTGCTGAGGCTGCTGCTGCTGCTGCTGCTGCGGCTGCTGCTGCTGCTGGCTTTGATGCTGCTGTCTCCTCTGTCTTTGCTGTCTCCTATGATTCCCGTGGCGCCCACTCCGTTGCTGCTGCAGCTGTTCTTGCTGCTGTTGCTGCTGCTGTTGCTGCTGCTGCACCTGCTGCTGCTCTTGAGAGGCTCCCGCTAGTCCTCCTTGAAGCCAATAATTCTGCTGCTGCTGCTGCTGCTGCTGCAGTCCTGTAGGCTGCTGCTGCTGCTGCTGCTGCCACGGTGGGTGCTGCATTGGCTGCTGCTGCACCGGCGGCAGCTGCTGCAGCGGCTGCTGCATTGGCTGCTGCATTGGCTGCTGCTGCAGTTGTTGCTGCTGCAGCGGTTGCTGTTGCAGCGGCTGCTGCAGCTGCTGCTGCAGCGGTTGCTGCTGCAGTGGCTGCAGCGCTTGCTGATGTTGCTGCACTGGCTGCTGCTGCAGCGGTTGCTGCTGCAGTGGCTGCTGCTGCAGCGGTTGCTGCTGCATTAGCTGCTGCTGCAGCGGTTGCTGCTGCAGTGGTTGCTGCTGCAGTGGTTGCTGCTGCAGCGGCTGCTGCTGCAGCGGTTGCTGCTGTAGTGGCTGCTGCTGCGGCTGTTGCTGCTGCAGTGGCTGTTGCTGCAGTGGCTGTTGCTGCTGAAGCGGCAGCTGCTGGATCTGCTGCTGCTGCATTTGCTGCTGCTGCATTTGCTGCTGCTGCATTTGCTGCTGCTGCACTGGCTGCTGCTGCTGCTGCTGCTGCTCGTGTGGCTGCTGCTGCTGCATCAGCGGTTGCTGCTGCATCGGTTGCTGCATAGGCTGCTGCTGCAACGGCACTGGCTGCTGCAGTTGCTGCTGCTGCATAGGTTGCTGCTGCAGCTGCTGCTGGGGCTGCAGTTGCTGCTGCTGCAGCAGCTGCTGCTGGAATGTCGGCTGTATTTGCTGCTGCTGCATTTGCTGCTGCTGCTGCTGCTGCTGCTGCTGTGGCTGCTGCAGCACTGGAGGCGGCTCCATTCCTTGCTGCTGCGGTTGTTGATACTGCTGTGTATGCTGCTGCTGCTGTTGCAGCTGCGGTTGCTGCTGTTGCAGCCCCAGCTGCGCATGCTGCCTTAGCTGTTGCTGCTGCTGCTGCTGCTGCTGCTGCTGCTGCTGTGGCCACTGGGGTGGTGGCGGCGGCGGGGGTGGCGGCTGCTGCTGCTGCTGCTGCTGCAGTTGCTGCTGCTGCTGCTGCGGCAGCCTGCCATAGGAGAACTCTGTATTACATATTCCCTGAGAGAGAGGAGAGGAGCAGTAGAAGCTGCTGCTGCTGCTGCTGCTGCTGCTGCTGCTGCTGCTGTGGCCCTGCATTGGGATGCCGCTCCCTTGGTGGCGTTGCTGCTGCTGCAGCATTTGCTGCTGCTGCTGCTGCTGCTGCATGCCAAACAGTCTCTGCCGCTTGTTGTGGAAGTCATGGGGCTGCCGCCGCTGCTGTCGTTGGTGCTGCCGCTGCTGCCGCTGCTGCTGCTGCTGCTGGTGCTGCTGGTGCTGCTGTTGGTGCTGCTGCTGCTGCAGTCCCCATGAGCTCTTATCGTTAGACCCTGGCGCTGTGGGTGCAGCAGCAGCAGCAGCAGCAGCGGCAACAGCAGCATCTGCTGCTGCTGCTGCTGCTGAAGGGGCTGCAGCAGCAGCAAGATTTTCATACGAGATACGCAACGCCGGGCCCCGGTGGCGGGGCCCCTTGTTGCCTGAGGGGGCACCCATGGGGCCCCAAGGGTTTAGGGTTTAGGGTTTAGGGTTTAGGGTTTAGGGTTTAGGGTTTGGGTGGGCTTTCGGTGCATCGCAACCGTTGTTGCTGCTGCTGAT
>OY986951.1:3454707-3457207 GCA_963920595.1 Eimeria praecox
GCTGCTGCTGCTGCAGCAGCAGCTGCTGCTGCTGCAGAGGCTTGCTGCTGCTGCAGAGGCTTGCTGCTGCTGCTGCTGCTGCTCCTGTGGACCGAAGTTGCTGCTGCTGCAGCAGCAGCAGTTGATACTGCAGCAGCTACTTCTTCGTGTCTTGATACAGCAGCAGCTGCTGCTGCATGTACTACTGCTGCTGCTGCTGTTGCTGTTGCGGCAGCTACTCCTATATTGTTGCTGCCGCTGCTGTTGCTCCTGCTGCTGCTGGTGGTACTGGTACTACTACTACCGCTACCACTGTTGCTGCTGCTGCTGCTGCTGCTGTCGCTGCTGCTGCTGCTGCTGCTGCTGCGAGCGAGGAGACAGCTATCTATCTAACAACTCACCATGCGCATGCAGCAACCCCACACTGTACAAGGAGCGAATCCTTCCTGAAGCTAAGAAAAGGGAGCTTCATCTTAACTGCTGCTGCTGCTGCTGTTGCTGCTGCTGCTGCTGCTGCTGCTGTTGCTGCTGCTGTTGCTGTTGCTGTTATTGCTGCTGCTGCTTTCAGAGATGGAGCTGTCTCTGTTTTTGTTGCTGTTGGTTTAATATAAACTTTACTCCTCAACTATCTTAAAAAGATATATATAAATATATATAAATATATAAATATAAATAAATATATAAATATATATATATATATATAACAACTCTGGTGTCTTCGTAGCAGCAAGGAGGGCTGCTGCTATCTATGGGGCCTCCTACTACCGCCTCCAGCTAGGGTTTAGGGTTTAGGGTTTAGGGTTTATTGTTTATTATTTATGTATTAGGGTTTAAGGGTTTTTGTTTCTTCATTTATATATCTTTCTTCTTCTCTTATATGTGCTCCTACTTCGGGTGTATAGGCAGCTCATATCGGAGGCACGAGATACATATAGAGGTAGCTGTATATACACCTCAGATTTTTCTGGTAATATTTATTTAAATATACCCCAAAATTATATTCTTATCTACACACATAAACATATTATCAAATGCAACTCCTTAACCAACAGGGCCCCCTCTACTCTGCTGCAGGGGCCCCCCTAACAGCAGCAGGGGCCCCTCTCACAGCAGCAGGGGCCCCTCTCACAGCAGCAGGGGCCCCTCTCACAGCAGCAGGGGCCCCTCTCACAGCAGCAGGGGCCCCTATGGTTGCAGCAGGGGCCCCTATGGTTGCAGCAGGGGCCCCTCTCACAGCAGCAGGGGCCCCTATGATTACAGCAGGGCCCCCTATGACAGCAGCAGGGGCCCCTATGGTTACAGCAGGGGCCCCTATGGTTACAGGGGGGGCCCCCCTGACTGCAGCAGGGGCCCCCCTGACAGCAGCAGGGGCCCCTCTGACAGCAGCAGGGTTAGATGCAACAGGCTCAGTTCATATGCCGCCTCTGTCTCCTCCTCCTTCTTCAGGGCCCCCGTCAACAGTTAGTTATTTACAAACAACAACATCAGGGGCCCCCCCGCATGCAGCAGCATTAAGGGGGGCCCCTGCCGCCCAGGGGCCCCTACAGAGATCTGCTTCTTTGGTGAGCTCTGTACCCTCCCTTGCTGCTGCTCTGTCTCCTGCTCCATCTATAGATATGGGGGCCCTACTAGCCCCTCGGGCCCCCCCCCCTCAACAACCGGGCAGACAAGCTGCTCCTTTGCAGCAGCTGCAGCAGCTGCAACAGCTGCAGCAGCTGCAGCAGCTGCAGCAGCCTGCTGCTGCTGCCTTTCCAGTACCTCCTCTTGCTGCTGCTGTATCTGGGGGGCCCCTCAATCCTCAGGGGGCCCCCCCCTGCATTTCTTTAACCCCTGCTTCTGCTGCTAGCCAACTCACAGGTCAGACAGCAACAGCAGCAGCAGCAGCAGCCCCAGCAGCAGCAGCAGCAGCAGCAGCCGCAGCAGCAGCAGCAGCAGCAACACCTTCAATAGGGCCCCCTCCTACCCGCATGCAAACCCTCTCATCTATGCCTGTGTCTGCTGCTGCTCCTGTGCTGCCGCATGTCTTGTCTCTTGCTGCTGCTGAGGGTCGGGGGGCCCCCCCACAGACAGCTTTGCTGCAGGGGGCCCCCCTGCAGCCGCTGCTGCAGGATGCTGCTGCAGCACAGGTGTCTCCTTCTCCTCTGCTGCAGCCTGTGGGGCAGATGCTTCTCGCTGGGGGCCCCGCGGGGACACAGCAGCAGCAACAGCAGCAACAGCAGCAGCAGCAGCAGCAGCAAGCTGCTGCTGCGTTAGGAAACATAAATGCAGCAGCAGCAGCAGCAGCAGCAACTCCTGCAGCACTGTCTGAAGCTGCTTTTGCTGCTGCAGCCCCACAAACCACACCAAAGCCGTGTCTTGTATTCGGGAGCAACAGCAGCACCAGCAGCCTCGGTGAGCAGCAGCAGCAGCAGCAACAGCAGCAGCAGCAGCAGCAGCGGCAGCTGCTGTCATCAAACGCAGGAAGTGTAGAAGGATTGCTGCAGGGGGCCCCCAAGAGGCCTCTAGGCTTAGGGCCCCTCCC
>OY986951.1:3474707-3479707 GCA_963920595.1 Eimeria praecox
GAGAGGTTGTGTTTCTATCTCTATCAGAGGCCCTGCATGCCCTCTATGATGGGGCTGCTGTAGGTATGCTGCATGCAACGCCTCTATCAGAATTGTTAGAGATACAACAAGGGGGGGGGGGGGGGGCCCTCTACTCCTGGGGGGGGGGGGGGCCCCCTCTACACCTGGGGGGGGGGCCACCACTACTGTTTCGGGGGCCCTACCATGGTTATTTGAAGCTGACGCAGATTTAGTATTACCCCTGTCTCCTTTCTATAAAAAGAGGGAGGCCCCCGAGTGTATCCCCTCAGATCCTAGGGACGAATTTGCGGCTCTGTCTGCTGCTGCTGCTGATGCTGCAGCAGAAACGAGGCGGCTGTTTCTTATGCCTGATGATGAGCTGTGAGGCCCCCAACATATTTATACACACACACATACAAACAGGGGGGGCCCCCACGGCCTAGGGGGGCCCCTCCAGGGCCTAGGGGGGCCCCCCCCAGGGCCTAGGGGGGCCCCCGTAGGGGACTGGGGGGGCCCCCATAGGGGACTGGGGGGGCCCCCATAGGGGACTGGGGGGGGTGGGGCGGGGGGGGTCCAAGGGAATAGGGGGCCTCGATGTTTCTTGAGCGCGGCACATACAACAACAGCAGCAGCAGCAGCAGCAACAGCAACAACAGCAGCAGCAGCAACAACAGCAGCAGCAGCAACAGCATCGACAGCGCCAGCAGCTGCAGCGCCAGCTGCAGCGCTAGCAGCAGCAGCGCTAGCAGCAGCAGCGGCAGCAGCAGCAGCAGCAGCAGCAACAACAGCAGCAGGAAAGCTAGAATGCAGGCATTTGATAACAGGGTTGACCATGTAGGGGGCCCCCCTTTTGTATGGTCTAGGGTTTGACCTGGGGGCCCCCCACCGTTGGGGCCCCTTAGGGGGCCCCTCAGGGGCTTTGTATTTGCTGCTGCTGCTGCAGCAGCAGCAGCAGCATACAAAGCAGCAGGTGTTGCTGCTGCACCTAGAGCAGGAGTAGCAGCCTGTTAAAGGTCTTCATCTTCTGTTTCCTATAGTAGTTGGGGGGCCCCTAAAGAGGGGCCCCCCTCCCTCCCGTTCTATTAGAGCACATATCAAGGGGGCCCCCTTCGCAGTACCCTCTTGGGGGCCCCTGTGCTGGAGTTGCAGGAGAGAAGGGAGGTCTATCCCTCACATTTTCTTTATATATTTCCCTTGCTACTTATGTTCTGGGGGGCCCCCATGAGAGGGGGCCCCCCCAGAAGGGGGGCCCCCCCAGAAGGGGGGCCCCCGCTTGGGGGACTCCCTAGAGGAGGGGCCCCCACTTGGGGGGGCCCCCAGACGGGGGGTTCCCACCAAGGGGGGCCCCCTATCCCTTATGGGGGCCCCCCTTATGGGAGGGGCCTCCTTCGTGAGGGGGGCCCCTCCTCTGGGGGCTACCCCCTTCTATGGGGGCCCCCCTGGGGGCATATCCCCCAATGTATGATCGTTGGGGGCCCCCCGATAGGGGGCCCCCTTATGCAGCGTTAAGGGCCCAGTCTCTGAGTTCAGAGACAGGGGCCCCCCGACAGAGACAGAGACAGAGGCAGACAGAGAAAACAAAAGAGACAGCTGCAATTAATCTTCAGAAGGAGACAGCCAAAATTATTATAACAGAGAGAGAGAGAGAGAGAGAGAGACAGAGACAGAGAGACAGAGACAGAGAGACAGAGACAGAGAGACAGAGACAGAGAGAGATAGGGAGACAGAGACAGAGAGGAGACAGACGTAGGAGACAATAGGAGACAGCTGAAGCAATTAAAACATAGGCAGAGACGAAGGAGACAGAGACAGAAAAAGCAAACACAGAGGAGAGGGAGAGACAGAGACAGAGAGATGGAGACACACAGAGGAGGGAGATAGAGAGACAGAGATGAGGAGACAGGTAGGGACAGAGAGACAGAGATAGAGAGGAGACATAGATAAACAGAGAGAGACAGGGGGAGGAGACAGCAGAAAGGAGACAGAAACAGAGATAGCAACAGAGACACATACAGAAGGAGAGAGACAGAGACAGGAGACTGTCCCTACTTTGTGGAAGTAGAGCTATTGTCTATCTATCTGTCTCCTTATCGGTCTCTCCCCTTGTTTATTCTGTCTCTCTGTCTCTCTCTCTCTCTCTCTCTCTCTCTCTCTCTCTCTCTCTCTTTCTTTGTCTCTGTCTCTCTGTGTCTCTCTATCTCTTAATCTACGCCTCTGTCTATCTGTCTCTCTATCTTTCTATTTCCTTATTGCTGTTGAGAATGAAGAAGAGACAGAGGGAGACACATCGAGGACAGCAAACAGAGGAAACAGAGAGAAAGGGGACAGACAGAGGGGACAGAGAGAATATATATATATACATATATACATATATACATATATATATATATATATATATATATATATATATATATATATATATATATGTATATATATAATAGTAATAATAATAATATAAAGATGAAGGAGACAAAGGAGACAAACAAAGAGGGACAAGTAGCAACAAACATTTAAAGCTGCTTATCTATCCTTAACAACTCCTACACACAAACCCTAAACCCTAAACCCTAAACCCTAAACCCTAATCTCTTCTCCTCAATTTTCTTCTATTTATTTTAGGGTTTAGGGTTTAGGTTTTAGGGACTGTCTACTATTTCTTTCTATATCTAAATGGTTGTAAATAACTAAAAATATTTTTATATATTTACCTACTAAACCCTAACAACACTAGGGGCCCCCCCCCTCTCCCTCAGTCAGCAGAGGAGGGGGGCCCCCTCAAGGGGGCCCCCCTCCTCTGCTGCTTCTATCTGTAGATAAAAATATTTGAGTATGCGATTTATTAATTAAATTTAATTATAATAAATAAATAAAACTATTAAAACAACAAAAAAAACAAATTAAACAATATCTGCTAGGAGGGGGCCCCCCAGGGGGGGGGGGCCCCCGGGGGCCCCCCTGGGGGCCCCTCAGCCGCTCTGCTGCATGCAGCGGCTGCTGCTGCAACCTCAGTTTTTTTTTTTTTATTTTTTGATTATCTTCTCGATTCTAATTTGATTCTGACTGTCTCCTTTTGTCTCCTTTTGTCTCCTTCTCTCTCCTTCTGTCTCCTTCTGTCTCCTTCTGTCTCCTTCTATCCCCTGCATGCGCCGCTGCTGCTCTTCATGACTCCCCCCGGTGAGCTAGCACAGCATGTTGTTGTTGCTGCTGCTGCTGCAGCAGCAGCAGCAGCTGCTGCTGCTGCAAGAACAACAACAACTAGTGTTCCAGCGAGAACTGCTGTCACAGCACCAGTTCTTGCTGCTGCTGCTGCTGCTTTTGCTGCTGCTGCTGCTGCCGCTGTTGGTGCTGCTGCTTTTGATGCTGCTGCTTTTGGTGGTGGTGCTGCTGCTGCTGCAGAAGCTCCTCGACGCCGGAACTGCAGCACAGAAAGAATCTGCTGCTGCTGCTGCAGCAGCAGCAGCAGGAGCAGCAGCAGCACAATTGTTTTGGTTGCGTGTTTGTCTATTTTGTATGTAGGAAGGGCAGAGGGGGGCCCCCCTAAGGGGCCCTCTTTAAATGCCTTGGCTCTCCAAGAAGAATTAGGTTTGTAAACCCTAAACCCTAAACCCTAAACCCTAAACCCTAAACCCTAAACCCTAGACAGCATCTCCTC
Organism: Eimeria praecox; assembly: GCA_963920595.1. Classification (NCBI taxonomy): domain Eukaryota; phylum Apicomplexa; class Conoidasida; order Eucoccidiorida; family Eimeriidae; genus Eimeria; species Eimeria praecox. Next base: position 3,478,360 of record OY986951.1, read on the forward strand.
CCTTTCGCTTATATATAGAGCCTACTCTCTATTGTTAAACCCTAAACCCTAAACCCTAAACCCTCTCTATCTCTTCTCTTTCTCATAACTCTAGAGGCTGCTCTCTGTTCCTAAACCCTAAACCCTAAACCCTAAACCCTAACCCCTACAATATTGTTTGTAAGATATAATATATTATATAATATATTTATTTATTGTAGATGTTAAAGAGCAAATAAATAAAAAATTAAAAGAAGCATTAGAAGAAAAAGCAAGAGAGACAGAAGAACAGAAATCGGCCTTACTGCATATACAAACACTCCTTCTCTCTTATCAAAGACATACAAACAGCCCCAGGTACAACAATATAAACATAAATGTATAATTATAATAAATTATAATAATAATTATTATTATTATCATTATTAATAATAATTAATTTATTATTTGTTTTTAAGAAGAAAAAAATAAACAAATATACAAAAAAAAACAGAAAAAATTAACATCACCAGACACCTGGGGGGCCCCTAGGAGACACCTGGGGGGCCCCTAGGAGACACCTGGGGGGCCCCTAGGAGACACCTGGGGGGCCCCTAGGAGACACCTGGGGGGCCCCTAGGATACAGGAGACAGTTGAGGGGCCCCTACTATATGTGTTTGCTGCAGCACTTGCTCTGATGTCTCCATGCTTGCATTCTAATAATAATAGATAATATTATGTATTTATTTATTTATTTATTTATTTATTTATTTATTTATTTATTTATTTATTTATTTATTTATAGACAGCAAGAAGAAGAGAAGACACCGCTAATTAAGACTGTCCCCAAAGCTGTACACGAACTCCTCACAGCATTAGAGAAGACGGAGAAGCAACTGCAGCAAGCGTAAGTAGACTAGCAGCAGCAGCAGCAACAGCAACAGCAGCAGCAGTAGCAGCAGCAGCAACAGCAGCAGGAGGAGGAGGAGCAGCAGTAGCAGTAGCAGCAGCAGCAGCAGTAGTAGAGCTGGATGGATGGGTGTCCTGTCTTGTATGTTTGCTGCTGCTGCTGCTGCTGCTGCTGCTGCTGCAGCTCATCTTGCATGCAGCAGCTGCAGCAGGAGAAGCAGCAGACAGAGGATGAGCTATCTAAGATTCGGCTGTCTCTACAGACAGCGGAGACAGAGTGTTTTAAACTACAGCAGCTGGAGCAGCAGAGAGAGGCCCTCCTACTCCAAACCCAGGTCAGACCTAGGGTTTAGGGTTTAGGGTTTAGGGTCTAGGGCTTATAGGGTTTATAGGGTTTAGGGTTTAGGGGTTTGAGTTCAGGAGTTAGAGTGTAGAAGTTAAGAGAGATTCTTAGGGTTTAATGTTTAGGGTTTAATCTTG
>OY986951.1:3484707-3487207 GCA_963920595.1 Eimeria praecox
TGTTGTTTAGGACGAATTTATTGATGTTAAGGGAAGAGATAGGTAATCTGTCTCCTTCTCGTGTGTCTTCATTAATATCTTCTATGTTATATGAGCGGCGCTTCTCTCCTTTCTTTGTTTCTCCTATTGTTGTTGGTTTAGAGGAGACAGGTGTCTCCTCTGTTGTGGGGTTTGATTGTATTGGGGCTGCATGCAAGACACACGATTTTATTACGGGGGGAACAGCCAAAGAACAAATTGCTGGAGTCTGTGAGGCCATGTGGAGACCAGGGATGGTATGTATACACCCTAATCTCTACTCTATACTGTCTGTCTCCTTTCTACTGTCTGTCTCCCTTATACTGTCTGTCTCCTTTATACTGTCTGTCTCCTTTCTACTGTCTGTCTCCTTTCTACTGTCTGTCTCCTTTCTACTGTCTGTCTCCTTTCTACTGTCTGTCTCCTTTCTACTGTCTCCTTTCTACTGTCTGTCTCCTTTATACTGTCTGTCTCCTTTCTACTGTCTCCGTTCTACTGTCTCCTTTCTACTGTCTGTCTCCTTCCTACTGTCTGTCTCCTTTCTACTGTCTGTCTCCTTTCTACTGTCTGTCTCCTTTCTGCTGTCTGTCTCCTTCCTACTGTCTGTCTCCTTTCTACTGTCTGTCTCCTTTCTACTGTCTGTCTCCTTTCTGCTGTCTGTCTCCTTTCTACTGTCTGTCTCCTTTCTGCTGTCTGTCTCCTTTCTGCTGTCCGTCTCCTTTCTACTGTCTCCTTTCTACTGTCTGTCCCCTTTGTACTGTCTCCTTTCTACTGTCTCCTTTTGTCTCTTTGTGTTTCTTTCTTCCCTGTCTTTGTGTGTCTCTTTCTCCTCTTATTGCTCATGTATATTATATAATTATTTTAATTTATTTATTTTAATTAAATTAATTTAATTAATTTAATTAATTTAATTTAATATGATTATATTTTGTTTTGTATGAGCAGAAAGAAGAAGAGCTTATGGAGACACTATCTCAGTGTCTCCTTGCCGGTGTTGACAGAGACTGTGTCTCTGGTTGGGGCGGGGTCGTTCATGTATTGTGAGCTGCTGCTGTTGCTGCTGCTGTTGCTGCTGCTGCTGCTGCTGTTGCTGCTACTAATGCAGCAGCAGCTGCTGCTGCTCGTATAGCTGCTGTTGCTTCTGTTGCTGCTGCTGCTTCTGTTGCTGCTGCTGCTCGCTTGTCTGCTGTCTGTCCCTATTTGCTGGCATTTGGGAGCTTCATACATGCCTACCCTGCTGCTGTTGCTGCTGCTGTTGCTGCTGCTGTTGCTGCTGCTGCTGCTGCTGCAGGACACCAGAGAAGATAATAACTAGACACCTGAAGGGGCGAATGGATTGAGGAGGTTTGTGCTGCTGCTGCGAGGTGGAGATACACCGCAAGTTAGACACAGCTGTTGTCTGCTTGCTGCAGCAATACAGCAGCAGCAGCAGGCAGCAGCAGCAGCAGCAGACAGCAGCAGCAGCAGCAGACAGCAGCAGCAGAAGTTGCTGTCTCCTTTTGGGCTTCTGAAGCCATCCTTGTGTCTCTCTCTCCCCTTCAATAAACTGCTAATCAGCAAACTTTAATATTTATTATTATTGATATAGCTGCAGAGACACCCGAAGACACAGATGCATGCATGCATGCATGCATGTCTTCTGTGTACCCCCTCCGGAGACACCTGGGGAGACACCTCAGAAGGAGACACCTGAGAAGGAGACACCTGAGAAGGAGACAGCTCAGTATACACCTGAGGAGACAGATGCCCCTGCAGATGAGTTTCTCTCTTGCATGCGGGCTCGCAGCTTAGTGTCTCTTCTGGGGCTTGCATGCATGCATGCATGCATGCATGCATGCATGCATGTACAGCTATATATTCGGGTGTATGTGCAGTTATATTATTATTAATAAAATCTTCTTCTTATCAGCTAATTGTTAGACGTAGAGAGATAAGGAGATAAACAAAAACAAACAATTAAAACAAAAGAGAGAGAGAAAGGAGACACTCGAAGAAGGCGAAAGGAGACAGAATATATTAACCCTAAACCCTAAACCCTAAACCCTAAGCCCAGTGAGATTAGGTAGTGAGGAGACAGCTCCTCTTGTCTCTGTCTCTCTTCTCTCTCTTCTCTCTCTTCTGTCTCCTTGAAAGGAGACAGACGAATGAGAGGAGACAGTAATTAAATAAATATAAATTGTGAGAAGGGAGACAGAGTTATTAGAGAGGGTATAGAGTGTTGCAAAGGAGACATAGTAAATAAACAGATGCAGCCCCAGCGTTGCTGCTGTTCGCTTAGATTTATGTGTGGGGTGTATGCATGCATGCATGCATGCATGCATGCATACACCCCACACACACGTCGGGTGTCTCTTCACTGTCTCCTCAGGAGATATTAAAGGGCCTTCTTCGTTTAAATGGATTAGCTGATGAGGAGATAGTAACTGTCTCCTTTCTGTCTCTCTTTAACAGCAAAGGAGACAGACAGATAAGTAGCTATATA
>OY986951.1:3492207-3494707 GCA_963920595.1 Eimeria praecox
TGATGGCGGCGCTGGCGTTGCTGCCTTCGCACGCAAAGGGGCTCCAGCAGCAGCAGCAGCAGCAGCAGCAGCAGCAGCAGCTCCTGCTGCTGCTGCTGTTGCTCCTGTTGCAACAGCAGAGGAAGGGGCCTCAGCGAACAGTGGGGGGGGGGGGCCCGACCCCCAGAAGAGGGGCCCCCGCAGGCCGTACCCTGTGGGGGGAGCGCAGCAAGGCTTTGCCGGCTATACCCAGCAGCAGCAGCAGCAGCAGCAACAGCAGCAACAACAGCAGCAGCAGCAGCAGCAGCAGGAAGTAGCAGGCGTCCCCTTCGCTTGCATGGCTCGAGAAGACCCGCTGCGGGGAGAAGCAGCAGCAGATTGCCGCGGCTACAAACCTGCTGCTGCTGCACAGCATCTTCAAGAGCAGCAGCAGCAGCAGCTGCAGCAGCTGCAGCAGCAGCAGCAACAGCAGCAGCACAATGGCGTTGGCTTTGGAGACAGTCATTTGACTTACTGTCGGGGGCCCTATGGAGAAGAGTGGGGGCCCTACTGGGGGCCCCTACCATACGGGATGCCAGCAGACTATGTATTAGCAGCAGCAGCAGCGCAGCAGCAGCAGCAGCAGCAGCAGCAGCAGGAGCTCAATGCCTACGGTCTCCCGAAGCTGAGGAGTCCTCTTGAGGGGTCGACAGCAGCAACAACACCCGCAGGGGTTGTGGGGCCCCCCTACAGCTTTGCTGCTGCTGCTGCTGCTGCTGCTGCTGCTGCTGGGGTAGACCCGTGCTCCTATCTAGCTAGGATTGCTATGGCAAGACAGCAACCAGGGTTTTCGGAGTTGCTGCTGCAGCACGCCCCTACTTGCTATCAAGAATGAAGCAGCAGCAGCCCCTCTTGTTGCTGCTGCTGCTGTTGTTGTTGCTGCTGCTCTTGTTGTTGTCGTTGTTGTTGTGTTCGCGCTGCTGCTGCAGCAGCAGCAGCAGCAGCAGCAGCAACAGCAGCAGCAGACACAGCAACGAACCCCACAGGAGCAGCTGCAGCTTTTAGCGTCATAAGACAACAGCAGGAGGGTTAGTCCTCCTGCTGCTGTCTCCCTCTGCTGTTGCTGCTGCTGCTGCAGCAGCAGCAGGAGCAGCAGCATTGCTGCTGCTGCTGCTGAGGACTTGTAGGGAGCTGCAGCAGCTAGTGTGCTGACGCAGAGACAAAGGAGACAATTAAAGTAGAAGACAGGCAAAGACAACAATACAAATAGATACAGAGGAGACAGACAGTAGCAGCAGCGGCAGCAGCAGCAGCAGGAGCATCTGCTCCTGCTGCTGCAGCAGCAGCAGCAGCGTAAACTCTAAACCCTAGTTAGAATAGACAGAGGAGGAGGAGACAGCAGGCAGAGACAGCAGCAGAAAACAGAGAAAGGGAATACGAATATAAGTAGAGAAGAAGCAGAAGAGACATCCAGCAGCAGAAAGTGCAGCAGACAGGGAGGAGACAGTAGAATTAAACCAAAGGAGACAGTAGAATTAAACAAGAGGAGACAGTAGAATTAAACAGAAGGAGACAGTAGAATTAAACAGAAGGAGACAGTAGAATTAAACCAAAGGAGACAGTAGAATTAAACCAAAGGAGACAGTAGAATTGAACAGAAGGAGACAGTAGAATTAAGACGGTAGAATTAAACAGAAGGAGACAGTAGAATTAAACAGAAGGAGACAGTGGAAATAAACAAAAGGAGACAGTGGAAATAAACAAAAGGAGACAGTAGAATTAAACAAAAGGAGACAGTAGAATTAAACAGGAGACAGTAGAGTTAGACAGGAGGAGACAGTAGAATTAAACAGAAGGAGACAGTAGAATTAAACAGAAGGAGACAGTAGAGTTAAACGAATGGAGACGAAAGTGCTAGATAAGAATACATTAATATAAAACAAAAGGAGACAGTAGAATTAAACAGAAGGAGACAGTTGTATAGAACAGAAGGAGACAGTAGTATAAGACAAGAGGAGACAGTAGTATTAAACAGCAGGAGACAGCACACGGCCGGGGGGGGGGGGGGGGGGGGGGGCGTTAGGAGCAGCTAGAAGGAGACAGTAAACAGAAGGAGACACTAGCAGGAGCTAGAAGGAGACAGTTAACAGAAGGCAGGGGGGCCCCTGCTGCCTTCCTCTGTGGGGTTGCTCGGCTGCAGCAAAGCAGCAGCAGCAGCAGCAGCAGCAACAGCAACAGCAGCACATTATCAACATCTAATAGAATTTATTATATTATAAATTAAATAAATATTTAATAATTAAATTATTTTAGAGGCAACATTGAGTTTAGAGACAGCAAGAAGGAGGGGCCCCACAGCAGCAAACCCTACATCAATTCTGCTGCTGCTGCAGCATCGCCGCGCGGGTTCGACTCCCAGTAAATTTAATTAATAAATTTATTTTAAATTTATTTAATTTATTTTCTTATTGTAATTAATTAGAGGGAGCACGCCTCTCTCTTTACAGAAGAGTCCCTGTGCTGCTGTTGCTGCTGCTGCAGC
>OY986951.1:3502207-3504707 GCA_963920595.1 Eimeria praecox
GAGGAAGAGGAGAGTGATGAAGGTTAGGGTTTAGGGTTTAGGGGTTTAGGGGTTTAGGGTTTAGGGTTTAAGGGTTTAGGCTTTAGGGTCTAGGTAACAGCAGCAGCAGCAACAACAGCAGCAGCAGCAGCAGCAACAGCAGCAGGAGCATCACCTTGTGTTTGTGCGTGTGGCTGCTGCTCCTGCTGCTGCTGCTGTTGCTGCTGCTGCTGCTGCTGCTGCAGAGCTTCCTGACTGGGTTACGGCTGAGTCTGCTGACAGCAACGAGGAAGAAGAAGAAGGTGATGATGATGATGATGATGATGAACAGCAGCATTCTGCTGCTGCTGCTGCTTCAGCGAAAACAGCAGCAGCAAGAATTAAGGTTAAGGAAATTAAAACAACTAAGGAGCAGAGGGCGAAGCTGCAGCAGGAGCTGCAGCAGCAGCAGCAGCAGCAGCAGCAGCAATGGAAGAAGAAGCAGCAGCCCTTAACTGCGAAACAAAAAGAGGTAAGACGCAACCCTGCAGCAGCAGCAGCAGCAGAAGCACCAGCAGCAGCAGCAGAAGCAGCAGCAGCAGCAGCAGCAGCAGCAGCAGAAGCAGCAGAAGCAGAAGCAGCAGCAGCAGCAGCAGCAATTGCTGTGGGGTTTTGTTTCTCAGAGAATGCAAGAATACCGTGCAGCAAAGGCAGCAGCACGCTCTCAAAAGAGGTGAGTTGAAGACGCCAGCAGCAGCAACAGCAGCAGCAGCAGCAGCAGCAGCAGTTGCTGTTGCTGCTACTGCTAATTGCAGTGCATTGTTAGCAGCAGCAGCAGCTTCAGCAGCAGCAGCAGCAGCAGCAGCTGCTGCTGCTGCTGCTGCAGCTCAAGTGTCTTTTGATATTCTGCTTCAGAGTGTTTACGAACAGCCCAGCGTCTGCATCTTGCTGCTGCTGTTGCTGCTGCTGCTGTTGCTGCTGCTGCTGCTGCTGCATTTGCTGCAGGAGTTCGAGGCCGCAGAGGCTGCGGATGGATAGGGAGATCGAAGATAAACCGAGGGGGAGCAGCAAGAAGAAGCAGCAGCAACGTAAGAAAAGAAAGAGAAGCTTCGCAGTCAGCAGCAGCAGCAGCAGCAACAGCAACAGCAGCAGCAGCAGCAGCAGCAACAAGCGGTTTAAATCTGAGGGTAGTTCTGCTGCAGCAAACAAAAGGAGAAGGGGGAATGCAACAGGCAGCAACAGTTTTAAATCTAAGAGAAAATACAAACGAAGATAATATAATTGTAATGTTTGCTGCTGCAGCACGATGCTGCTGCTGCGGCTGCTGCTGCTGCTGCTGCAGCACGAAGCTGCTGCTGCTGCTGCTGCAGCAGCACGAAGCTGCTGCAGCAGCATTTGCAGGCTGCGGTAGCTTAAGCTTGCTGCTGCAGCACATCACAACCCCAGCAGCAACACCACCGCAGACTGCTACAGCAGCAGCAGCAGCTGCTGCTGCTGCAGCAGCAGGATTCGCTGCAGCAGCAGCAGCAGCAGCTGCTGCTGCTGCTGCTGCTGCAGACGTTTGTGTCCCTCAAAGGAATTGTGGCTGAGTACGGAGACAGTTTTATTATTTTCTTCTTGTCGTAATCACCGCTAGCTACCTGCTACTGTTCGCTAGCTGGGATAGCTAGCCAGCTAGCTAGACAAGTATACAATTCAACTAGCTAGCTAGCTAGCTAGCTAGTCAGCTACGCAAGTATACAAACCAGCTAGCTAGCTAGCTAGCTAGCTAACTAGCAAGGAAGCTACGTAGCCAACAGCCTAGCTGTTGTCAAGGGAGAATGCGGGGGGCAACAGGTTCTAAGCTAGCTAGCTAGCTGACTAGCTAGCTGGCTAGCTAGCTAGCTAGCTAGCTATCTGACTAGCTAGCTGTCTAGCTAGCTGACTAGCTAGCTACGAGGCCTGCTAGTTAGCTGTTGACTATTGTTGTGTAGAAGTGCATCTTATATATATTTATAATTAATTAATTAATTAATTAATTAATTAATTAGTTTATTTATTTGTTTATCTTTTTAATATAGAGCTGCTGTAGGCTGCGGTGTATGTATACATAAAGAAAGCTACTCCTCCTGTGGTGTATATACACCTGAGGTGTACGTACAGCTGAAGATAATATAATAAAAATATATTATTTTATATTAAAAATATATTATTATTACCTAAATTTAATAAATAATTAAATTTAATTGTTTTGTTTTATATTATTCAAACTAATTTAATATAAAGAAGATAAGAAAGTTATTTAAAGTTGTTTATTTGTATCTTCAGGTGTACGTACACCTGAAAATGTATATGTAGGATAAAGTATATATATATATATATATATATATATATATATAATGTGTGTGTGCGGTAGACAAATAAGAAAAGATAAATCAAACTAAATTAAACAGCCAAATAAAATAATTAATAAATAAAATAATAAATAAATAAACAAATAAATAAATAAATAATAAATATATTTATTTATTTATATATATATGTACAAACATATCAGCGCAAA
>OY986951.1:3512207-3517207 GCA_963920595.1 Eimeria praecox
GCAGCAGCAGCAGCAGCAGCAGCAGCAGCAGCAACGGGGGGCTGCGACCGGACCGTAGGGCCTCGACGAGGGTATTGAGGTGTCTGTCTGTCTGTGGGGTTTTCTTTGTTTTTATATTTATAATATTAATACATATTAGATCTACAGGATTTAGGTTTTAGGGTTTGTTTCTTCGGGCTCGTGTCAGCAGCAGCAGCAGCAGCAGCAGCAGCAGCTCCTGCTGCTGCTGCTGCTGCTGCTGCTGTTGTATCTCGACACCCTGAGAGCAGCAGCAAAACACTGCGGTGTCTCTGCACGTTTATTCGTGCAAATTTTAATTATTTAATTTATTTTATCTAAATCAAAATAAACAACAACAATGAAGCTTAGGACTCTCTGAGGCCTCGTAGCAGCAGCAGCAACAGCAGCAGCAGCAGCAGCAGCAGCAGCAAGAGTGTTGCTGCTGTTGCTGCTAGAGCTGCTGCTGTTGCTGCTAGAGCTGCTGCTGCTGTTGCTGTTGCTGTTGCTGCAGGGCGAAGACACAGAGAGAAATGTGTTTTATTATTTTAAAATATAATAAAATTAATGTTGTGGTGCTGCGGATTGCTGCTGCTAGCAACGAAACACAGCAGCAGATCTCTGCTGCTGCTGCTGCTGCTGCTGCTGCTGCTGCTGCTGCTGCAGGAGGAGGGGGTCCACTGGTCCTCCAGGGCTGTTCTTGCTGCAGCAGACACGAGGACCTCGAGATACACCTGATTAGCTGCAGCTGCTGCTGACAGCTGCACAGACACCGCAGCAGCAGCACGTGCTGCAGCAGCAGCAACGACTGCATCCAACGGCAGCAGCAGCAACACCAATACGGTTAGTTTGAACAGAAGCAGCAGCAGCAGCAACAACAACAGTATCAGCAGCAGCAGCAGCACAGGCAGCAGCAGCAGCAGCAGCAGTAATCCAAGCAGCAGCGCCGTTAGGAACAGCAGCAGCAGCGACGGCAGCAGCAGCAGCAATAGCAGCAGCAGCAATAGCAGCAACAACCTTCGTAGAAGCAGCAGCAGGAACAGCAGAAGCAGGAACAAGAGAGGAGAAGCACTGGCAGCAAAAGCAGCAGCAGCAGCAGCAACAGCAGCAATAGCAGCAGCAGCAGCAGCAGCAGCAGCAGCAGTAGTAGTAGTAGTCTCTCAGGATCAGTTTGTACATCTTCTTTAACTTTTCTTGTTTTATGTTTCTTATGGTTTTAGTATTTCTAACAGGCGAATAAGAATAATATTGAGGTGTACAGACACCCCAAATATGTTGAGGTGAGCATACACCCCAAATATATTGAGGTGTACAGACACCCCAATATTAGTTGGGGTGTGCATACACCCCAATACAGTTGGGGTGTATGCATATATATATATATATATATATATATATATATATATATATATATATATATATATATATATATATATATGTATAGTTTAAAGCTAGTGTATGAGGTGTAAGTATATGAGGAGTGTGAAGTGTAAGGGGAGTGTTTGGGGTGTATAGGCAGCTCGTATTTTATCTTATTTGGGGTGTATAGGGAGGTCCTGTATGCTGAGGTGTATAGACAGCAACCCCATGTAGGGCGATTAGGAGTAGAGAAAGCCCCAAAATGCATGCAAAGGCCGCCGCTGTGCATGCGCTGCTACAGAGTTTGGGGCTGCATGCGAGGGGTGGTGTCTGTACACCTGAGAATAGCAAGACAGCAGCTCCTCAGGAGGTGAAGAGACACCCCACAGACTAGTAAGGAAGGTGCCTATACACCCCAGATATGTGTGTCTGTCTCTCTGTCTCTCTCTGCGCATGCATGCATCTCATTCTTCTTCTTTTTTTTAAAAAAACAAATAATATAAACACTTCTTCTGTCTCCTTCGGGTGTCTGTCTCCTGTTAGATACAGCAGGAGACAGAGAAGAAAGTTAAGACCTGCAGCTCCTCAATGCTTCTTCTTCTTCTTCTTGTAAATACAATATCATATCAACAAACACTATTACTCCATACACACAGAAAATAAGGATTCGAGAGCCCTCGTACCTGCTGCTGCTAGCTAGCTACCTAGCTAGCTGCTAGATAGATAGATATATAGATAGATAGCTGGTTGGTTGTCAGGGACATACTAGATAGAGAGCTAGGCGGTATACACCTGCCAGCTAGCCAGCTAGCTAGCTAGCCAGCTAGCTAGCTCCCTACCTATCTATCTATCTAGTTATCTATCTATCCATCTATCTAGCTAGCTAGCTAGCTAGTTATCTAGCTAGCTAGCCAACTAACCAACTCACCGGCTAACTAGCTAGCTCGCCGTCTTGCTAGCTAGCTGTAGCTAGCTAGCTAGCTAGCTAGCTAGCTAGCTAGCTACAAGTAGGGACTGAGCAGGCTTAGATGTTGGTGCCTATCTGCTCAGTGGTGAGGCTCCTATAACCTCTGCAGTATAATGTTTGTTTTATTTATTTGTTTATTATACAAATAAATAATATTAATTAGTTTAATTTTGTTGTTTTTTATTATAATATTAAGCAATTAAATAATTCTAAATATAAAAGAAAGAAAGAACACGAAACCGTGTGTAGGTAGAGGTGTACATACACCTGAGAATGGTAGGCGTAGAAGTTGTACTTAATTGTTTTAAAAAACAATAGATGATAGAAATATTAAATAGTAAATATAAAAATAAAATAATAAATAAATTAAAAACAATATTTATAAAATAAATTTTATATTTAGGGAGATATGCTCATGGTGTTGTATGGTGACCTTGAGCGAGCGCGGTGTAGGGTGAGGGGTGTTTGTGTATATATTGTATGAAATTGTGTGTAATAAAACAATAAAATATAATTTAAATATATAAAATATATTTTATTTTATTTTTATAATTTAATATATATATATAAACAAACAAAATACACAAGACAGGCCGCACATTGGGTTAGGTGGTGACAGTAGTTAATGCTGCTGTTGCTGCTGCTACTGCTACTGCTGCTGCTGCTGCTGCTGCTGCTGCTGCTGCAGCAGCAGCAGCAGCAGCAGCAGGGTTTGTTAGTATAGCTGTAGCTCTGTTTCATCGTATATTAATTTAGATTAATTTGTGTGTTTGTTTGTCTCTCTTATCTTTTTAATTTGGAGGCCTCTCCTCAATATCTCCCTTTAGGGTGTTGCTATAACAACAACTATCAGGTTAACACTGAAGGGTATGTTTGTTTATATATATAAATATATATAGGAATATATATAAATATATTAATATATATATATATATATATAAATATATAAATAAAACTATATATACATATATATATTAGATAAATATATATATACACCTATCTATATATATATATATATATTTATATATAGATAGATAGATGTATATATATATATTAAAAACAAAGACAACATCGCTATTATCTGTCTATGTCTTTCTTTCTACTTTGTTAGTTTAATATATAATTATTATAAAGGATGTCGCATTATAAATATATATTTATTAATTATCTTTGTTTGTTTGTATTTACTTTTTTCTGTCTCTCAAATAATAATTATATTATTGTTGAAGCCAGACCAACCTCAGGAGCAACAGCAGCCCTTCGGGAGCGTCTTAATACGATTCTATCTTCTTCTTCTTCTTCTTCTGCTGCTGCTGCTGCTGCAGCAGCAGCAGCAGCAGCAGGAGGCACAGGACCAGCAGCAGCAGGAAGAGAAGGGCCCCGAGGGGGCTCTGCCCGAGCAAGAGCAGCATGGGGTTCAAACAACAGCAGCAGCAGCAGCAACAACAACAACAACAACAATTATTATAATGGGGGAGGAGGAGACATAGGTTCAGGCCCTTCCAACGGAGACCTGCTTCTACAATATTTAGATAAAAGAACAAACAGCAACAGCAAAACCCCACAACAATTTATAGATACTATCATGTCTAAGAAAGGAGCAGCTCCCTCTGTTCAATCCCTACCACCACCAGCACCACCACCAGCAGCAGCAGCAGCAGCAGCAGCAGCAGCAGGAGGTTTAGGGAGAGCTAGAGAAGCAGAAGTAGAAATGGAGGAAGATACAGGTTTAGTAGAAGTAGTAGATTCGGAAGCGTGTGCAGATATACCTGTCTCCAATCCCTATACATGTATACGAAAAGAGTTGAAACAAACACCATATTCGTGTAGTTTAGAATTTTATCCTGATGTTTGTAATATTGTAAATAGAGTAGTAGAGAGCAAAAGACCTAAAGATATAGAGAAGACTGTTTCATATCAATGTCCAAAATTAAAAAATAAACAAATATGCTATTCTCTACCTAAGATACAAGAAACAACATGTAGAGGGTTTATAAATAAACCGAAAGAGAGAGATTGTGAGAGAGATAGTATAGAGAAGATATGCAATATACAAGAAGAGACAGTACCTTGGACCTGTTTGGAGACAAAGCCAATTGATTTAAATTATAATTGTAAAAAGATTGAAACCAACACAGAATGCTCTCCTAATTTAGTTGCAATTGATGATAATTGTACGCGTGAAACAAAAATTCCATACATATATGATTATTATGATGTAGAGACAGTACAGGAGTGTGAGGATATAATTAAAAAAACTAAATGTAATAAAATTATTAATAGTGTTGATTTATATACATGTCAAGAGACATATATTGATAATGTATGCTCTATCGTAGATATACCTATCACGAAAGTATGCGAACAGCCCTCTACTATATTAGAGGAGTACCCCTGTAATAAAACAGAGGTTAGAGTCCTACAGAGAGCATGTGGCAGTCAAACACAAACAAATTTACGAAAATTTAAAAGAATAGAAGAAGAACAACAACAACAACAACAAATAGATAATAACAGACAGAGAAGACTTTGCGATTATGAAACCACCGTAAGATAATACAGCGGTACTGGAGGGGTTTCGGTTTATTCTAGTTTAGTTTAGTTTAATTTAGTTTGTTTTATTTTGTTTTGTTTTGTTTTAGTTTTGTTTGTTTATATTTGTTTATATTTGTTTATC
>OY986951.1:3522207-3524707 GCA_963920595.1 Eimeria praecox
AGAGAGATAGAAGGAGACAGAGAGAGATAGAAGGAGACAGATAAAGACAGAAAGAGGCAGACAGAGATAGAAGGAGAGAGAGGAGACAGCCAGAGACAGAAAGAGACAGGAGACAGGAGGAGACAGAAGGAGACAGAAGGAGTAAAAGACTAAGACAGCAGACAGAGAGAGAGGGAGAGAGAGGAGGCAGAGACAAACAGAGACAGAAAGAGACAGAGACAGAAAGAGACAGAGACAGAAAGAGACAGAAGCAAAGACAGATAAGAGACAGAAAGAGACAGATAGAGATAGAAGGAGACAGAGACAGGAGACAAGAGACAGAAAGAGACAGAAACAGAGACAGAGAAGAGACAGAAAGAGACAGAAGGAGATAGACAGAGACAGAAGGAGATAGAAGGAGACAGGGAGAGACAGAGAGAGACAGAAGGAGACAAAAGGAGACAGTAGGAGACAGCAGACAGAGGCGAAGAAAGATAAAGATATTCAAATTAATTAAAATAAAGAAAGACAAATCCCTCAAAAGAAACTCATCTAGACAGTTGCTGCTGCTGCTGCTGCAGTTGCTGCTGCTGCTGCTGCAGTTGCTGCCGCAGTTGCTGCAGCAGCTGCTGCAGTTGTTTTGCTGCTGCTGTTGTTGTTTTGCTGCTGCTGCTGCAGCTGCTAGTGTTGTTTTGCTGCTGCTGCTGTTGTTTTGTTGCTGTTGCTGCTGCTGCTGCAGCAACAGCTGTTGTAGCTGCAGCTCTTGCATCTACACAGCGTGCATCTGCTGCTGCTGCTGCAGCAGCAGCAGCAGCAGCTGCTGCTGCTGCTGCAGCTGCTGCTGCTAAGAATGGAGACAGCACGAAACATACTACTTTCTATTTGTGTCTGTTTCTGCAGAGTCTCCTGTGGCAGCAGCAGCAGCAGAAGGAGCAGCAGCAGCAGCAGCAGCAGCAGCAGCAGTATTTTGCTGCTGCACTGTCTCCTCTGGGGCCCCTCCAGGTACAAGGATAGCAACATTGTTCCCGTTTAATAACACTGTCTCCAGGTGTCTCTTCACTGTCCCCTCTTTAGTAAAACTATATTCTGTCACGTCATCTAAGACCTATACACATATTCAAGGGACATACTTTATTTATTTTTATATTTATAGAGCTATATATTTATATACTTTTATATATTTATATATATATATATATATATATATATATATATATATATATATATATATATATTTATACAGATATGTTGTATATATCTATATCTATATCTATATCTATATCTATCTATCTATATATATATATATATATATATATATATATATAGACAGATAGATAGATAGATATAGATATAGATATAACACGTTAGATACATATCTACGGAGACACTTTGATAAATAAAAAAACAAATATATAAATAGCAAATAATAATAAAACAATTAGATAAACAAGCAAATAAAAAACAAATAAACAAACAAATAAATAAATAAATAAATAAATAGACAAATATATATATATATATATATATATATATATATATATATATATATATATATATATATATATATATATAAACATATCTAAGTACACAAGTAGATAGACAGCTAGACAGAGTGCTGTAGGTAGATAGATAAACAGATACATAGATATGGAGAGGGCTAGCTACACAGCTAGCCAGAGGGATAGCTAGCTAGCTAGCTAGCTGGCTGGCTAGCTAGCTAGCTAGCTAGCTGGTGAGATGGCTAGCTAGCCAGCTAGCGACCCACACTAGAAGAAAAAACAGAGAAAGAGACAAACAAACAAAACAAAAACAAACAAGTTAACACCAAAAGACTGCAAACAACAACAACGAAAACAGCAGCAGCAGCAGCAACAGCAGCAGCAGCACCAGCAGCAGCAGCAGCAAAGCGAAAGGAGCCCCCTGAATCTTCCGTCACGATGCAGGGCCCTCTATCCCCTCAGTACCCTCTCAGCAGCACCAAGGGCCCCCCCTTACACAAGCCCAGGGGCCCCCAGGGGCCCCCAGGACCCCCCTGGGGCCCCCAAGATACCCCAGGGGCCCCTAAGGTACCCTACGGGCTCCCAGAGGTACCTAGAGGCCCCTAGAGGCTTCCAGGGGCCCCCAAGAGCCCCACAGGCCCCCAGGACCCTGGGGGCCCCCCAGAGGCCCCTAGGGGCCCCCAGAGACCCATAGGCACCCCCAGAGGACCTTAGGGGCCCCCAGGGGCCCCTAGGGGCCCCCAGATGCTCATAGGTGCCCCCAGAGGCCCCTAGGGGGGCCCCAGAGGCCCCTAGGGGGCCCCCAGGGGCCCCTCTTAGGGGCCTCTAGGTATCTGTATGTGTAGGGGAAGCTCACCATGTTAACGTAGTCATCGAATCCCCTGAGTGTCCCCACAATTTCTTTGTCTCCTTTCATAATAACCCAAACGCGCGACCCCACACATTTATCTACTAAGGCTAGAGGCAAATAGCTGGGGCCCCCACTCACTACACCCGCGCTGCTGCTGGGGGCCCCCGTGCTG
>OY986951.1:3529707-3532207 GCA_963920595.1 Eimeria praecox
TTTAGGGTTGATAGGGTTTAGGGTTGATAGGGTTTAGGGTTGATAGGGCTTAGGGTTGCTAGGGGTTAGGGTTGATAGGGTTTAGGGTTGATAGGGTTTAGGGTTGATAGGGTTTCTAGCGTTGCTAGGGTTTGTAGGGTTTATGGTTCTAGGGTTTAGGGGTTTTAGGGTTTAGGGTTGCTAGGGTTTAGGGTTTGTAGGGTTTAGGGCTTTTAGGGTTTGGGGGTTTTAGGGTTTAGGGTTTAGGGTTTAGGGTTTAGGGTTTAGGGTTTGTCAACAAGAATAAAAACTAAAGCTGAGGGCCCCGTAGTGCTGCGAGCTCATAGAAACGAAGATATAAGGGGGTTCTAGCAGCTAGATAGCTGCAGCTAGCTAGCTGGCTAGCTAGCTACTAATCTATATACTTATCTAGCTAGCCAGCTAGCTAGCTAGCTAGCTAGCTAGCTAGCTACGGGGTGTAGATGTCCTAGCAGAGAGGGGGCGAGGGAGCCCTCAGCTAGCTAACGTTGAGAGGTAGAGGCTCAGCTAGCCAGGCCATCAAGCTGCAGCTAGCTGCAGCTTAATCATACTCCCTTACACATAACCTCCTGTACCCCCATGAAGGGCCCCCCTGAGGGGCCCCCCTGAGGGGCCCCCTTGAGGGGCCCCTTGAGGGTCCTTCTTAAGGCTTCCTTGAGGGGCCCCCTGAGGGCCCCCTTTGAGAGGCGCCATGAGGGGCTTCCTTGAGGGGCCCCCCCTGGGGGCCCCCCCTTGAGGGGGCCCCCATGAGGGGGCCCCCTTGAGGGGGCCCCCATGAGGGGCCCCCTGAAGGGTCGTATAATTGTTTTGAGGGTGTTTAGATATCTGTAGAATACATATTATTAAATATTAAAAATCTTTTAATATTATTTTCGTATTTTAACTACGATTCAAACATGTCAATATCGATTTGCTATACCAGAGGGTACAGGGGCCCCCAAAACTGATGAGGGGCCCCCGGCGGGGGGCCCCCCTCGAGGGGGGCCCCCAGCGGAGGGGGGCCCCCTCGAGGGGGGGCCCCTTGAGTCTCTCTCTCTCTGACTTCGGATGAGTTTATGAATTTGCGATAAATGTATTTAAATTAAATAAAAATTAAATAAAAATTAAATAAAAATTAAATAAAAATTAAATAAAATAAAAACAGAAAAACAATAAACAGCTGTTGCTTCTACCCTACAGAGGCTACGGAAGACTGCTGGGGGCCCCCACTGTATGGCCTGGGGGGCCCCCTCTACTATCTTCTTTGGGGGCCCCTTCTATCTTTTCTGGGGGCCCCCTCTATCTACGGGGGCCCCCCTGTATGTCGTGGGGGCCCCTTCTGTCTATCTGGGGGCCCCCCTCTTAAAGAGAGCGAAGCTGTCTTCTGCTGCTGCTGCTGCTGCTGCTGCTGCAGCATTTATGTTTATTTATTCTTTCTAATGTTTTTTTCTTCTTCTTTAACAATTCGTAGAACCCTCGCCACAGGGGCCCCCCCCTCATTGTACGGTAGGGGCCCCCTGGGGGCCCCCCTGCGCGTTAGCTGCTCTACCCCCGCAGCAGCAGCAGCAGCAGCAGCAGCACCTCTTGCTGCTGCTGCAGCAGCAGACGCAGCAGACGCAGCAGCAAAGCCATGGGTACACGGCATGTGGGGCCCCGGGGGCCCCTGTCAAAAAGGGTTTGGGGGGCCCCCCTGGCCTGCTGAGGATAGAGGGGGGGCCCCCAGACCCTCCAAAGCCTGCAACTACTTCTTTAAGGTGCTTATAGGCAGTAGCCGCAGCAGCAGCAGCAGCAGCAGCAGCAGCAGAATTGCTGTTAGCGGCAGCAGCAGCAGCAACAGCTGTAGCAGCGGCAACAGCACCAGCAACAGCAGCAACAACAGCACCAACAGTAGCAACAGCACGAGCAGCAACAGCACCAGCAGCAGCAGCAACAGCAGCAGCAGCAACAGCAGCAGCAGCAGCAACAGCAGCAGCAGCAGCAACAGCAGCAGCAGCAACAGCAGCAGCAGCAACAGCAGCAGCACCAAGGACTACGATGCAGCTACACCCCGGAAGAGGTTGAAGGGGACTCCCTATCTACAGCCGCCAGGTTTGTTTGCATCGCAGCAGCAGCAGCAGCAGCAGCGACAGCTGCAGCAGCAGCTGCAACTGAAGCTGCAGCAACAACAGCAGCAGCAGCAGGAGCAGCAACGGCTGCTGCTGCAGAAGCCACGTATATATCTACACCCTGCTGTTCAAGGAGCAAGAAAGCCCGCTGCTGCTGCTGCTGCTGCTGCTGCTGCTGCTGCAGCACGCGGTGCTGCAGCAGCAGCAAGGGAGACCTCAAGAGCAGCAGCAGCAGCAACAGCAGCAGCAACAACAGCAGCAACAGCAACAGCAGATGATGCAGCCTCTGAAACTGAGGTTGTTGCCCTAAATCAATACGACAGGTCTAGCATGAATAGCAGCAGCAGCAACAGCAGCAGCAGCAACAGCAGCAGCAGCAGCAGCAGCAGCAGCAGAGG
>OY986951.1:3534707-3535763 GCA_963920595.1 Eimeria praecox
ATGATGATGATCGTGCTGCTGCTGCTGCTGCCGATCTTGCTGCTGCTGCTGATCTTGCTGCTGCTGATCTTGCTGTGATCTTGCTGCTGCTGATCTTGCTGCTGCTGCTGCTGATCTTGCTGCTGCTGCTGTTGGTCTTGCTGTTGCTGCTGCTGATCCTGCTGTCATCTCCGTTTCGGGGTAGTTGCTGCTGCCTTTTCTCTGCTTCTGCTGCTGTTGCTGCTGCTGCTGTTGCTGCTGCTGTTGCTGCTGCTGTTGCTGCTGCTGCTGTTTCTGTTGTTTCTTGTTTGTATTGTAGTGTGTTGTAAGTTAGTTTATTGTTGATTGTTTGTTTGTGTGTATATACAGAAGAAGATATACTGTCTTTCCCCTTCGCAGCAGATTTGGGGGCTCTGCTGCATTTTGCTGCAGCAGAAGAGAAGCAGCAAGGCCGGCGTCTTCTTGCTGCAGGTTTGTGGCTGCTGCTGCAGCGGCAACGCCGTTTGTCTTGGGTTTCTTGTCTATCAGGAAGACCTAATAGAGTATGTCTTCTCTTCTACGATCCTATGGGGACGGCTATACCGACTCGCAGCTGTTTGCTGCAGCTGCTGCAGCAGGCTCTAGACGAGCAGCAGCAGCAGCAACTTGATCGTATTGCTCTCAGCAGCAAAGGGTTTATTGTAGAAGCAGCACCATCACTGGCAGCAACACTACAAGCTTCTTCTATTATTAAAGACAAGGGAGTGCGCCTTATATTCTTATCTTCTCTCCCTCCTATTCTGCAGCAGCAGCAACAGCATCACCACCACCAGCAGCAGCAGCAGCAGCAGCATATGCTAGCTGCAGCAGCAACATCTAGAAGCTATAAACAGCAGCACAGCAGCAGGTCATTCAAAACAATACCAAAGTCCCCTAAGGCCCGAAGGTAAGAAATATACTTATCCTTAGTATACATTGATTACAACTAACTGCTGCTGCTGCTGCTGCTGCTGCTGCTGCTGCTGCTGCTCTTGCTGCAGGTTTGTGGCTGCTGCTGCTGCTGCTGCTGCTCCCGGTGCTGCTATTGCTACTGCAGTT
>OY986951.1:3540963-3543463 GCA_963920595.1 Eimeria praecox
CTGCCGGGGAGGCGGGTATAGAAGCCGCATCTTCTTCGGCGTTTCAGCTAAATTTCTCCTTCCTTCCTTCCTTTTGAATTCAAATTAGATGCAGAAAGAAGGACAAGAAATCAGAAAGAAACGCATGCAGCACAAATATCATCAACGCCTTCCTTTATATGGTGAAGTCAGCAGAAGAACCACTGGGCTGTCGTGACACCGCAAACACTGAAACGATGCGAGAAAGCGGCATTTCCCATGATCAAAAACGGCGAAAGCCTCTGAAAACGAAATCGAATAGACAATATGAATCTAAATATACCAGAGATCGCATATATTCCCTTCGCTTTCCCTTATTTTTCGAACCCTCTCTCCTCCCCCGGCGGCCGGCTGATTGAGGGGCATAGTCACAGAAAGTTGCAACAGTAGAAGTTGAGCATGAAACAGTGTATGAATCCGTAATTAGTCAAGTAAATCATTAATGCACTGTTTGTATTCTTGAACATCCCCCTTTCAGACGGCTGCCTTCCCTCAATGCAGCCATAGTTGAAGGGAAAGAGAAGAGTGAGTCTTGTTTCTCTTCGCCTTGTGTACAGAACACGTAGTTCATCATTTTTTTGATTGTTTAGGAATATGTTGACGAGAGATCCTTCTTTATTCCCCTTCATCTCAAGTTGCATGCGAAGTAAGCGCTTTCTTACTCTGTCTTCATCTTCAGTCAACGTGAACGAAAAGTAAAAAAAATAAAAACAACAAATAAATAGTCTTGTGAGTTTTTGAATTTGGTGGCTTACTTCATCACTACTTCATCACTTTCTTAGTGTTTTATAAACCTTAGTACATTCAGCCCAGCCCCCTTCCTTGCAGCTACCCCCAAAGCCAAGAGCTGTCTGTGCATGCAGAAGCGACAGTGTAGAAACACGACAAGTTTGTTCTTACGCTTCTCTCTAAATGCATGCACCTTCTTTTGCAAACTCCAGCCCCAAATCTTCTCCAAGTGTACTCAAGTAAGCCACAAATTTTAAGTAAGACTGAGAGGCTCTTCGTCTATTCAGTTTTGTCTGTACAGTTGAACAGCCAGAAGGTTTACTACTACTCAACCTTCTTAGAGAGTTCCTCTGAAAAGTGGAAAGGGGAGTCAAAATGCATGCAGCCCCAAAACTACTGTTTCTAGCTAAAGCCATCGCAGTCGCCAGGCCAATGAAAGAAAGTCAACTTTAAGGTGAGAAGGAGTCTTTCTCTTTCCTTGGTTCCTTAGGAACCGCTGCTGTTGCTCCTGCTGCCCCAGAAGCAGCAGAAGCAGCAGCAGCAGCAGCAACTGAAGCAGCAGCAGCAGCAGCAGCCAGAACTGCACCAGCAGCAGCAGCAGCTAGGCGCTGCCCAGCGTCTCTCGAAGGACAGGTTTGCTTAGCGTGGTAACCCGCACGAGCAGATGAGGGTTTTGAGGGTTTAGGGTTTAGGGTTTGTTGTGCTGCCTCCCGCACTCGTAAATGTATTTAAATGCTAACAAAACAGCCTATGCTGCAGCACATATACACTTATATATATATATATATATATATATATATATATATATATATATATATATATATATATATACATATAGGGAGAGAGAGAGAGAGAGCAGCAACAACCCTACCACCTCCCCTACCCAAGCCCTCCTTCCCTGCACCTCCATAGAAGTCTAAGTGTTTATCTTCATGTCATTCACAGGCAACAGGAGTAACAAATGTTTTTTTTTTCTTCTGCCTTCGACGGCTGCATGCAGCCCCAAACTGCAGAAGAGAGCGACAAAGGAAGGAGGGCGTTTAGAGAAGAGTTTATTGAAGCCTCTTAACTGCATGCATGCATTTTCAGGTGTACATACACCCGAAAGAATGCTTCGCTAATCAAATATGCCAGAGTCACCCCGGGGGTCAACTCTGCCTCTGTGTTCTCCCGCTGCCCTGCGTCCGACTTGCTGCTGCTGCTGTTGCTGTAGCTGCTGCTGCTGCTGCTGCTGCAAGGCGTCACTGCTGATCTGGTGTCTGTACAGCCCGGAGTCTGTCATCTGAGCGATGGCGTCTGCTGCTCTCCTCTCCTTGAGCATCGCCAGATTCAGAAGCTGTCTCTGCTTCGCCCCGCTGCAGCAGCTCGCTTTGTCTCTGCAGACAAACGCTTCCTGTCTCAGCTTCTCCGCCTCAAGAGCTAACGCCTCATCAGCCTGCATGCATACACAGCAGCAGCAACAGCAGCAGCAGCAGCAACATCACCATGAGAAAGAGCAGCAGCAGCAGCACCATGAGAAGCAGCAGCAGCATGAGAAGCAGCAGCAGCATGAGAAGCAGCAGCAGCAGCAGCAAGTATTTCAGGTGTATATACACCTCAGCGTACCTGAGAGGGCTGAGGGGCCTCTACAGCTCTGCGCTTGCTAGAAAGAACAGTATGGCCATGAGGCTTGTCCTCCCCATGCTCCCTCGAGCTATCGGGCATCATGTGCTGCTGCTGCTGCTGCTGCTGCTGCTGCTGCTGCAGGTGGCTG
>OY986951.1:3548463-3555963 GCA_963920595.1 Eimeria praecox
TGTAGTCCACGAAGAGAAAGCCTCACCGAAAGGGTCTCCCCCAAAGTGCGAGCCCATAGAATATCCTCCTCCTGCTGCTTCTGCTGCTGCTGCTGCTGCTGCTGCGTCTGCTGCTCCCCCAGGGCCATAGCGCAGGTGGTGGTGTCCCCCTCCAAAGCCAGTGCTGAAGTGATGAGGGTGAGGCTGGGGGCCATGATGGTGATGGTGGTGGTGGTGGTGGTGGTGTGGGGGGGGCTTAGGGTCTTCTAAATCTCTCTTTAACTTTTCTATCTCGCCTGCTGCTCTGTCTGCTGCTCGACTCGCGGGGTTTGCGGTGGGGTCATACCCTCCAATCATACCTCCTGCTGCTGCTGCTGCTGCTGCTCCTGCTGCTGCTCCTGCTGCTGCTGCTGCTGCTGCTCCTGCATCTCCTTTCCTTCCAAACCCAAAGAAGCCCCCCCCTCCTCCGAAGCTTAGATCTAATGTGGAGCCCCCTGACCCACCGAACAGCCATCTACTGATAGACGTACCCTTCCCCCCCTTCGGAGGCGTCTGTGGATGTGGCTGTGTAGGGTACTGAGGGTACTGTGGACCTGAGGCCCCTGGGGCCCCTGGGGCCCCTGGCACACCTGGGTACTGAGGAGGGTACTGAGGCCCTGGGGCCCCTGGGACACCTGGGGCCCCTGGGTACTGAGGAGGGTACTGAGGCCCTGGGACACCTGGGGCCCCTGGGGCCCCTGGGGCCCCTGGGTACTGAGGAGGATACTGAGCCCCTGGTACCCCTGGTGGGGGCCCTGGGTACACTGGGCCAGGGACACCTGGGGGTGGGGGGCCCCCTGGGGCCCCCGGCTGGGGCCCCCAAGCTCCAGGCATAGGGGCACCTCCTGGAGGTGGGGGCCCCCATGGGCCTCCTTGAGGGGGGGCCCCCCCACCATACCAACCAGGCCCAGCAGCTCCTACCTGTGGGGCCCCCGCACGTGTAACTGCCTCCTCGTCTGTTTGTGTGTCTCCCCCGCCAGTTGATGATGATGGGCGCCCCTCACCCTCACATGGATCCTTTGAAGCCAATCTACGTCTTCGTAACCCCTCCGATAAATAAGAGGAGGTGTCTCCTTGCTGTATATGGATATAACAACGATGAAGTAATAGGATAACAGCTAGAGAGACAGAAACCAACATAGCGAGACGGAGAACTAGCAACGATCGCTGCTGCTGCTGCTGCTGCTGCCGATGTTGCTGCTGTCGCGAGATACTCTTATATACCCCAGGTCTCTCAAGTTGTAGAGAAGAAGAAGAGACAGATCCATCAACATATCCTACTGTCTCCTCTCCCATATACACAGACGATCGAGGAGACACACGCCTACCCCCCACCATCGCCCTACCCCCTCCTCCTCCCCCTCCTCCTCCTCCTGCTGCTGCTGCTGCTGCTGCTGCTGTGGTTATAAACAGCAGCAAAGATAAAACAAATATGGGTTTAATAGGCTTCATCTTCTTCAAAACATTCGTGTGTCTCCCTATACACCCCAAGTTATATATAATATTGGATATAAAAAACAAGAGAATAAAAAACAAAATAGAAACATCTAAATCTAATCTTCAATCTCCCCCACTCCGATTGTTGCTGCTGCTGCTGCTGCTGCTGCAGCAGCAGCAGCAGCAGCAGGTATGGGGTGATGGTGCGGGCGCGCCGTAGTAGCCCGCAACAGCAGCAGCAGCCGCGACAGCAGCAATAATAACTTAATTTGACAGAATTTTTGAGGATAAATATAAAGACTGTGTTTATAAATAAATATAAAACATAAAATTTTTATATAAATACAGAAAATACAACGAAAACATATAGTGCTAGAGGCCGTGCTCTCGTGGTAGATATCGCTGAGACGCCGCACGAGAGGGGAGGAGGGAGCATTTCTGCTGTCTTTGGCTTCAAATGTATTTTATTTTTTAGAAATATTTATTAATTTGTATGTATTTAATTAATAAAATTAAAAATATATTTTTATTTTGATGCATATAACCCGAAAACTACTGAGACGAGAGGCCGCCCGGCGCGAGTCGCCCGATGTGTGACGTCGACGCTTTCAAACATGAATCGTATCATTAATTGTATTGTAAATTATATTTATTTAAATTAAAATATATATTTATTATTTTGAAAACAAATTTATTAGTAATACGGAGATTATAATTGCTCCAATAGAACCTCTCTCTACCGCACGCCCGGAGAGTCGACAGCAGGTCCGGGCGCGGTGGGGGGGGGGGGAGGGGGGGGGAGGAGGGGTGGGGGTTATGTGTTTCTGGTGTTATTTTTTGTTTTTTTTAGGGTTTTTATGTTTAAATTATTAAATTAAATATATTTCTATCTAAATATATGCATATAAGCACTCGAAAGAGGCTCCTTCCTCTTCCCCGCAAGAGGCGCAAGACCATTGGCATCGAAGAGGTGTACATACACCTCAGCTGTCTACGCTGTTTCGTTCTTAACTTCTCTATCTTTGTGTTTATTTAATCCTTAAAATGCCTGATATAACAAATAGAGGAGGTAAATAGCCTCTTTTCTGAAAGGAGTTGGGGTGTATAGGCAGGTCCAGCCTTCACAGCAACAAGTAGCTACAATTTTGAAGCCCTCTCCATGTTTATCCTGATTGTTTAGAGACATGTAGTTTGTATATCTGCCCTTGGAGGCCCTCAGACAATTGAGGTGTATAGGCAGTTGAGCTGTATAGGCAGTTGAGGTGTATAGGCAGCTGGGGTGTATAGGCAGTTGAGGTGTATAGGCAGTTGAGGTGTATAGGCAGTTAAGGTGTACAGGCAGTTGCGGTGTATAGGCAGTTGAGGTGTATAGGCAGTTGAGGTGTATAGGCAGTTGAGGTGTATAGGCAGGTGGGGTGTATAGGGAGTTGGGGTGTATAGGCAGTTGAGGTGTATAGGCAGTTGAGGTGTATAGGCAGTTGAGCTGTATGGGCAGGTGCAGGTGTGTCGGGAGAGAAACAATCGAAGCCCCGAATAAATATATTTTTATCTACTGTATATATCTATATATCTATATCTATATCTATATATATATATATATATATATATATATATATGTATTGAATTAAGACAAAATAGCAGAAATAGAAGAAATATAAAGCGAGATAACAACAGAACATGTGTTGAGATATCTGTACTTTATATATATATATATATATATATATATATATATGTATATATATATATATATATATGTATATATATATATATATAAAGTACAGATTTATTAGTACTTTCCCTTCTTAAAAGGATAGTGAGCCAGGGGATGACACTCTGCTGCAGCTGTTGCTGTTGTAGCTGCTGCTGCTGCTGTAGCTGCTGCTGCTGCTGTAGCTGCTGCTGCTGTAGCTGCTGCTGCGGCTTACTGAGGACGGAAAAACTCTAAGGTTTTTCTTTCTTCTTCTTTTGTTTAATTCTAATACGAGCTGTCTCTGCTGTCTGCCTCTGGGGTGTCGCCTCTGTCTCTTCTGTCCCTTCTGTCTCCTCTGTCTCCGCTGTCTCCTCTGTCTCCCCTGTCTCCTCTGTCTCTGTCTCTTCTGTCTCCTCTGTCTCTTCTGTCTCCCCTGTCTCTTCTGTCTCCTCTGTCTCCTCTGTCTCTTCTGTCCCTTCTGTCTCCTCTGTCTCCTCTGTCTCTTCTATCTCCCCTGTCTCCTCTGTCTCTTCTGTCTCCCCTGTCTCTTCTGTCTCCCCTGTCTCTTCTGTCTCGTCTGTCTCCCCTGTCTCTTCTGTCTCCTCTGTCTCCTCTGTCTCTTCTGTCTCCCCTGTCTCTTCTGTCTCCCCTGTCTCTTCTGTCTCGTCTGTCTCCTCTGTCTCTTCTGTCTCCTCTCTCTCTTCTGTCTCCTCTCTCTCTTCTGTCTCCTCTCTCTCTTCTGTCTCCTCTCTCTCTTCTGTCTCCTCTGTCTCTTCTGTCTCCTCTATCTCTTCTCTCTTTTCTGTCTCCTCTGTCTCTTCTTGGCCTCTCCTGCTTCCTCTGTCTCTACCGTCTCGCCTATCCCTCCTCCCTCTGTCTCTCCTCTCTCTCTGCTCTCTCTCTCTCTCTGCTCTCTCTGTCTCTCCTCTCTCCCTCTGTCTCGCCTCTCTCTCTGTCTCTCCCTCTCTGTCTCTCCCTCTCTGTCTCTCCTCTCTCTCTCTCTCTCCCTCTGTCTCTCCTCTCTCTCTCTCTCTCTGTCTCTCTCTGCCTCTCCCCCCTCCCTCTGTCCCTCCCCTCTCTCTGTCTCTCTTTCTCTGTCTCTCCTCTCTCTCTCTCTCTGTGTCTCCTTTCTCCCTCTGTCTCTCCCCTCTCTGTCTCTCTGTCTCTCCTCCCTCTCTCCCTCTGCGTCTCCTCTCTCCCTCTGTCCCTCCTCTCTCTGTCTCTCTCTCTCTCTGCCTCTACTCTCTCTCTCTCTGTGTCTCCTCTCTCCCTCCGTCTCTCCCTCTCTTTTGTCCCCACACTCCGATGGGGGGAAGGAGACGATAAGCTTCGCTAGCTAACTACTCGTTTTGATAGCTACCTGAATGGCTAGCTACAGAGATGCCCGACTAGCTAGCTACCTAGCTAGCCAGCTAGCCAGCTGACTAGCTCCCTAACTAACTAACTAATTAACTAGCTAGCTAGCTAGCCAACTAGCTAGGTGTCTAGCTAGCCAGGGGAGCAAGGGAGATCTGCTCCAGCGGCCGTGTGTATGCTAGCTGTATATCCAAAGACATGAGACACGTCAGCTGTTGCAGAAATCCGACAAAGACACAGCTAGCTAGCTAGCTAGCTAGCCAGCCAATAAGCTAGCCAATAAAGTAGCTAGCTAGCTAGCTAGCTAGCCAATAAGCTAGCTAGCTGTTCGACTAGCTTGTTGGCTAGCTAGCTAGCTACCCGGCTAGCTAGGTAGCTAGCTAGCCGGCTAGGCACGTCCACTGTGACTGCTGCAGCTGCCAAGCCGGCTGCGGCCGCATCTAGCCAGCTAGCCAGCCAGGCAGCTAGCTAGCTAGCTAGCTAGCTAGCTAGCTAGCTAGCTAGCTACGTTCATATGCTAGCGGGCAGCAGATAAGCTATGGAGCTCGTATAACGCGCTCTCGTTGACAACTACAAAGAGAGGGGAGAGAGCTAAGCGTCAACTCAAGACACAGGAGGACCTAGCTACCTGTTGGCTAGCTAGCTAGCTAGCTGTCGGCTAGCTAGCTAGCTAGCTGCTCGATAGGAAAGAGCAGGCTAGCCGAAGAACTCGCTGTGCCTGGCTTGTTTGGAGCAACTAGCTCCTAGCAAGCTCCTAGCTAGCTAGCTAGCTAGCTAGATACCGAGCTAGCTAGCTAGCTACCTAGCTAGCTACCTAGCTAGCTACTTGTCTAGCAAGATAGGAAGGAGGGCAGTCCGCCATCCCACCAGGTAGCCAGCCAAGCATCCAGCTATCCATGTAGCTAGCTAGCTACCCACCTAGCTAGCTAGCTAGTTAGCTAGGTAGGTAGCTGCACAGCTAGCTAGCCAGCTAGCTAGCTAGCTAGCTAGCTACGTAGGTAGGTAGGTAGCTACATATCCAGCTACCTATCTATCTATCTATCTATCTATCTACCTATCTATCTATCAATCTATCTATCTATCTGTCTCTCTATCTGTCTATATATTTATTTATCTAGCTGAGTCCGAATCCCCTGGCTCCTCTAATAGCTCCTCTAACTTTCTCCCACAATTCTTGTTTAGAAGGATAAGGAGGCAATTTAAATAAATTAACACAAGTGCTGCTCGTAGGTAATCGTGTCGTGTCAGGGACCCTATGAATAGTAAAGGGAGGAGACAGAGAGACGAATCCGCGCAGAGGAGCACGAGAACATGATGTCACAAACATTAGAAACACGCTACGCTCCCTCCCACACATCGTCTCCTTTTAGTTTAGTAAACACACACACACACACACACACAGAATTGTATGTTATATATATATATATGTATATATATATATATATATATAGATAGATAGATAGATAGATATAGAGATAGATAGATAGATAGATAGATAGATAGATAGATAGATAGATAGATAGATAGATAGATAGATAGATAGATAGATAGATAGATAGATAGATAGATAGATAGATAGATAGATAGATAGATAGATAGATAGATAGATAGATAGATAGATAGATAGATAGATAGATAGGAGACACTTCTCAGACAAGGAGACACTTCGTAGACATAAGACAGACAGAGAAGGAGACAGACAGAGAAGGAGACAGACAGAGAAGGAGACAGATAAGGAAAGAGAGAGAGAGACAGATAAGGAGACAGACAAATAAAGAGACAGACAGATAAGGAGAGATACAGATAGGGAGACAGAGACAGACAGATAAGGAGAGAGACAGGTGAGGCAGACAGATAAGGAGACAGACACATAAGGAGACGGAGACAGACAGATAAGAGGACAGACAGATAAGGAGACAGACAGATAAAGAGACAGACAGATAAGGAGACAGACAGATAAGGAGACAGACAAGGGAGGAGACACTTGTAGAGACAGGCATATAAGGAGACACTTGTCCTTATCTTCTACCTAGCTAGACAAATGCTATTCTAAAGGAGACAGATAATGTTGATAGAGCTAAGGAGACAGTAAACCAATAAATAATAAATAAATAATTAATTTATTCTTATGAACAACAATAATAATATATTATATTAATATAAAATAATATAATATATAGTATCATATAATTATATTATTGTAAATAAATAAATAAGTAAATAAATAAATAAATAAATAAATAAATAGATAAATAAATAAATAAATAAATAAATAAATAAATAAATAAATAAATAAACACAATCTCACCAGCAACTCCCAAAGCCATACAACTTGAGGTGTCTCCTCTGTAAAACCTCCGCTGTATGAAGCATGTAGTCGTAGATCTAATACGTCAAACCCTACAACAAACATATCACGAAAAATCGAAAGGAGACACATATAAGAGAGGAGACACAGGAGACAGGGGAGACAGGGGAGATAGAGGAGACAGGGGAGACAGAGGAGACAGAGGAGATAGAGGAGATAGAGGAGATAGAGGAGATAGAGGAGACAGAGGGAGACGGAAGAGACAGACGAGACAGAGGAGACAGAGGAGAGAAAGCAGATAGAGGAGATAGAGGAGACAGGGGAGATAGAGGAGACAGAGGAGACAGAGGACACAGAAGACACAGCGGAGACAGAAGAGACAGAGGAGGCAGAGGAGTTAGAGGAGACAGAGGGGATAGAGGATACAGAGGAGACAGAAGAGAGAGAGGAGACGGAAGAGACAGATGAGACAGAGGAGACACATTATATAAAGGAGACAGAGGAGACACATCACCTAAGAAGGAGACAGAGGAGACAGAGGAGACACATTATATAAAGGAGACAGAGGAGACAGAGGAGACAGAGGAGACACATCACCTAAGAAGGAGACAGAGGAGACAGATGAGACAGAGGAGACACATTAGATAAAGGAGACAGAGGAGACAGAAGAGACACATTATAAAGAGGAGAC
>OY986951.1:3578463-3583463 GCA_963920595.1 Eimeria praecox
ACAGAAACAGATAAGAGGAGGAGGGGGAGATAGATGCTGCTGCTGCTGCTCAAGATCAGCTTCTGTTGCTGCTGATGCTGCTGTTGCTGCTGCTGCTGTTGCTGCTGCTGCTGCTGCTGCTGTTGCTGTTGTTGTTTGAGTGTCTTGCTGCTTCTTGTTGGAGAGATTCTGCTCAGCAGCAGCAGCAGCAGCAACAACAGCAGCAAGAACAGCAGCAGCAGCAGCAGCAATAATAGCAACAACAACAACAACAGCAGCAGCAGCAGCAACAGCAACAACACGGCTGCAGCAGATACAGCAGAACAGCAGCAGAAGCAACCGCAGCAGCGGCAGCAACTTCGGCTCTATATTCCCTTCTTCTTGTCTTCTCTACTATTAAAGATATATTAATTATTTAAAAAAAACATAATTTAGGGTTTAGGGTTTAGGGTTTAGGGTTTAGGGTTTGCTGCGGCATAGAGGCCTATGGGGCCCCCAGAACCCTCAGCCCCGAGCAGCCGAAGGGCTTATACCACATCACCCTCCAAACCCTAAACCCTAAACCCTAAACCCTAAACCCTAAACCCTAATTCGTTAATTAGATTATTTAGGGAGCATGTGTTGTGGTTTAAACCCCCCTTTAATAATTACAAGCTAACAGATACTCTATACACCCTGCTAGTAACACCAAACCCTAAACCCTAAACCCTAAACCCTAAACCCTAAACCCTAAACCCTAAACACGTAGTCTTCCGGGTTTTCTGTATCAACCGAAGACAAAATTTTAGTGGCATTTGAAGGGAAAAGGCAGTTGCCTGCAAGCCTCTAAACCCTAAACCCTAAACCCTAAACCCTAAACCCTAAACCCTAGGGGTTTCAGAGTCCTTACACCACGCCCACCCTCATCCCCAGCCCCACCGCTCAGATCCCTCACCATGCCTGCATGCAGCTAAGAAAACCCTAGGGGCCCCCCACCCCTGCTCCTG
Source organism: Eimeria praecox (assembly GCA_963920595.1). NCBI lineage: Eukaryota > Apicomplexa > Conoidasida > Eucoccidiorida > Eimeriidae > Eimeria > Eimeria praecox. Next base: position 3,579,429 of record OY986951.1, read on the forward strand.
TAGGGGCCCCCTTATTTCTCTAGGGGCCCCCCTTGTTTCTATGGGGTGGGGGGCCCCCTTGTTTCTATGGGGCCCCCCACCCCAGGGCCCCGTGGGCAAGGGGACCTTCAGAAGTGCTGTAATACTTTAACTTGCCTAGGGTTTAGGGTTTAGGGTTTAGGGTTTTAGGGTTTAGGGTTTTAGGGTTTAGGGTTTAGGGTTTAGCTGCCCCCTCAGCTCGCTCGTTTCCTGCTGCAGGTGTTAGCTGCAGTCCTTGGATCCGTGGGGCCCCAAGAGGGGCCCCCGAGGGGCCCCCGGTGTTCTTACGGGGGCCTCCTGCTGCTGCTGCAGGGGTTTATAGCAACCCCCCCTCCCACCGTTTGTTATTAACTTATTAGAGAAAACTGATACTGATGCTGCTGCTGTTGCTGCTGCTGCTGCTGCTGCTGCTGCTTCTGTTGCAGCTTCTGAAGCCCCACACTGTTGAGAGCCCCACAGTCTGTCTCTCTCTGTCCTCCTCGGCGTGCTGCTGCTATTGCTGCTGCTATTGCTGCTGCTATTGCTGCTGCTGCTGTCGCTGCTGGCATAGCTAACACCACCAGCAGCAGCACCACCACCACCACCAGCAGCAGCACCACCACCACCACCACCACCAGCAGCACCAGCAGCAGCAGCAGCAGCAGCAGCAGCAGGAGCAGCAGCAGCAGAGGGCAGTCCCCTATTAACAACATACCTGAGTTGCCTCAGCTGTATCCTCTGCCACGCTAATTCCTCTCTCGCTTCTTGAAGGGCCTTGTAAAGACTACGACACTGTAGACACCCCGTGGGCACATACACCAGAGAACGCTGGGGGGCCCCCCCTGGGGGCCCCCCCCCTGAGGAGCCCCCTGAGGGGCCCCCCCCTGAGGGGCCCCCTGAGGGGCCCCCTGAGGGGCCCCCCCCTGAGGGGCCCCCTGAGGGGCCCCCCCCTGAGGGGCCCCCTGAGGGGCCCCCAGAGGAACTGCCTTCAGTTAGACCCTCCTGTGCAACAGTCTCCTCCAATCCCCCAGATCCTGCTGCTGCTGCTGCTGTTGCTGCTGCTGCTGTTGCTGCTGTTGCTGCTGCAGTTGCAAGGTCTGTATCTGAGGTTGCTGTGCGTGGTTTCTTATGTCTGGGGGCCCCCTGGGGGCCCCCCCCCTCGGGTACAGCAGGGATTCTACGAGCATTGCGGGCGAATGCTAGTGTTGCTGCAGTTTGTCTGTAGAAGGAGACACCAGGGACACAGAGACAGATAACAGCTGTCTTGCAGGGGCCCCCCAAACAATCGCTGAGGAGACGAGTAAGCTTAGATTCTCTTAAACCCACAAATGGGGGCCCCGATCGACGAGGGGGCCCCCCACCAAGACAGGGGGCCCCCATCGGGGTCTGGGGGGCCCTCGGGGGCCCCTCACATTCCCCAGAACTGGCACAAGAGACTCCCTCCTGTTTCTGCTGCTGCTGGTGCTGTTGCTGCTGTTGCTGCTGCTGCTGCTGCTGCTTCTGCTGCTGCTGCTGCTGCTGTGTTAGAGCCTTAACTACCTTTGATAGAGCAAGGAGGCTTCGGTTTATGCTGCTGCCCTCCCTTTGAGTTGTGGGGCCCCCCCTTTGAGGTGTGGGGCCCCCCTTAGACCCTGGGGGGCCCCCCGCACTCTCTGAGCCTGCTAAGTCAACTAAGCTTAAAACTGAAGAGCGACGGGGGCCCCTAGAAGGGGCCCCCGAGCTACAGGTCTCCTTGGGGGCCCCCTCTCCACTAGCACTAGATGCTTCTGTTGCTGTTGATGCTGCTGCTTCTGTTGCTGTTGCTGCTGCTGTTGCTGCTGCTGCTGCTGCAGCAGCAGCAGCAGCAGGGGTAATAGTGATTCTGAGGATAAGGTGAGATCGAGAAGAACGGGCGTTTGCTGCTGTTGCTGCAGCATGAAGCTGCTGCTGTCCCCTCTGTATAAGAGACAGAGCATCAGACAGAGAGGAGACAGGACAGCAAGAGAGACACCCCAAATCTAATGTCCCTGCATCAACAGACACAACAAACCCTAAACCCTAAACCCTAAACCCTAAACCCTAACACCTAAAACCTAACACCGAATTCTCTAAGACAGCATTAAAGCAGGGATGTCAAGCGCAAAGGAACGAAGGATTCAGGAGACACTTGAGGCCCTTTAACAGCCCCCATTTAGGGTTTAGGGTTTATAGGGTTTATAGGGTTTATAGGGTTTATAGGGTTTATAGGGTTTAGGGTTTAGTGTGTTGACTAGCCATCAGCCCTCTCGCAGAGGTTTATATTCCTCTTAGGTCGTGTGTCTGAAGGGGCATGCCCCGACCCTGAGGCCCCCCCAGAGGCCCCTATAGGGGCCCCCCCTAGGGGCCCCCCATGGGGGCCCCCATGGGGGGCCCCTAGGGGGGCCCCTTGTAGTAGGTCTGTTACTTGTTCTTGATAGACTTCTAACATAGAGAGAGAGACAGAGAAAGTATTATCTACTTGTCTTTGTTGTCTTTCCTTAAATATATCTCTAAGGGCCATCTCTATAACCCCTTTCTCTTGTTTTATTTGATTGGGGGCCCCCCCACCCCCACGGGGGCCCAGGCCCCCCCCCCCCTTAATGCTAGTACCCTGTTTGGGGGGCCCTTGAAGGGGCCCCCCTAACATAGTATGGGTCTTGCCACTAGCTGTCTGTCCGTATGCTAATACAGCTGCATTACATCCCCCTAAAGCAGCAGCAACAAAACCTTTAACGAGGTGTACGTACACCTCATTATTGGAGGCCCCCGGGGGTAAGAGACAATCAGCTTCAAAGCAAGTGTCTCTAAACCCATCCCATATCCTTGGGGGCCCCCTCATATCTAAAGCCCAGGGGGCTGCCAGGACCCACCCCTCACCTTCATCTTCTTTCAGGGACCACTCACTATCGTGGGGGCCCTTACGAGCCCATGGGGGCCTCCGTACACCCCAAGGGGGGCCCCCAGGGGGGCCCCCAGGGGGGCCCCCTGTCAAACTCGCCAAAGAAGATGTTGAAGAGGGGGCCCCTACTGTACCCTCCCCAGCGGAGGACTCAGCCCCTTGAGAACTGCAGCAAACAGCAGCAGCAGCAGCAGCAGCAGAAGCTCTCGTAGATACGTCAGCACCATCCTCAGGGGGGCCCCCAGGGGGGCCCCCAGGGGGGCCCCCCGAAGGGGAAAGGAGTCGACGGGAGGAGGTGGGGGATATAGAAGGTGGGCGGAAGCGAACTCCTACGAGGACCTGACGATCTAACAACCTGCTGCTGCTGCTGCTGCTGCTGCTGTTGCTGCTGCTGCTGCTGCTGTTGGTGCTGCTGCTGCTGCCATAGCTGCTGCTATCGTAGTTGCAGTTGATGCTGCTGCTGCTCTCATAGCTGCTGCTGCTGCTGCTGCTCTCTCGCGTCGGGCCTGTAGCCGCAAATTGCTGCTGTGAGGAAGAGCCCGTCAAGGGGGGCCCCTCTGCCTCATATCCCATTGACAGCCCCGGTCTATACTTCAAACCCTAAACCCTAAACCCTAAACGCTAAACCCTAAACCCTAGGCTCCAAACCCTAAGGAAACAGGGGGGTTCCTGGTTAGAGGGGTTAGGGTTTAAAACACATAATAGGCTCATATCGTGTTTAAGAGATAGCCAAGATATAACAAATGAGATGGTGTTTATACAGAGTCTAGGGTTTAGGGTTTAGGGTTTAGGGTTTAGGGTTTAGGGTTTAGGGTTTGGGGCTGTCTTGGGTGGGAGGGGTTGAATAGAGGGGAGACACACTTTAGTTATTTATAGGGGTTTTAGGTTTTAATGTTTAAAAAAATACAATTTAGGGTTTAGGGTTTAGGGTTTAGGGTTTAGGGTTTAGGGTTTAGGGTTTAGATGGAGGGCTTACAACCTACGGTCGCTGAGCGACAGGTGGGGTTGGTGTTTATACGGGTTTAGGGTTTAGGGTTTAGGGTTTAGGGTTTAGATATTGTAGTGTACGTACACCTGAAAGATGAGCTGATTATACACCTCAAGTAGTGCTTATAGCTTTCAGGCCTCGTGATTCTACGCCT
>OY986951.1:3588463-3590963 GCA_963920595.1 Eimeria praecox
GAGACAGAGGAAAGACAAAGGAGACAGCCTCACCATCACATCCTAGGGTTAGAGACAGACACCGTAAACCCCCTTCAACATAACAACAAACATAATAAATTAATACATAAATAAATAAATAAATAAATAAATAAATAAATAAATAAATAAATAAAATAAGTAAATAAACGCTTAGAGAGGCAGCTAGAGAGAAACAGAGAGAGACAGAGAAAGACAGAGAGAGACAGAGAGAGACAGCGAGAAAGAGAGATACAGAGAGAGACAGACAGAGACAAAGAAAGACAGAGAGAGACAGAGAGAGACAGAGAAAGACAGAGAAAGACAGAGAGAGACAGAGAGAGACAGAGAGAGACAGAGAGAGACAGAGAAAGACAGAGAGAGACATCGAGAGACATCGAGAGACATCGAGAGACAGCGAGAGACAGCGTCAAAATCTCTCAACCTTCTCTCTACCTACCGCAGGTGTTAATCATCAAAGAAGAAAAAGAATAAAGAGCGGTACTCTGTGTAAGTTGTTTCCCTAGTTCTAGAAACAGCTGCTGTTGAGCGAAGTAAGGCTCTCGAGGGTGTCTCCTCTTGTGTTGTAGTGTCTCCTCGTATTTGTTAGTAGGTTTAGAGACAGTAGAGCTCTTCGACTGTCTTTGTATCGTCGGGTGTACAGACACTGCAAAAGGAGACACTTTTAGAGTGTCTCCGACTGTCTCAGGAGACACATGGGCTGTCTCCTCTACTGCTGCTGCTGTTGCTGCTGTTGCTGCTGTTGCTGCTGTTGCTGCTGTTGCTGCTGTTGCTGCTGTTGCTGCTGTTGCTGCTGTTGCTGCTGTTTCTGCTGCTGCTGCTGCAGGCAGGAGAATCGTCTCCACACTGCTAAGCTCGCGAGTAGGGGCCCCCCATGATAAGAGAGAGGGGGGCCCCCCCATATCTGCTGCATCAGTAAATACTTGAGGGTTTGTTTGTGTTTGTAATAAAGACGGAGCAGTATTTGTAGGAGACAGTATATTATGAGAGAAGGAGGAGACAGTCATTTCAAAGAAGATAGAGAGACAAGCAACTAAAGATATAAGAGATAAACATACAATAGAACAGCCTATCCTACAAGACATTCTCTGTAGCTTTGGCTCATAATATTGTTGTATATGAGAGAAGACAGAAGAGAAAAAGGTGAGGAGACACCCGAAGAAGGAGACAAGAGACACATACACACAAAAACGAGAACAACTTAAACCCTCTAAAGAAGAAACAGATTCAAATAACAACAACCCCACCATCCAGGAGACTGTCTCTTGTAGCAGCACAAACACTGTTTGTCTGTTTTCTTCAAACACTTGAGGGGGGGGCCCTGGGGGGCCCCCTGCGTCAACATATTCTCTGTTGGTAGTAGCAGAGAATCTGTTGCTTGCTAGAGAGACATCAGAAGCTGATAGAGCTGCAGCAGACTCCTCCTTGCTGCTGCTGCTGCTGCTGCTAGCTGCAGCAGGACAATGCACTAGCAGCAGCAAAGATAAGACAGCAGCAGCAGCAATAAGACGAGATCTGCTAGTAGAGGAGTAGGGGGGCCCCACAGACCCCAGACACCTCATTGAGGGGCCCCCTGCAGCAGATATATAACGAGAAGATGCTGCTGTCTTCAAAGACAACTGCAGCAACTAAGCTGTTGTTGCGGCTGTCTCCCGCTGTCTCTCCATCACACCTCAGGACAACATAGATATTCAAACAAAAACAATAAATAGAAAGACAAATATAATCTAATAAATATATTTCTATTAATTGTATTACTATCAAACTCCTTCTGCTGCAGTTGCTGCAGCAACACACGCGACAGTCTCAGACTCTGTAGGGACACCCTGTCGGCAGCAGCAGCAGCAACAGCAGCAGCAGCAACAGCAGCAGCAGCAGCAGCACCACCACCACTAACTGAAGGGACGCTTAGTCTTTTAAATTATAAATTTAATGCTGTTTATTTATTAATATTTTTCTATGGAAGATGTGAGGAAAACGAGACAGTGGAGGGAGTATGTCTTCGGGTGTATAGGCAGCTCAAGTAGCACCGCCGCTGAGGGTGTGCTAGGGGGCACCAAAAGAACATTTAACTATGAATATTTGAGGTAAATACATCAAAATATATATTTAAAATAATAAAATAATAAATTAATTTAATTTATTTATCTAAATATTAAAAAAGAACAAGCTGATTGAGGGGCCGAGAGCCCCCTCTTTCATGCTCGCCGTGGCGTTTGAGGTGTATCGACACCTGAAGAACTAGACAGCTACTTCGAAATTAAATAAGTGTATGTCTTCTTCTTATTATAATATTAATATATTTATAAATTAAATAATAAATATATCTTTATTTCAAATAATATTTTATATTTAAACCATTCTAAGGGCTCCCCCCCCTGGTAAGTGAAGAAGTGGGGCCCGCTAGCCCATAGAGAGGCCTCTTATATATCCTTTATATTTTGTACTTGTAAGGATTCTAATACATAGTTTTATATATATA
>OY986951.1:3595963-3600963 GCA_963920595.1 Eimeria praecox
CTAATAACAAACGACCTCTAGAGAATGAGGAGACACAGGAGACAACTGCCTCCTTAGCAAAACGTCAAGCCCTCCACTGTTGGGGATAAACACTGGGAGGGGCCCCCAAGGGGCCCCCTAACGGCCCCCTAACGGCCCTTTAAGGGCCCCTTAAGGGCCCCTCAAGGGCCCCCTAAGGGCCCCCAAAGGATCTCAAAAGGGCTCCTAAGGGGCCCCCTACTGTCCCCTTAGGGGCCCCCGAGGTACCCTCGGGGGCCCCTAAGGGGTGGGTGCACGGCTGGTGTTGTGTTTCTGTTAAAGGGGTTTACTTAACGAGGGTAGAGAGGACTCAGGAGACTGTCTCCTTGGAGGAGACAGGAGACTGTCTCCTCGGAGGAGACAGTCTCCTTGAAGGGGACTGTCTCTTCTAAGGAGACAGTCTCTTCTAAGGAGACAGTCTCTTCTAAGGAGACAGTCTCTTCTAAAGAGACAGTCTCTTCTGGGGAGGCTGTCTCCTTGAAGGAGACAGTCTCCTCCGCCTCATCGAAGGAGACAGTCTCCTTAGACTAGACTGTCCCCTGTCTCCTGTAAGGAGGCTGTCCTCTCAGGGAAAAACTGTCTCCTTAGAGGAGACAGTCTCCCCCGAGGAGACTGTCTCCTTTGAGGGGACTGTGAGAGACTGTCTCCTCCGAGGAGACTGTGAGAGACTGTCTCCTCAAGGGAGACAGTCTCCTTTGAGGGGACTGTTCGCCTCCTTCGGCTCCCTGGCCTTGGCTTGGGGCCCAGGGAGAAAGCAGCAGCTGCTCTCGATTGCAGCAGCCGCAGCAGCAACAGCAGCAGCAGCAGCAGCAGCAGCAGCAGCAACAACGACAGCAGCAGCAGCAGCAACAGCAGCAGCAGCAACAGCAGCAGCAGCAACAGCAGCAGCAGCAGGTTCTAATGTTTTACTTTAGGGAAGTTATAACGCACCAAGAAGACCAAGAGCAGCAGCATGTCTCCGGGGTGCGCCTCTAGCAGCAACAGCAGCAGCAACAGCAGCAACAGCAGCAGCAACAGCAGTAGGAGCAACAGCAGCAACAGTGGTAGCAGCAGCAGCAACAGCAGTAGCAGCAGCAGCATTAGCAGCAGCAACAGTAGCAGCAGCAGCAACAGTAGCAGCAGCATCTGTAGCAGCAACAGCAGCAGGAGACCTGAAGCAATTCTACCTCTCTCCTTGTGTCTCTACACAACAAGGGGGCCCCTCATCTAGACAACAAGGGGGCCCCTTGTTGGTTTTACTATCCCCAGAGGCTAAAGTGCCCTCGAGGGCCCCACGGGGGCCCCTGGGGGCCCCCTTGAGCAGGTCAGGCACTTCGTGTAGGTAGGGTCCCCTAGGATGTAGAAAGGGGGGCCCTCTGCCAACGTTAGTTAAGGGGGCCCTTCGTTATATGGCAGTCTATGGGACCCCGAGGGAGGGGTCCCCAAGGGGCCCCCTAGGGGAACCCCTAGGGGGCCCCTTGGGGGCCCCCCACAGGGAAGGCATTGCCGCAGTTTTCTGTCTTGAACACAGAGTTGGGGGCCCCTGTTGCTTGTTTGCTTACAAAACTTTGGGTGCGCTGGGGCCCCTCTCTCAGCTCGATGGGTGTTTAGGGGCCCCTTTAGGGGCCCCTAAACCCTAAACCCTAACCCTAAGCCTTGAAATTAATCTAACAAACTCACTTCTTGCTACAGACCTGCGCCTCTAACGCATGACCCTCTAAACCCTAAACCCTAAACCCTAAACCCTAGGCCCTTAATCTAAGGGGCCCCCGCAGCGTGCCATTGATAGATGAACTCCCCTGTAACCCTACCATGGTACTAATGCCTCCAAATAGCAAACAGGGGCCCCCTAAGGGCCCCCCTTAAACTGATTTCGATAGATTTCTTAAGGGGCCTCCTAAAGCAGCGGCTGAGGCCCGTCTGAGGGGGGCCCCAAGGGGCCCCCCCCCCTCAGAATCAGCAAGCTTCTGTTCACCTGAGGGCTGTGCTTAGTTGCAGGCGAGGGATGAAAGGCTTTGCAGGGACACTAGACTTCTGTGGGGGCCCCTTAGGGGGCCCCATAGGTGGGCCCTTAGGAGATCCTTTTGGGGGTCCCTCAGGGGGCTCCTCCGGGGGCCCCATATGTGTGTCCTTAGGAGGCCCCTTTGGGGGCCCCTTTGGGGGCCCCTTTGGGGGCCCCCCCGGAGGCCCCTTTGGAGGGCTATTCGGAGGCCCCTTTGGAGGACCCTTTGCGGGCTCCTCTGGAGGTCCCTTTGGGGGCCCCTCTAGAGAACCCTTTGCGGGGCCCTTTGGAGGCCCCTTGGGGGGCCCCTTTGGAAGCCCCTTAGGGGGCCCCTCTGGGGGCCCCCTAAGGGGCCCCTCGGCAGGCACTTTTGGGGGGCCCCCCGGAGGCCCCTTAGGGGGCCCTTCCGGAGGCCCCCTAGGTGGGCCCTTGGGAGTCCCTTCCGGAGGCCCCTTGGGGGGCCCCTTTGGAGGGGCCTTAGGGGGCCCCTCTGGAGGCCCCTTAGGGGGCCCCTCTGGAGGCCCCTTAGGGGGCCCCTCTGGAGGCCCCTTAGGGGGCCCCTCTGGAGGCCCCTTAGGGGGCCCCTCTGTTGGCCCTTTTGGGGGGCCCCCCGGAGGCCCCTTAGGGGGCCCTTCCGGAGGCCCCTTAGGTGGGCCCGTGGAAGTCCCTTCCGGAGGCCCCTTGGGGGGCCCCTTTGGAAGTCCCTTGGGGGGCCCCTTTGGAAGCCCTTTGGGGGGCCCCTCTGGAGGCACCTTGGGGGGCCCCTCTGTTGGCCCTTTTGGGAGTCCCCCCGGAGGCCCCTTAGGTGGGCCCTTTGGAGTCCCGTCCGGCGTCACCTTTGGGGGGCCCCCCGTTGGGCGGCCCCCCGGAGGCCCCTTTGGAAGGGCCTTAGGGGGCCCCTCCTGGGGCCCCTCTTGTGGCAACTTAGGGGGGCCTCCCTTAGCCACGAAGCCAGGGCCCTCAGTGCAGTCGCATGAAGCTTCTGTCTTCTTCAGCTGCGGGGGGCTGGGGGGCCCCTCTGGTGGTGGGGCCCCCTTTGCTGCCGGAGGCTGCTGCGGCTCCTGTACAGGTGTCGCCTCAGCGGATGCTTGTGGGGGCCCCCCATCTGTTGAGTTAGCCTTCTTCGGTGGGGGCCCCTTCAGGGGGCCGGGGGCCCCCCCTACACTTTTCTCAGCAGCTAGCCCCACCCTCGCTGGGCTAGGCAGCAGCACAGGGGCATCCACGCCAGCAGCAGGTGCTACAGCAGCAGCAGCAGCAGCAGCTGCTGCTGCTGCTGCTGCAGCAGCAGCACGTCTCTGTGCAGCAACGGCCTTCGTATCTAAAGGCCCACGCTGGAAGGCAGCTGCTGCAGAGGCCCTCAGACGGCTCGCTGACCCTGGAGTTGGTGGTTTGGGGCCCTTAGGGGACCCGTGAGTTGCTGCGCCTGTCCCCCTTGCTGCTGCTGCTGCTGCTGCTGCTGCTGCTTCTGCTTCTGCTGCTGCGGGAGGGAGGTTCATCTGCTGCAGCAGCGCGTCTGGAAGCACATCGCCGTCCCCTTCTGTCTTGGGGGCCCTCTCTTCAGGTCCTGGAGGGGCCCCCAAACGTTTGGGGAGGCCCTCACTTCCTTCCTCAGGGTCTTCTTTAGGGGGCCCCGAGGGGCCCTTTGGCCCCAAGGGGCCCTTTGGCCCCGAGGGGCGAGAGGGGCCCCCCACGTGCGACTGGGGGCCCCCTGCAGTATATACGGGTGTGCCCTCCACCGAGCTGGCTGTGGAGGCCTTCACAGGAGGAGGGGGGCCCCCAGGGGCCCCAGAGGGCCCCTCCTCTTTGTTTTTTGGCGGCCCCCCAGAGCTTGGAGGGGCCTCCACTGTCTCCTCAGCAACTGTCTCCTCCCCCAGGGTAGAACGCTGCTGCTGGCCATCCATACCTAGGGGCCCCTCTACAGACTTCTTTGGGGGCCCCTCGGCTGTCTTCTTTGGGGGCCCCATGAAGAGCTTTGCTGGAGGGCCCCCTGATAGCTTCTTTGGGGGGCCCTCTAGAACCTTCTTTGGGGGCCCTCGTGGGGGCCCCGGTGGGGGCCCCGGTGGGGGCCCTAGTGGGGGCTCTGCTGAGGTTATAACCTGTGAGCTCTCTGAAGCCCCCTCCGTTGGCTTCTTTGGGGGGCCCTCTAGAACCTTCTTTGGGGGCCCCTCCGTTGACTTCTTTGGGGGCCCCTCCGTTGACTTCTTTGGGGTCCCCTCCGCTGACGTCTTTGGGGGCCCCTCCAGTGTCTTCTTGGGGGGCCCCTCCACTGTCGTCTTGGGGGGGCCCTCAGACAATTTTGGAGGGGGGCCCTCAGAAAGTTTCTTTGGGGGCCCCTCCGCGGGCTTCTTTTGGGGCCCCTCCAGTATCTCCTTGGGGGGCCCCTCAGAAAGTTTCTTGGGGGGCCCCGCCAGTGGCTTCTTTGGGGGCCCCTCAGAAAGTTTTTTGGGGGACCCCTCCGCTTGCTTCTTTGGTGTCTCCTCTGTCAACTTCTTCGGGGGCCCCTCTGTCGGCTTCATTGGGGGCCCCTCTGTCGGCTTCATTGGGGGCCCCTCTAACTGCTGCTTTGGGGGTTCTTTTGGTGGCGGTACTGGGGGCCCCTCTTGTGTCTTCTTAGGAAGCCCCTCAAAAATCTTCTTTGGGGGCCCCTCTGTTTGCTTCTTTGGGGGCCCCTGTGGCAGGGTTGACTGAAGTGTCTCTACAGCTTTATCTGGAGATTGTCCCTCTGGGGCCCCCCCCGAGCGTTTGGGTGGGGGCCCCTCTGGGGGTTTCTTTGGGGGCCCCTTTGTGAGTTTTGCTGAGGGGGCCCCTGGATGCTTGGGCGGGGGGCCCCCTGAAGGTTTCTCTGTCAGCCCCACTGCTGGTGTCTTTGGGGGCCCCTTAAACCCCCTTTCTGGGGGCCCCTCTGGAGGCCTCACTGGGGGCCCCCCAGGAGGCTTTGATGCCAGTTTCTTCGGGGGGCCCCCCTCTGTCCCCTCCCCCACAGTTGTTGGGGGAGGGTTCA
>OY986951.1:3603463-3608463 GCA_963920595.1 Eimeria praecox
ATGGCTAGCTGGCTGACTGGTTGTCTGGCTAGCTAGCTGGCTGGATAGTTGTCTGTCTGTCTGGCTAGCTGGCTGTCTGGCTAGCTGATCAGGTGGCTAGCTAGCTAGCTAGCCAGTCAGCTAGCTAGCTAGCTGTCGGGCTAGCTACGGCCCCCTAGCCACGAAAGAGGCCCCGCGGGGCCCTCAAGGAGTACAGGGACAGCAGGCATCAGCAACAGCAGCAGCAGCAGCAGCGACAGCAGCTACAACAGCAACAGCAGATAGAACAGCAACAACAGATAGAGCAGCAGCAACAGCAGCAGCAGCAGCAGCAGCTACAACAGCAACAGCAGATAGAACAGCAGCAACAGCAGCAGCAGCAGCAACAGCAGCTACAACAGCAACAACAGCTAGAGCAGCAGCAACAGCAGCAGCAGCAGCAGCAGCACTCTCAACAGCTGTGGCGGCGTTGTTAGAGAGCCCCTCTAATCCTCAGAATAGAGAAGAGACACTGATGAGGGCCCTAAACCCTAAACCCTAAACCCTAAACCCTAAACCCTAAACCCTAAACCCTACCTTTTGTACTAGGGTTAAAACCTCTGCTTGGGCTTCTAGCAACTGTCTCTCTTTGTCTGTTCGAGGCCTCCAGGGGCAAGGGACTATCTCCATCAGCTTCGTCGTATCCTACACACAAACCCTAAACCCTAAACCCTAAACCCTAAACCCTAAACCCTAAACCCCTGCGGGGGGCCAGGGGGCCCCCCTGTTAGTACCCTCCTTATATAGCCAGCAAACCCTGGGGGCCCCCACGCACCTCCAAGAGCCGATGCTTCAGCTGCAGTCTCTCCAGCTGCACGCACACAGGGGCCCCACAGATATAATATATAATATATAATAATATATTATATAGAATATTATATATATATATATATATATATATATATATATATATATATATATATATATATATATATATATATATATATATATTAGTGTATTATACATTATAGACTAGATATAATATATAACATATAACATACAATATTATATATTATATAATAATATATAATATATAATATACAATATGTTATGTATATTCTACAATATATAATATATAATAATAAAATATATTCTCTATATGATCTATAATCTATAATCTATAATATATATATTATATTATATAATATATATTATATATATTATATATTCTACAACATATATTATAATAACAACAAGATATACAATCTCCAACACAAATAATATAAATATAATAAATATATTATTTAACACTGTTAGCCCCCGATGCATGCATACCTCAGAGCAGCTCGGACAGCCCCACTGTAGCTTCCTCATCATCAACCCTAAACCCTAAACCCTAAACCCTAAACCCTAAACCCTAAACCCTCAGGAGCAACAAGCCCGAGGCCCCCATACAGCCCATGAGGCTCCCTGCAGCAGCAACCTCCACTCTCATAGAAGCAGCAGCAGCAGCATCGATGAAAGTATACTAGCTAGGGGCCCCTAGGGGCCCCTAGCTAGCTAGCTATACAGCGTAGATATCTTCGGGGGGCCCCTCGCTTTGACTTGGGGGCCCCCAAGAAGAAGATATTTTCTGCTGCTGTTGCTGCAGATATTATTAATAATAAAACATAATAAAACATATTAATAAAAAATAAAATAAAAGAGAAGGAGGCAGGGGCCACATAACACTAAACCAATAAATGAGGAGTCTCGAGAGGACTCACAGCAGCAGCAGCAGCAGCAGCAGCAGCAGCTGCTGCTGCTGCTGCTGCTGTTGTTGTTGTTGCTGTTGTTGTTGCTGCTGCTGCTGCTGCTAGGCCATCCAAGCAGCGTGTAGTAGACAGCAAATAGATATTATTTATTATAAAATAAATATTAAATAGAATAATAATAATAAATATTTATTTATATATACATTTAGCTGCTAGGCGGAAGCCGTGTCGTGCGAGCGCTGCTGCTGCTGCTGCAGCAGCAGCAGCAGCAGCAGCAGCAGCAGCAGCAGCAGCAGCAGCAGCAGCAGCAGCAGCAGCAGCAGCAGCAGCAGCAGCAAAAGCAACAGCAGCAGGTGGTATAGCAAGGTGTTTAGAATTTATATTAGAGTAGATATATGTACTATATAAAATATAAAATAAAATAATATATTAAATATATAAAAGAGACAAATAAAATAAACATAGATAGTATATCTTATCTCTCAACAGCAGCAGCACCCTCCCCTCTTCGGGGCTGTTGCTATGCTTCTCGTGGTTTAGGGTTTAGGGTTTAGGGTTTAGGGTTTAGGGTTTAAGTTTTTGTGCCTTTGAAGCCTTCAGAGTTTTCTCTTCCCCTTCTTTTATATAACACTATCTCCCTTTGTCTGCTGCACCAAGCTCCTCTACCCTGCTGCTGCTGCTGCTGCTGTTGCTGCTGCTGCTGCTGCTGCTGCTGCTGCTGCTGCTGCAGCGGGGACATACATTAGGTGCCTGTGTGGCCTTTGCACATATAAAAATTTCTCTCCCTAAAACCCTAAACCCTAAACCCTAAACCCTAAACCCTAAACCCTAATTGAAGATGAGTTTAACTGAGGGTATCACACCGGGGCCCTCACCTCCTTTGCCCGTGGGGCCCCCCGGCCGTTCAGGTGTAGGAGAAGAGGGTACTGAGGGGGCCCCCGAGGGGCCCCCGGGGGCCCCCCATGATGACGATACATGCAGCGAGGCCAGTTCAATGTCTGCTGACGATCTACTGTCTCCTGAGGAGCATCTACGTTCTGCTGTCTCCGCCAAGGATGAGGGAAATGCTCTGTTTAAGGAGGGACGATATGAAGAGGCCCTAGCTAAATACAAGGTGGTGTTATAGCTGCTGCTGTTGCTGCTGCTGTTGCTGCTGCTGTTGCTGCTGGTGGTGGTGGTGCTGGTGGTGGTGGTGTTGCTGTTGCTGCAAGTGTTGCTTTATGTGATGCTGATGATGCTCGTGTTGCTGGTGCTGCCGTTGTTGGTGTTGCTGTTCTGCTGCTGTTGCTGCTGCAGCTCTTATTAATGCTGTTGTTGCTGCAGCAGCAGGTGTTGCTGCTGCAGCACGTGGTGCTGCTGCAGCAGGTGTTGCTGCTGCAGCTGCTGTTGCTGCTGCTGCAGCAGGTGTTGCTGCTGCAGCTGCTGTTGCTGCTGTAGCTGCTGTTGCTGTTGCAGCAGGTGTTGCTGCTGCAGCAGGTGTTGCTGCTGCAGCAGCAGGTGTTACTGCTGCAGCTGCTGCTGCTGCGTGAGTATTGACAGGGTATGAAGGCAGTGCGTTGCTCTATCTTCTGCTGCTGTTGCTGCTGCTGTTGCTGCTGTTGCTGCTGCTGCTGCTGCAGGCAGGCGTGAAGCACCTGAAGGGGGCTACAAGTTCGGAGGCATCTGCGGTGTCTGTACAGCTGAGCAGCAACAGCTGCATGTGCTGCTTGAAGCTGCAGCGGTGGCAGCAGGCGATAGCAGCAGCAAATGAAGTACTACAGAAAGAACCGAAAAACACTAAGGTAAAGGGAGACACAGGAGACAGAGGAGAGGGGGGGGGGGGGGAGACAGAGGAGACAGGGGAGATAGAGGAGACAGGGGAGATAGAGGAGAGAGGGGAGATAGAGGAGATAGAGGAGATAGAGGGGACAGAGGGGATAGGGGAGACAGCATATATATATATATATATATATATATATATATATAGTTAGGAGGAGACAGTAATATATTTATTAGGAGGAGACAGATAATAAACGACAAAGGAGACAAATAAATAAATAAAGGAGACAGATAGATAGAAAACAAATTAAATAGACAGATAGATAGGTAGATAGATAGATAACAGAGGAGACAGATCGATAGCAAGGGAGACAGGCAGATAGTAGAGGAGACAGCTAGACAGTAAAGGAGACAGACAGATAAGGAGACAGACAGAGGAGGAGACAGAGAGTATGAGGGGGACAGCAGAGGAGACACTGAAGAGACAGCGAAGGAGACAGAAGAGGAGACAGACAGAAGCAGAGACACTGAGGGAGACAGATAGGAGGAGACAGACAGAGGAGGAGACAGACAGAGAAGGAGACAGACAGAGAAGGAGACAGACAGAGGAGGAGACAGACAGAGGAGGCAGACAGAGAAGGAGACAGACAGAGAAGGAGACAGACAGAGAAGGAGACAGACAGAGAAGGTGACAGACAGAGAAGGAGACAGACAGAGAAGGAGACAGACAGAGAAGGAGGCAGACGGAGAAGGAGACAGACAGAGAAGGAGACAGACAGAGAAGGAGACAGACAGAGGAGGAGACAGACAGAGAAGGAGACAGACAGAGAAGGAGACAGGAGTTGGCGTTGATATGAGTAGAGGAGACACCAAATTATAATAAGATGCACAGAAAGACACAAATAAACAGGAGGAGACAGTAGAGGAGACAGGAGAGGAGACAGGAGAGGAGACAGTAGAGGGGACAGTGGAGGAGACAGCAAAGGAGACAGTAGAGGAGACAGTAGAGGAGACACACGACAAGACACAAATATAAGAAAAGACAAGAGGAGACAGCATAACAAGCAGCAGCAGAGCAGCATTTATCTGCATGCATCGCAGCAACCCAGCAGCCACATACACACGCGGGGGGCTAAATATACATATATATATCTATATCTATCTATGTATATATATATATATATATATATATATATATGTATAGAGATGGATAGATACAGATCTATCTATCTCTCTATATATGTATATATCTGTTAGTGCCAATATATATATATATATATATATATATATATATATATATATAATAACACAAACACTGCTCTCGCCTTACCTGCTGCTGCTGCTGCTGCTTCAGGCGCTGTATCGTCGTGCTCTGGCGAAGAGCAGTCTGGGGGAGTTAAGCGATGCGAAGGACGACCTAATGGCTGTAAGCCCTGCAGCAGCAGCAGCAGCAGCAGCAGCAGCAAACCCACAGCAGCAGCAGCATTTGAATAACAACAGAAGCAGCAGCAGCAGCAGCAGGAGCAGCAG
>OY986951.1:3620963-3623463 GCA_963920595.1 Eimeria praecox
TATTATATTATATTATATTATATTATATTATATTATATTATATTATATTATATTATATTATATTATATTATATTATATTATATTATATTATATTATATTATATTATATTATATTATATTATATTATATTATATTATATTATATTATATTATATTATATTATATTATATTATATTATATTATATTATATTATATTATATTATATTATATTATATTATATTATATTATATTATATTATATTATATTATATTATATTATATTATATTATATTATATTATAATTATATTATATTATATTATATTATATTATATTATATTATATTATATTATATTATATTATATTATATTATATTATTATTATTTATTTTGTATAGGAACATATAATAATAGAGGGGACTTGCCGGTCTCAAGGGCTCTATCATGAGGGGACAGTCTATGTAAGGTGTCCCCTTTCCTTTGATGTCAACAATCTAGCACCCTTAGAAATATCGAGAGAGCAACAGAATGGGGATTCGAATAAGAAAGAAGAGACAGCAGCAGCAGCAGCAGCAGCAACAACAGCAGCAAATAAACAAACAGATATTCTTACAGATAACACAGAAAGTGAAGAAGATAAAACAGCCCCAAAATCTGCTATACAAATAGAATTCGAAAAAAATGCGGGGGTATGTACTCTCTTCCTGCTGCTGCTGCTGCTGCTGTTGCTGTTGCTGCTGCTGTTGCTGCTGTTGCTGCTGTTGTTGATTATGATGATCAAGTGCTTCGGGTGCTATTCCTGCTGCTGCTGCTGCTGCTGCTGCTGCCGTTCTTGCTGCAGCTGCTGCAGCTTCTATGCATGCGATAGTGACACTTCTAATGCTGCTAATCAGTCCTAGACAGCAGCAGCAGGAGCAGCAGCAGCTACAGCAACAGGAGCTGCTGCTGCTGCTGGTGCACGGGATACACACGTCTCGTATGTCTTGTCTTGTCTGTCTCTGTTCTTTTATATTTATTCTCTGTCTCTCACTCTCTCTCTCTGTCTCTGTCTCTGTCTCTGTCTCTCTATTGCAGAAATCTCAAACAATGAGCGCCGCCCAGGCAGCCACATTTGCTAGGAGGCTGGTTAGAAACCCTAAACCCTAAACCCTAACCCCTAAACCCTAAAACCCCTAAAACCCCTAAACCCTAATAAACCCTCGGTTGTCATGTCCCTAACAACTGCTAGGGTTTAGGGTTTAGGGTTTAGGGTTTAGGATTTGTTTTTCATTATGTTTATAGTGTCTGTATGAGTATAGATGATGGCTCTAGTAGGTGTCTCCTTTTATTATTTCTGTCTCTAACTGTCTCCGTTCTCTCAGGGATATAGCCCCGGGGCAAAGGAGTGTGCCTCTCTCCAGCCCCAAGTAGATTACAAAGCCTTTCAAAGTTTTCTAACAGAAGCTTTGCATGCAGAAGATTTGGCGGAGGCCTTCCAGCAATTCTTTGCTCTCTTCGATACACAAGTATAAAACCCTCTTATACAGGGTTTAGGGTTTAGGGTTTAGGGTTTAGGGTTTAAGGTTGGGAGATTTGAGAATGGGGGCTAGTTAGGGTTTAGAATATATGGTTGAAGGGCTTTTGCATTTAGGGTTTAGGGTTTAGAGGTTATGGTGCAGAGTGTAGGGTTTATTAGGGTTTACTAGGGTTTACTAGGGTTTACTAGGGTTTACTAGGGTTTAGGGTTTATCTATTGCGTTGCTGCTGTCTCAGGCCTCTGGAGACTTGTCTGCAAAACAACTTTGTAATATCGTACAAATGTATGGAGACGAACCCTTGTCGAAGGAGGAGGCGAAGAAGTTTACAGAGTATGCTAGGGTTTAGGGTTTACTAGGGTTTACTAGGGTTTATTAGGGTTTACTAGGGTTTACTAGGGTTTATTAGGGTTTACTAGGGTTTATTAGGGTTTACTAGGGTTTATTAGGGTTGCGAATAGGCACAAAGCCTAGGTCTGGTAGCGTGTCTCTCCACTGTACCCTCCAGTAGGAGAAGGGGTTTAGGGTTTAGGGTTTAGGGTTTAGGGTTTACGACTTAGGGTTTAGGGTTTAGGGTTTAGCCCGCATTTGTTTTGTGTTTTGTATTGCAGGATAGTTATGGGGACAGAAAACGTGTTGCCTATAAATGTAGTTGTAGACAGGTGAGAGACACTGAGGGTCTTATAGAGACTGTCTCCTGTCTCTGTCTCCTTCTGCCTCTGTCTCCTTCTGTCTCTGTCTCCTTCTGTCTCTGTCTCCTTCTGCCTCTGTCTCCTTCTGTCTCTGTCTCCTTCTGTCTCTGTCTCCTTCTGCCTCTGTCTCCTTCTGTCTCTGTCTCCTTCTGCCTCTGTCTCCTTCTGTCTCTGTCTCCTTCTGTCTCTGTCTCCTTCTGCCTCTGTCTCCTGTCTCTGTCTCCTTCTGTCTCTGTCTCCTTCCGCCTCTGTCTCCTGTCTCCGTCTCCTTCTGTCTCTGTCTCCTTCTTCCTCTGTCTCATTCTGTCTCTGTCTCCTTCT
>OY986951.1:3633463-3638463 GCA_963920595.1 Eimeria praecox
TAAATGATATTTACGAATTATATCTGCTAATTCTGCACCGATACGACATGCTAGGAGATATCTGAGGTGTACATACACCCCACACATCACCTCAATATACACCTCAAATATTTAGAAAAAAACATATTGTACAGTATACAAATATCATCATGAAATATATACATTCTAATTAATAATTATTTATATAAAATAATAATAATAATTTTCTCTTCATCATGACATGCTAGGAGATATCTGAGGTGTACATACACTTCAAATATTTCTACAAACATCATACAATATATACATTAATTTAAAATAAAAATAAAAATTATATTTTAATCATAAACACTAATTACTTTCGCAGACTCCGAAGATTAACAGACACCTCAATGTATGCGTGTATACACCCTCCTTCATGTAATGTATAAATAATAAATAATAAATAATAAATAATAAATAATAAATAATAAATAATAAATAATAAATAATAAATAATAAATAATAAATAATAAATAATAAATAATAAATAATAAATAATAAATAATAAATAATAAATAATAAATAATAAATAATAAATAATAAATAATAAATAATAAATAATAAATAATAAATAATAAATAATAAATAATAAATAATAAATAATAAATAATAAATAATAAATAATAAATAATAAATAATAAATAATAAATATTAAATAATAAATAATAAATAATAAATAATAAATAATAAATAATAAATAATAAATAATAAATAATAAATAATAAATAATAAATATTAAATAATAAAGATAAATAACAACCAAGAGACAGAAACAAAATACAAACAACAGAGATAAGCAGGAAAGACAAAACAGCAAAAACCAAAATCATCAACTAGACAACAAATTTATAACAACAGCAACAGCAGCAGCAGCAGCAGCAGCAGCAGCAGCAGCAGCAGCAGATAAACAAACAAACAAACAACAATAAAAGAAATGGAGACGAAAACAAACAAACAAAACTACAGCAACAACAACAACAACGGCAACAGCAAAAATAAACAAACACAGCACGTCAACGCCTTAACAACAACAACAGCAGCAGCTGCTGCTGCTGCTGCAGCAGCAGCAGCAACTGCAGCAGCAGCAACAGTAACTGCAGCAGCAGCAACGGCAGCAGCAGCAGCAGCAACAACAGCAAAACAACTTAAACGGCAGCAGCAAAACAACAACAGCAACAACAACAGCTGCTACAGTACCAACACCACCAACACCCACAACAGCAGCAGCAGTTGTAGAACAAGTTAAACAACACCAACAAAAACAACAGCAGCAACAGCAACAATAACAACAGCAGCAGCAACAGCAGCAACAGCAGCAACAGCACCAACACCCACAACAGCTGCAACAGCAGCAACAAAAACAACAGCACCAACACCCACAGCAGCAGCAACAGCAGCAACAGCAGCAACAGCACCAACACCCACAACAGCAGCAGCAGCAGCAACAGCAGCAACAAAAACAACAACAGCAGCAACAGCAGCAACAGCAGCAACAGCAGCAACATCTGTCGACGAAGTTATAAACATCCTACCTGGTTTTGAAATCGCAATTCCATGTGTGTCTAAGATCTAAATTTTTATTTTGTGCGAATATTTTTTGTAATTTTGTTAATTTTTCATACATATCTCTTCCATATATAGCAACAGATATATTTTCTAGGGGACAGGGGAGGCCCTGCCTCTCTCTTTTAAGGTCTTCATTCATATATTTTAATTCTTTCGGCATCTCCAATCTATTCTATTGACAGTAAACCACAAGTCAAGCAAAAAAAAAACAAAATAATAATAGAAATTTAGAGAAAAACCAACGTTCATCTACAGGTGGGCATACACCCCTCCCCTGTGCAAGTGACCCTGTACCCTCACAATCAGCTCTTTGGTTTATTAGCGTTTTCTTCCTAATTTTCGAGTGTATATACACCTTCGTGACAAATAAATCAAACAAACTTGTACTCTAAAAGAGAAAATATAAATAATAAAAACAATTTCTTCACATATCACCAGCGATAGAGCAGAAGCCCAACACCAGCGGTCACCTCGGCCCCGCCAACACCATGGGGCTGTCTTCTTCTTTTGTTTTTGTTGTTAAAATGTATTTAAATACACAATTTAATGTGAAATATAATAAATAAAATTAAAAAATACTACAATTAAACCCTTAAATTAACAAAATAACCTACAGAACACGCACACACACAGCCCTCCTTGTAAGGAGTGTGTGCGACGCACCCCACAGCGACGAAGGTAACAGTTTCGGGTGTATAGACAGCAGAAATTAACATAAAATATATTTATTAAAAATATTTTAATACTTTTCGAACAGATTTGAACCCCCCCCCAAAACTATTATTAGATATTAGACAGCCTAGTATCTTACTAGTATGTTGTTTGTACGTACGTGCATGCGCAGATAAGAAGGAGGCTTTGAAATATACACCATATAACAAGTAGGCATCATAATTAAATGTTTTATTATTCTTATATGAGATAAGAGGGGCTGAGCGGCTGTTAGGAGGATGCTGCAGAGGCTTAAACACTATTTTAAAAACAATCTAGACCCTATACACCCGAGGAAGGCAGCACAGAACCCTAGCTGAGCTTGCAGTAAGATGTATATAGCTTATTAAACATCTACCCCCCTCCCCCCCCCCCCCCCCCCCTTCCCCTCCCTCCAACCTTCCATCCCCCCCTTTAATTAGCTGTGTCTAAGACAACAAGAGAGTAGAGGGGTCTTGTCGTTATTATTAATTGTATTTTCAAACCCTTTCTTCATTTCTTTCATTCTATTCGAGATTACAAACAGCCTTACCCAGCAGCAGAAAGCAAGGAGGGCTGCAAAGACGAGAATATATATATATATATATATATATATATATATATATATATATATATTGATAGATAGATATGCAATGATAGATAGATAGATATAGAGATACATATATAGAAGAAAAGGTAGAGGTAGATAGATAGATAGATGTAGATAGATAGATACAGTTTTAGATATCTAGATGGATGTATAAATACATACAGATAGATAGTTGTACACAGATAGATATAAGCAGATAGATAATGATAGAGGAAAATATATAGATAGGCTGGCAGATACAGATAGATACAAAGATATAGATAGATAGATAGATAGATAGATAGTAAATGTATAGAGGGCTGCGGTCTTAAAGATGTTTACTTATTATTTAAAAAATAATATTTAAAAAGGTAGGAATCGAACCCGCGCGCAGCGATATCCGAGGATACACCTCCTTAGTTGTATACAGAAGAGTTTCTCTGCCTTCATACGAGTGGGGCTGCATGCTCAGGTGTACGTACAGCTAAGCCTGTCGGAGACACTTCAAAAGGAGACAGAATATTAGGGGAGAGCCCAGAGGAGACAGCAGCAGCAGCAACAGCAACAGCAACAGCAGCAACAGCAGCAGCAGCTGCTGCTGCAGTTTCTTCTGTCTCCTGATAGTTCTTATTAAAGACAATAAAACGTTTTGTATTAAAGCCCAACTACTTTAACCGTCTCCTTTCTGCTGAGACTGAGACAGCCAACAATTACATTTCTTTTTAAAAGGAGACAGGAGACATATGTTCTACTTTCTCATATATATATATATATATATATATATATATATATATATATATATATATATATATATATATATATATATATGAAAGAGACAGAAACACTTAGCTAATTAGCTATTTGAGACGAAGTGTCTCCTTATATTATTTTAGATGCAATTTACTAACAACACCAACTCAAAGACACTGCTGTTGCTGCAGCAGCAGCAGCAGGAGCAGCAGCAGCAGCAGCAGCAGCAGTAGCTGCTGCTGCTGCTAGGGCAGTTTAAAAGATTAAATGCTGCTGTTTTGTTTATTCGTATTTGTTTTCTGAACGATTAGGAGAAAGTTTTATAAACTTTTATTTCTATGAGGTTTGTTTTTGGGGCTGGTGTTTGCATGCGCTGTTCTCTTCTTAAGAAAAATAGTTAAAGAAACAACAGCAGCAATTAATATGCTCTCTCTTCTGTATCCTTCTCAGACACTAGTAGTCTGTACCTGGGGGGCCCTCTTTCTCTCTCGCTCTCTCTCTCTATCTCTCTCTATCTCTCTCTCTCTCTCTCTCTCTCTCTCTCTCTCTCCCTATATATATATATATGTATATATATATATATATATATATATATATATATATATATATATATACAGAGAGAGAATGAGAGAGGCTACTGCTGTTATCTAGATATTGTTATATCTTAATCCTTTTCTATTTCTATTTCTTCTTATACTTTGTAGCCGCTAACAACCGACGCGCTGCATGCAAGCAGTGAATCTTGAAGGACAGTGTCTCAGGCTACAGTCTGTCTACTCAGCAAGCTCAGCAGCAGACGCAGCAGAACCTACAACTGCTGCTGCTGCTGCTGCTGCTGCTGCTACTGGTGCTATGGGCTGGCTGTGTTGCTGCTGCTGCTGCTGCTGCTGCTGCTGCTGCTGCTGCAGTTGCTGCTGCTCTTACTACTGCGAGGTCACCAGGCTTTTGATGCGGCTTAGAGCCGCCGCTGATTTGAGTTGCTCTAAGCAATTATACAATACATTACTTCTGACAATTAATAATAATTAAAAAGAAATTTAAATATAAAATAAAACATAAAAATATATTATTCAACAAAACAACAACAGTGAGGAGATGAGAAGCCGCCGGCGGATGTGCCGGGTGGGGGGGGGGGGGGGGCGCGGGCGTGGCTGGGGGCCTCTCTATAGGTCTTAAATAAATAAAATAAACAGATTACAAGGAAAATAAATATAAAATAAAGTGTTTTAATGGAATTAATATTAAAAAAGAAGAAGAAGAACCCTTATTTATACGCTGTATGCTGAGGTGTACGTACACCGCAGGTTATCTCGAGCAGCGGCAGCGGATCTGGCTTCTGGTGTCTGTATGAGCTGAAACCACGTAAAAAACTCGTTTTTCTTGT
>OY986951.1:3640963-3648463 GCA_963920595.1 Eimeria praecox
TATAGAGAGAGAGAGAGAGAGAGAGAGAGAGACAGGGAGAAACACAAGGAGAGAAAGCGAGAGAGGGAGACAGAGAGGGCAGCAAGCAGAAAAAGAGCCGAAGAGACAGAGCAATAAACAGACAGAGAAGGAGACAGACAGAGAGACAGACAGAGACAGACAGAGAGACACGGAGACAGACAGAGAGACAGACACAGACAGAGAGAGACAGAGACAGACAGAGAGAGACAGAGACAGACAGAGAGACAGACAAAGAGACAGACAGAGAAACAGAGACAGACAGAGAGGGACAAGGAGACGGACGGAGAGGCACAGAGACCCGCAGAGGCACAAAGAGACAGACAAGGAGACAGACAGAGAGACAGACAGAGAGAGATCAGGAGAGAGACAGACAAAAAGACAGAGGCAGACAGAGGCAGACAGAGACAGACAGAGAGACAGACAGAGAGACAGACAAGGAGACAGACAGAGAGACAGAGAGAGAGACAGACAAGGAGACAGATAGACAGACAGAGAAACAGACAAAGAGAGAGACAGAGAGACAGACAAGGAGAGAGACAGAGAAACAGACAGAGAGATAGACAGAGAGACAGACAGAGACAGACAGAGACAGACAAGGAGACAGACAGAGGGGCAGACAGAGACAGACAGAGAGACACACAGAGAGACAGACAACGAGAGAAACACAGACACACAAGGAGACAGACAGAGAGAGAGAGAGAGAGACAAGGAGACAGACAGAGAGACAGAGAGAGAGACAGACAGAGAGACAGACAGGCCTTCTATCCTGACAGTCGTTATGGTGTCTCCTTCGGAGTTCTATCTGTCGTCTCCTTCCCCTTCACCCCACACTCACCACGAGAAGGCACAACTCTCTCTCTCTGTCTCTGTCTCTGCTTCTCTCTGTCTTTGATTCTCTCTATCTCTCTGTCTCTTTCTGTCTGTCTCTGTCTCTGTCTTTGTCTGTCTCTCTATCTCTCTGTCTCCCTGTCTCTCTGTCTCTGTTTTTATTGTTATACTTGTTTGTGTGTGCTGGCTTCTAGCACCTTCTGTCTCTCTCTGTCTCCTTCAGTCTTTAACTTCTTCTGTCTCCTCCACCCTACGGGCGAATATATTTAGCTGTTGCTGTCCCCGCAGCAGCAGCAGCAGCAGCAGCAGCAACAGCAGCAACAGCCTTAGCAGCAGCAGCAGCAGCAGCAGCAGCAGCACGAGCTCGCTCAGTATGCTGCTGCTGCTGCTTGCTGCTGCTGCATGCTGCTGTTGCTGCTGTTTGCTGCTGCTGTTGCTGCTGCTGCTGCTGTTGCTGTTGCTGCTGCTGTTGCTGCTGCTGCTACTGTTGTTGGTTTTGTTTGTGTTAATAGGGTATGGCTTCGTACAGAAGATATTCCTGGTCTTGCTATGTCTAGATCGTTAGGAGACAGTCTAGCAGCAACAGTAGGAGTGATAGGGGACCCTGAGATAACAGTATTTAAACTGTGTCCTCAAGATAAATGTATATTATTAGCTAGTGATGGTGTGTGGGAGTTTCTATCAAATGATGATGTAGTAGATATCGTTCGACCCCACATTGAAAACAAAAACCCTAAGGCAGCATGTAATGCTCTTGTTAAAAAAGCTAGAGAAAAATGGAGAGCTGAAGAAGATGCCATTGATGATATTACGGCTATTGTTCTTATACTCTAATTGTTTATTTTATCTTATTTTATTTTATTTTATTAAATTATACTATTGCTTATAGAGAGAATACAAGGAGACAAACAGTTATTTATAATAAACTCCTAGTCTTTTATATATTCTTAATTAAATATATATATTAAATAAAAAATAAAAAATAAAAAAAAAGAGACGAGAGAGGAAAGGAGAGGAGAGAAGGGAACGGAGAGAGAAGAAGACAAATAAGATATAAAGAAGATAAATAAAATATAAATAAGATAAATAAAATATAAAGAAGATGAAGAAGATATAAAGAAGATAAATAAGATAAAAGATAGAAGAAGAATAAATAAAATAGATTAAATACAATAAAATAAATAAAATTAATAAAAAAGAAATACAATAAAATTAAGTTAAAAATAAAAAATAAAATATTTGCTGCTGTTTTTATTGTCATAGTTAAATTAATACCCTCGGGTGTACGTACAGTCAAAAGGAGACAGAGAAAGGAGACAGTTATCTTAACAACATCATAAATATAATATTAATAAATAAGCGGAGACAGAGATATATAGAGATAGATAGATATATATAGAAATAAATAGAGACAGATAGAGACAGATAGAGACAGATAGAGACAGATAGAGGGAGATAGAGACAGAGGGAGACAGAGATAGAGACAGATAGAGATAAAGGGAGACAGGTAGAGACGAAAGGAGACAGACAGAGACAGATAGAGACAGAGAGAGACAGAGGGAGACAGATAGAGACAAACAGAGACGAACAGAGACAGATAGAGACAGAGGGAGACAGATAGAGAGAGGGAGACAGAGACAGAGAGAGACAGAGAGAGAGAGACAGAGACAGAGAGAGACAGCTAGAGACAGACAGAGACAGCTAGAGACAGACAGAGACAGACAGAGACAGACAGAGACAGATAGAGACAGAGGGAGACAGATAGAGAGAGGGAGACAGAGGTAGAGATAGAAAGAGACAGAGACAGAGGCAGGAGGAGACAGATACACAGACACACAAACAGGCAGAGACAGAGGCAAGAAGAGACAGATACACAGACACAACAACAAACAGAGACAGACAAACAAAACAAACAAACAGAGACAGACACATAATACAGACAGACAAACCGACAGAGACAGACAGAGAGACACTCGCATACAAAGATAGAGGAGACAGGCGAAGACAGAGACGGACACACAAACAGAGACAGACAGAGGAGACAGAGAAAGACAGAGACAGCAAGAGGAGACAGACAAACAGAGACAGAAATAGGAGACAGGCATAAAATACAAAGGTGAGTTAGGAAGTGTTGAAGAGAACAAAACAAACAAAACAACAAAAATAAAGAAAAGAAACAAAATACAAAAAAAAGCAGAGACAGCAAAGCTAAGGGGCCTCCTTCGGGTGTCTATACACCCCAAAAGAGACAGGAGACAGACACTGCAACCCCCCTCCTGTGTCTCCTCCCCACAGAATCTCCCTCATCTAACAAACCAGAAGCAGCAGCAACAGCAGCAGCAACAGCAGCAGCAGCAACAGAAGTTTATAAAACAAACCCTAACACGCTTCCTCTGCAAGGAAGACAGGCAACGTCCTCACGGCTTACAATGGGGGGCCCCCTAGGGGCCCCCGCAGCAGCAGCTGCTGCAGTTGAGGGCCCCCCCCCCCCCTTAGCTGTTAGCTCGAAGCAAAGAGAAACCATAAAGACAGACCTTCATACAGAGCTGCAGATACACCTGAAATAGACAGCAGGAACAGTGCAGTGTACAGCCACAGACACCGTAATACCGTAGACAATATAAACTGCTGCAGCTGCTGCTGCAGCAGCTGCTGCTGCAACTGCTGCTGCTGCAACTGCTGCTGCTGCAACTGCTGCTGCTGCAACTGCTGCTGCTGCAACTGCTGCTGCTGCAACTGCTGCTGCTGCAACTGCTGCTGCTGCAACTGCTGCTGCTGCAACTACTGCTGCTGCAACTGCTGCAGCTGCTTTAATTGCTGCAGCTACTGCAGCTGCTGCAGGTGTTGCATGCAGGGGCCCCCAAGGAGGGGGGCCCCCCCAAGGTACTATAAGCCAGTGATAGATACGTGAGCGTAAGACCATCCTAAGCTAAAGGAGACAGACAAGATATTCTGTCTGCTATCTGTTTCCTTTTAGTAGAGGAGACACCTCAAGGATAAACTATTATCTTAAAAACAAAACTGAGGGGGGCTTAGAAGACAGGAAAATCTGCTGTCTCCTCTGTCTCCTCTGTCTCCTCTGTCTCCTGTTGTGGGGGACTGTAAGGAGGGCTGCCTAGCAGCAACTGCCTCTCTCCACTGTCTCTGTCTGTATTATCACTGTCTTCATCATTCACAGGGGGGGACGCCCCCCCAACCCTTAGCAGAGAGGCCTCTTCATCCCTGGGGGCCCCCCTATCATCACCTGCAGGGGTTGACTGTGTTGGGGGCCCCCCTCTGGGGGCCCCCCCAGGGCCCCCAACCTCCTCTACAGCAGTCTCTGCGATATCATCTACAGAGGACAGGGGGGCCCCCAGAGGGGGGCCCCCCAAGGGGCCCCCTGACTGACTAAAGAGTACCCCAGAGAACTCGTCCTGTGGGGGGGGCCCCCCACTAGGTGATGGACGGGTCAGGGGGGCCCCCTCTCTTGTATTTCTTGGGAAGAGGGGCCCCCTTGTAGGGTACAGTCGAGCTACACTTCGCAGAGCTTCTAATCTTCCATCGTCAGAGATAAAAGAGAGGGGGCCCCTCTCCCCCGAGGCATCTGCTGCTGCTCCTGGAGTGGCGAAGGGCTGTATATGCAGCAGAATAACAGCAGCAACAGAAGATATATATATATATATATATATATATATATATATATATATATATATATATATATATATATATATATATATATATATATATATATACTCTAACAGTAAATGCAGCAAGATACACTGGAGCAGCAACTGCAGCAGCAGCAGCAACAAATGCAGCAGCAGCAGCAACAACTGCAGCAGCAGCAGCAGCAGCAGCAGGGGCAGCAGCAGCAGTAGATACAGTTCATCGCTTACCCCTCTGTGGCCCCCGCTGTTAGCTGAAGCCGATCCTAAACGAAGTTGCTGCAGCAGCAGCTGCTGCTGCAGCTGCAGTTGCTGCTGCAGCTGCTGCTGTGGGCGTTCTCTGTTTCGCTGCTGTGCTGCTATCCCTTCCTCGGCATCAACAGCAACAGCAGCAGCAGCAGCAGCAGCAGTATCTGCTGCTGCTGCTGCTGCTGCTACTGGCGATGGAGCAGCTGCAGAAGGCCTGCAAACTCTCAGCAGCAACACAGAGTGTGGGGAGGTTAGAGACACCAAAGGAGACAGCAGCAGGAGCCTCAAAGGAGACAGCAACAAAAGGAGACAGAAGAATGTAAATAAATAAATAAATAAATAAATCGAAGAGACAGCAAAGAGGAGACAGGCTTACCTGCTGCTGCTAGTGTCTAGATACGTGGGGAGACGCCCCCCGCTTGTCCATAGACTAAAGGAGTCGCCCGCTGCTGCTGCTGCTGCTGCAGCAGCAGCAGCAGCAGCTGCTGCTGCTGCTGCTGAAGGCTGAGCAGAAGGGGGCCCCTGAGCTTCCTCCCCCTCAGTTACAAAGGCACAAACCCGAGGCCTATGCCAGTCTCTTATAGGGGGCCCCCTATATCTAAGAGAGGGGGGGAGAGACAGATGCTTCCTTAATATATTAACCTCATAACTATCTGTATATATATATAACGATAAACAATTACTACAGACACATGAAGGAGGGGGGGCCCCCTGAAGCATACCTGCAGGTAGGGTACAACTTTGGAGGCCCCTATGAAACAAAAATAAGAAACAAAAGAGACAGAGAGAGATAGATAGAGACAGATAGAGACAGACAGAGACAGATAGAGATAGAGACAGACGGAGACAGATGGCGACAGATAGAGACAGAGGGAGACAGGAGATAGGAGACAGATACAAAGGTAGAGACAGATAGAGACAGGTAGAGACAGATAGAGACAGATAGAGACAGGTAGAGACAGATAGAGACAGATAGAGACAGATAGAGACAGATAGAGACACAAGAAGACAGGAGATAGGAGACAGATACAAAGATAGATAGAGACGGAGAGAGACAGATAGAGACAGATAGAGACAGATAGAGATAGATAGAAATAGATAGACAGCGATAGAGTCAGAAAGAGAGACGCGGAGACAGATAGAGACAGATGGAGACAGATAGAGACAGATAGGGGCGGAGAGAGACAGAGACAGAGACAGAGACAGACAGAGACAGACAGACAGAGATAGAGAGAAATAGAGAAAGAGACATTAAAGACACACAGACAGAGACAGAGACAGACAGACAAACACCGAGAGACAGAAAGAGACAGAGAGACAGACACCTGAAGACACAGAAACAAAAGACAGTCAACAAAAGGAGACAGGAGAAAGGAGACAGTAGAAAGGAGACAGTAGAAAGGAGACAGTAGAAAGGAGGCAGTAGAAAAGAGACAGTAGAAAGGAGATAGTAGAAAGGAGACAGTAGAAAGGAGACAGTAGAAAGGAGACAGTAGAAAGGAGACAGTAGAAAGGAGACAGTAGAAAGGAGGCAGTAGAAAAGAGACAGTAGAAAGGAGATAGTAGAAAGGAGACAGTAGAAAGGAGACAGTAGAAAGGAGACAGTAGAAAGGAGACAGTAGAAAGGAGACAGTAGAAAGGAGGCAGTAGAAAAGAGACAGTAGAAAGGAGATAGTAGAAAGGAGACAGTAGAAAGGAGACAGTAGAAAGGAGACAGTAGAAAGGAGACAGTAGAAAGGAGACAGTAGAAAGGAGACAGTAGAAAGGAGACAGTAGAAAGGAGACAGTAGAAAGGAGACAGTAGAAAGGAGACAGTAGAAAGGAGATAGTAGAAAGGAGACAGTAGAAAGGAGACAGTAGAAAGGAGACGGTAGAAAGGAGACAGTAGAAAGGAGACAGTAGAAAGGAGACAGTAGAAAGGAGACAGTAGAAAGGAGACAGTAGAAAGGAGACAGACGGTAGAAAGGAGACAGTAGAAAGGAGACAGTAGAAAGGAGACAGTAGAAAGGAGACAGTAGAAAGGAGACAGTAGAAAGGAGACAGTAGAAAGGAGACAGTAGAAAGGAGATAGTAGAAAGGAGACAGTAGAAAGGAGACAGTAGAAAGGAGACGGTAGAAAGGAGACAGTAGAAAGGAGACAGTAGAAAGGAGACAGTAGAAAGGAGACAGTAGAAAGGAGACAGTAGAAAGGAGACAGACGGTAGAAAGGAGACAGTAGAAAGGAGACAGTAGAAAGGAGACAGTAGAAAGGAGACAGTAGAAAGGAGATAGTAGAAAGGAGACAGTAGAAAGGAGACAGTAGAAAGGAGACAGACAGTAGAAAGGAGACAGTATAAAGGAGACAGTGTACCTATCCATCATATCAATCAATACGTCCCCTGCTGCAGTGTCTGTCTCTGTCTCATTCGTCTCCCCACCCTGGGGGCCCCACATCGGCAGACAGCTCGATAAACCCCCTTGAACTGAACCACACAAAACCCTAAACCCTAAGCCCTAAACCCTAAACCCTAAACCGTAACTGTCAAACCGTAAACCCTAAACCCTAATCCTAAACGTCGAACCTGAATCCCTAGATCCTACAAGCTAAACCCTAGGCTTTCTTTACTAAACCCTAAACCCTAAACCCTAAACCCTAGACCGTAAACCCTAAACCCTAAACCCTAGACTGTAGACCCGAATACTGAACTGAGCAGCTTACGGGGGGCTCCTGTTGCTGCGGGAGTGTTTGTCTCTTCTGTCTCTTCACCTGTAATCATAA
>OY986951.1:3658463-3675963 GCA_963920595.1 Eimeria praecox
GTCTCCTTTGTCTTGTTAACTGCCTCCTTTATCTTTATTAGTGTCTCCTTCGTCTTTGTTAGTGTCTCCTTCGTCTTTGTTACTGTCTCCTTTATCTTTATTACTGTCTCCTTCGTCTTTGTTACTGTCTCCTCTTTCTTTTAACTGTCTCCTTTCTCTTTTAACTGTCTCCTTTGTCTTTCTTTGTCTTGTCCATTTGTTGTGTTGTTGATTTGTTTATTACTGTCTCCTTTCTCTTTATTGGTGTCTCCTTTCTCTTTATTACTGTCTCCTTTCTCTTTATTAGTGTCTCCTTTCTCTTTTAACTGTCTCCTTTCTCCTTATTAGTGTCTCCTTTCTCCTTATTAGTGTCTCCCTTCTCCTTATTACTGTCTCCTTTCTCTTTATTAGTGTCTCCTTTCTCCTTATTAGTGTCTCCTTTCTCTTTGAACTGTCTCCTTTCTCTTTGTTTGTCTTGTTGATTTGTTTATTACTGTCTCCTTTCTCCTTATTAGTGTCTCCTTTCTCCTTATTAGTGTCTCCCTTCTCCTTATTACTGTCTCCTTTCTCCTTATTACTGTCTCCTTTCTCTTTATTAGTGTCTCCTTTCTCCTTATTACTGTCTCCTTTCTCTTTATTAGTGTCTCCTTTCTCTTTTGACTGTCTCCTTCGTCTTTGTTTGTCTTGTTGATTTGTTTATTGGTGTCTCCTTTCTCTTTATTGCTGTCTCCTTTCTTGCTGTTTCTTCTTTACTATTGTCTTCGCTGGTGTCTGTCTCCTCTTCTTTAGTAATATACTCTA
The DNA here is from genome assembly GCA_963920595.1 of Eimeria praecox. Classification (NCBI taxonomy): domain Eukaryota; phylum Apicomplexa; class Conoidasida; order Eucoccidiorida; family Eimeriidae; genus Eimeria; species Eimeria praecox. The sequence goes on from OY986951.1 coordinate 3,659,244, forward strand.
ATAAAAATAATTAATATTATAATTAAGATCATAATATTATTAATTATAATTAATATTATAATTAATAATAATAACAATAAATAAATAAATAAATAAATAAATAAATAAATAAATAAATAAATAAATAAATAAATAAATAATACAGACTGTCTCCTTTTAATATTTACAAGTTTGCTGCAGACACCTCAACTCAGCAGACACTGCATGCATGCATCCTGCGGGGCCCCACACACCCACCCTGGCGTCTCCTTACCTTTTGCTGCTGCTGCTGCTGCTGCTGCTGTTGCTGCTGCTGCTGCTGCTGCAGAGAGGTGCTGGAGCAGATCCTTGAGGACCCCTCCCCCACCGTGCGTCACGCGGGTGTCTCCTTTCTGCTGCAGCTGCTGCGTCGGTGCTGCAGCAGCCCTACAAGCAGCAGCAGCAGCAGCAGCAGCAGCAGCAGGCAAGATGTGATGGTACAGCCAGCTGCGCTTACAGAGCTGCTGCAGCTGCTGCTGCGTGCTGCAGCAGATCGTCTGTCTCCTGCTGTTAGGTGTCTCCTTCTCACGGAGGTTGCTGCTCTGCTGCATCAGAGTCAAACACAAACCCACCCTGCGGCTCTAGCATTAGTATGCTGCTGCTGCTGTTGCTGCTGCTGTTGCTGCTGCTGTTGCTGCTGCTGCGGAGGAGGAGGAGGAGGAGGAGCGGCAGCAGAAGCAGGAGGAGGGTTTCTTTCTTTCTGTTCCTGCTGCTGCTGCCGCTGCTGCTGCTGCTGCTGCTGCTGCTGCGATGGATGGTCTCTTACTTCCCGCTGCTGCTGCTGCTGTTGCTGCTTCGGAAGGTATCTTTCTCTTGCTGCTGCAACAGCAGCACAACAAATGATTGGGGCTGTTTGTATTTGCTGCTGCAGCGACAGCTCGTGCGGCTGCTGCTGCAGCTAACTCAAGACACCAGCAGCTCTGTTCGGTTTGCTGCTGCGCTGCTGCTCGATGCTGCTCCTTCTGTGGCACCTCCCCTCTTACCCTTCTCGCCGGAGCAGCAGCAGCAGCAGCAGCAGGAACAGCAGGAACAGCAGCAGCAGCAGCAGCAGCAGCAGGAACAGCAGCAGCAGCAGCAGCAGCAGCTTCTGGCTCGTTGTGTCTGGGACGGACTGACAGGTCTCTTGAAGAGGGAGCAGCAGCAGCGGCTGCTGCAGCTGCTGCAGTTTAAGCGGCAGCAGCAAATCTGCAGCCGCCGGCCTCCTGCTGCTGCTGCTGCTGCTGCTGCTTCTGCTGCTGCTGCTGCTGCTGTCTTGAGAAAGGAGCAGCGAACTCAAGAGAGAGGGTTGGGGGCCCCTAAGAGGGGGGCCCCCCGACTGGCAGCAGCGCGAGCCCGTGGGCTCCCCTTCCGCGAGCAGCAGCAGCAGCAGCAGCAGCAGCAGCAGGAGATGATGCTTTCAAATCTTCTTGCTACAGCAGCAGCAGCAGCAGGGCCCCTAGAAGTCTCTCAGAGGATAGCAAGCTACATATGGAGAGAACTGTTTGCCCTGCCGCTGCAGCAGCAGGTAAGAGAGGCCCCCAGCAGCAAGCAGATAGCACACATATATATATTATTGCTAGCTAGCTAGCTAGCTGGCTTGATACCTCAGCTAGCTAGCTACTGATCTATCTATCTATCTATATATATATATATATATATATATATATATATATATATATATATAATTAGTCTATCTATCTGTCTCCTCGTATAAATTGTCTCTAATGTATTACCTTAGGTCTCTGCTCTTCTCTCTCTATCTGTGGGGCTTCGTTATCTTCTAACACATTTTCTGGGGGCCCCCCTAGGTGTCTCCTCTCTTACCATGGGGGCCCCCCTAGGTGTCTCCTCTCTTAGTCTGGGGGCCCCTAACAGATACAGAGCATTCAACTACATACAAACTTGTAAACTAGCGGCAGGAATATTCAAACAAATACAAACACACGTACGTACACTTGAAGGGGGGCCCCTAAGGGGGAGCCCCAAGGGGGGCCCCTAGGGGGGGCCCCAAGGGGGACCCCTAGGGGGGGCCCCAAGGAGGACCCCTAGGGGGGGCCCCAAGGGGGACCCCTAGGGGGGACCCCAGGGGGGGGGCCCCCCTGGGGGCCCTCAGGGGAGCCTTCAGGGGGTCCACCAGGGGGGCCCCCCAGCAGGTCTCCTGGGGAGACAGTATGGGGGCCCCTATCAGGTCCCCCGGGGGGCCCCCCAGGGGGGCCTACTGTGAAGAAGCAATATGCTGCTGCGTAGACTGCTGCTGCTTCTGCCTATGCTGCTGCTCCTGCTGCTGCATCCTCTTCCTCTTCTGCTGCTGCGCTTGGTGCTGCTGCTGCTGCTGCCTCTGCTGCTGCTGCTGCTGCTGCTGCTGCTCCGCTGCGGCAGAGGCCCCCTTCAAGGGCCCCAAGGATATAAGGAGACAGTTTTTGTTTTGCTGCTGCTGTTATCTCTTCGCAGCTGGCGATCCCCGACGAGGATACAGAAGACCTGCAGCAGCAGCAGCAACAGCAGCAGCAGCAGCAGCAGCAGCAGCAGAACTTGGAGGAGACACATTTGCTGCATATAAACAGCTGTATGTACACCTGCAAGGCCCTTCTTGCCCCGCGAAGCCTTCAAGACTTTGAGTTAATTAAAAACGAGAGACACCTCCGACGATTTATCGTAATGGCATTCCCTGTAAGCAGATACTGCTGCTGCTGCTGCTGCTCTTGCTGCTGCTGCTGCTCTTGCTGCTGTTGCTGGTGCTGCTGCTGCTGCTGCTGTTTCCTCTGCTGCTCTCAGAGAGACGGAGCGCTTTGGGCGTTGCTGCCACAGCTTAGTTGAGAAGTCTTATTGCTGCTGCTGCTACTGCTGCTGCTGCTACTGCTGCTGCTGCTACTGCTGCTACTGCTGCTGCTGCTGCTGCTACTGCTGCTGCTGCTACTGCTGCTGCTACTGCTGCTGCTGCTGCTGCAACGGGTGTGTGTTGGTGCTGCTACAGACTTCGTTGCTGCTTCGACAGACTCAGGGGCCTCTATGTTATGCGACGTGGCAGCTGCTGCTGCAGCTGCTGCTGCTGCTGCAGCAGCAGCAGCAGCAGCAGGCTATCCCTTCGTTTGACATATCAAGTGTCTCTTCAACAATTACTAGCACAAACAGTCTCCCTATGCAGACTGTCTCTGTCTCTGAGTATGTGTGCTTTGGGGCCCCTCTGTTGGAGGGGACAGAGGAGACAGCTAAGGAGACAGAATGGGGTTCCTCTTACGCTCCTGTGCTGCAGCAGCTGCAGCAGCTGCTGCAGGCTTACCTAGACGGCAGATGGCGCTGCAGCGACTCTCCTGCAGGTGCTGCTGCTGTTGCTGCTGCTGCAGCAGCAGCAGACGCTGCTCTGACCGCAGCAGCAGCAGCAGCAGCAGCAGCAGCAGCAGCACCAACAGAGGAAAGAGAGACGCTGCAGCACTCTTCGGTGTATAGACACCGCAGCTCTAAGAGACCCAGAACCCGCCGTACAGCTGATGAGGGGGCTCCCGTAGCAGCAGCAGCAGCACCAGCAGCAGCAGCAGCAGCAACAGCAGCAGCAGAAGCAGCAGGTGTAGGAGGGGGCCCCCCAACAGAACAGCAGCATGTGCTGCTGACAGAAGTGCTGCTGCCGTTCGTGCTGCAGCGGGGGCCCCTCAGACAGCGTTTCTTGGGGGCTGTGTGGGGCCGTATTTTATATTTGATAGAAACAATTAAAGTTAAAGGAGACAGCGAAAATAAAACTGTCTCCTCTTCAAGTGTCTCGATAGGAAAAACAAATCCTAAGGGGACAGATCGTACACCTAAAGCAGCAGCAGCAGCAGCAGCAGCAGCAGCAGCAGCAGCAGCAGCAGCAGCAGCGGCAGCAGCACAAAATACGCAGGAAAAAGAACTGCTAGAGGCCAACAACAACAGCAGCAGCAGCAGCAGCAGCAACAGAAGTAGCAGCACCAGCGGATACAGCAGCAGCAGCAGCAACAGCAGCAACAACAGCAACAGCAGCAGCAGACGTAGACAAGCAACCAAGCGTCGATCTGCTGCTGTGCGAGGCCGCAGCAGAGGCGGGGGCCCCTCGCTGTGTCCCTCAGGGCGTCCTCAAGCAGCAGCAGCAACAGCAGCAACAGCAGCAACAGCAGCAGCAGCAGCAGCAGAAGCAGCAGCAAAGGATACATTTGATCGTCTGATGAAGGGGCCCCTGGGGGCCCCCACATCAGAAGGTTGTACCCTCAGTTCTGCTGCTGCTGTCTTACAAATCATCAGCATATTGCGGTGTCTCCCTCGAGGGAGAGAAGCTCTGGGCCTGGAGGAGACAGCAGCAAAAGGGGGGTTGTTTAATTCTGCTGCTGCTGCTGCTGCTGCTGCTGCTGCTCCAGCAACAGCAGCAGCAGCAGCAGCAGCAGGGTCGGAGATGCCGCGCTCACAAAGGAAGAAACGCCCTCGCATGCAGCAGCAACAGCAGCAGCAACAGCAGCAACAGCAGCAGCAGCAGCAGACACCGCTGCTGCTGCTGCCTCCTCGGCTTATTCTTCACCTATCCGTAGATGTTTATTTGACTTCCCTCGTTAGAGTGTTGAGGGTGTGGGGCCCCTTTAAACAGCCTGCGGGGGCCCTCCTGCTGCTGCTGCAGCAGCAGCAGCAGCAGCAGGAGGGGCCCCCATGGACTCAGTTGCTGCCACTCCCCCTCGGCCTCTTCTTAGGGGCCCATAGAGAGAAATTGCTGCTGCAGCAACTGCAGCAACAGCACCAACACCAGCAGCAGCAGCAGCAGCAGCAGCAGCTAGCAGCAGCAGCAGCAGCTGTGTATGAGGGTCTTGGGGGCGCAGAGGGGCCTCCTGCGGCAGTCTCTGTCTCTGTTTTTGGGTTTGAGGAGTCTGTCTTCTGCTTACAGCAATTATCCCTCCCCTTCGACGGTAAACCCTAAACCCTAAACCCTAAACCCTAAACCCTAAACCCTAGACTTGTTGTATGGAAGGGGGGAGGGTTTGTGTGTTTCTCTGCTGCTGCTGCAGCTCCTACAAACACCTTGGAGGCCTCTGTGTGCTCTCATCAAGGCTCTAAGCTCTCCTCAATTTAACTGCAGCAGATTGGGGGGCCCCTCCGAGGCCTCTGGGGGCCCCCCAACCCCTCAAGGAGGGGGCCCCCACCTTGCAGACTCTGTTCGCTTGAGGGCTTGGCTAGGCAGCGCGCAGTGTGCTCTAGAAATATACGGGTGCTTCTTGGGTGTAGGGTTTAGGGTTTAGGGTTTAGGGTTTAGGGTCTAGGGTTTACGACTTGGGGTTTAGGGTTGAAGGCCTAGGGTTTAGGGTTTAGGGTTTAGGAGGTTTAAGGTTTTAGGAAAGAGCTTTAGAGTTTTGGCCTTCGCTATATTAACCCCAGGGTTTAAGCCCTAGGGTTTAGGGTTTAGGGTTTAGGGTTTAGGGTTTTTGTTTGCTTCAGGGTTGTATTTGAACACATTGCGGTCCTCATGGGTACTGAGGCCCCCCCTCTCCCCACCTTCTCAAATCCGGGGGGCCCCCAGGGGCCCCAGGGGCCCCCGGGGCCCCAGGGGCCCCAGGGGCCCCGGGGGCCCCCAAGGGCATCAGACGAATCTGCATGCCCTCTGCTTGTCGTGCTGCTGCTTCCTAAGCTGATTCGAGCTGTCTTTGGCTGGCTGCGTCTAATGTATGGTAAGTTAACAGGCCTAGGGTTTAGGGTTTAGGGTTTAGGGTTTAGGGTTTAGGGTTTAGGGTTTAGGGTTTAGGGTTTGTGTATAGTAGCTGCTGGTTGGCTTCTGTGGGGGATGTGCTGCAGATGCTGTGGCAGGTGCACAGCAAGAAACAGAGGGGGCCCCTGGGGCCCCTACACCGCAGCTGGGGGCCCCCCCCCCTTCGGTGTTAACTAAGGAGGCCCTGCATCGTCTTATGAGGCTGGCATGGAGGAGCGTACAGGAGGCCCTGCTGTCTTCGTTTCGCTATTTAAATACCTGCGCCTTCCCAGGCTTCAAGCAGCAGCAGCAGCAGCAGCAGCAGCAGCAACAGCAGCAGCAGGAGGCAACAGCTACAGATCCGGCAGCTTGGTGCTGCTGCTGCTGCAGCACGAGAACAGCACAACGCATCCGCAGGCGCAGCATCCGCCGCTGCCGCAGAGAGAACAGCAACAACAGCAACAGCAGCAGCAGCAACAGCAGCAGCAGCAGCAGCAGCAGGATGTACTTGATGAATCTGCTTGGGGGGCCCACAGGCTGTGTCTTAGCTCGTGCTTGTCTTGCTGCTCTAGCAGCTACTCTTGTACAGTGGGGGCCCTTCATATCGACAGAGACGGTGAGGCCCCACCAAGGGTACTGGGGGGCCCCCAAGGGTACTGGGGGGCCCCCAAGGGTACTGGGGGCCCCCCAAGGGTACTGGGGGCCCCCCAAGGATACTGAGGGCCCCCCAAGGGTACTGGGGGCCCCTCAAGGGTACTGGGGGGGCCCCAAGGGTACTGGGGGCCCCTCCAGCTGAGCAGTATGCACAGGCTGACGGCACTTACACTCATCTCTGAATATCTGTGCTGTTGCTGCTGTTGCTGCTGCTGCTGCTGTTGCTGTTGCTGCTGCTTCAGGTTTCAGATTTGCTGCTGCGCATACACTCGATATTCCCGCAGCAGGAGCTTCTGCTGCAGTTGCTGGAGGCTCTTGCTGCTGCTGCTGCTGCTGCAGCAGCAGCAGCAGCAAGCGCAGGCGAAGCAGGGGGGGGCCCAAGGAGAGAGACAGTAGAGCTGCTGTCGAGGGCCTTGCATGCGTCTGTCCCCTTCGGTCTTGTGGGGTGTCTAGAGGAGACAGTTATTAATCTGAGTTCTAGAGGAGTTTGTATTTAATTTAATGTTTATTTATTTGTTTGTTTTATTTGAAAGATAAACAAACAAACAAATAAACAAATAATCAAATATAAAATCTGCCTACTCTATCTACAAACTTGTTGAGATACACCTCTCTCTTGGGGCTGCATGCAGCGTGTCTGGGTGGCTAGCTATAGCTAGCTACAGCTAGCTGTTGCAGCTACCTGGGGCATTACGAACTAGCTAGCTAGCTAGCTGGCTAGCTAGCTAGCTAGCTAGCTGCTTGGATTGTCTCTAGCTAGCTAGCGGAGCTGACAGCTGCATTCTATTTATTCGTCCCCTCACTAACTAAGTACCCAACGTGTAGCTAGCTAGCTAGATAGCTAGCTAGCTAGCTACACGTTGCCAGCTAGCTAGCTAGCTAGCTAGCTAGCTGGGTGGCTGGCTGGTTTTTAGAAAGGTAGCTAGCTAGCTAGCTAGCTAGGCTCCTCTTGGACGAGGAGCCTTGAGATTTCTGCTTGTGCATGCAGCCCCAACATCGATAGCTATCAGCTATTCTATATATATACATATATATATATATATATAATATGTAGAATGTGTAGAATGTGTAGAATATGTAGAATATGTATAATCTCTCCCTCTATACATTTATGTAGATAGAAATGTAGCTATAGATATACAGATTTAGATATATAGAGATACAGATATATAGATATAGATATAGGCATATAGATATAGATATAGACAGATATAGATATAAACATAAATATATATATTGCTGTTTGTAAATAACAAGGACAGCACCAGGTTAGAAGAGGGTTAGAGTTTTGCGTTGATGGCTGAGGCCTCAAGAGACAGAGAGAGAGAGAGAGACAGAGGATATCTCAAACCCTAAACCCTAAACTCTAATCGTCTTTAACACAAGCTAGACAAGGCTTAGGGTTTAGGGTTTAGGGTTTAGGGTTTAGGGTTTAGGGTTTAGTTCTGAAGATGCACTTCAGCTGTTTTCTTTGTGAGTGTGTTTATAAGATAAGACTGCTTTCTATAACTGCCTAGAGACAGTAGAGTGTAGGAAGGAGACAGGTAGAGTGAAAGGAGGAGACAGATCAGGAGACACCCCAATGGTGTCTCTGTTGTTTGTTTATGTTGGGGCATCAAATCTAATACTGTTGATACTTCCACAATAAACAAAAGAGTCTCTTCTTGTAGAGATTGCATGCAGCCCCAATTTATATATTTATAGATACATATATATATATATATATATATATATATATCACTATGTATATATATCTATATATCTATATCTATATATATATATAGATAGATATATATAGATATATATAGATATAGATATAGATATATAGATATATATATAGATATACATAGTGTATAGACTCACGGGGGGCTAATTAAGGGTATGCACAACAAGTATAAGAGACAAACAGAAGAATTATATTTATAATAAGAAACACCGAGAGACAGAAAGAGAAGAAGTTGTGTTTGTGTTTATATCCCCTAAGCCGAGGAGGCAACACAGTCGATGCTGCACTGTCTTCTGTTTTGTTTGCATTTAATATATCTCCAATCAAATAAAAATATAATTTAAAATAAATAAAATATAATAAATAATACAAATAAACAGAAGCAGAGTGTATACTACACCACCCTAGACCATTGGGTAGGAGTATCGAGAGGTGCTGCTGAGGTGTCTAGGGTTATATTATTATATATTTTGATATGAATTTAAATTCAATTTAAATTATATATTTATTTAATTAAATAAAATTAAATATTATATAAAAAATAGCTTTCTTTTAATACCTTTAGGGGCCCCACATCTGGGGTGTATAGGCAGCTCCAGAGAAGAAAACCACTGGAGCATCCGAGTGTATCCATTGGTGCGATGTGTGTATTTAAGTTATTTAATTTGTTTTTTTTTAATATTTAATGTTTTTATATATATTATTTTATATTTTATATCTTTCTCTTCTCTAATTAAGGCCCCCGGTGGGCCTGGTTGAGCGAATGCCGCCCAGATTTTCGACCAATAATGGTGTTGTCGATGTTTGGGGGGCTGAGTTGATAGAAGAAGAAGAAGATGTCTTCGAGCCACACAGAGCAGCAGATTATAAGCTGCATGTTACTATTCCTTATACATCTAAGGAAACAAAGAGAGGGATATGGGGGCCTCGGGGTGTACGAAAGGGATCGTGGCGATCTCCTCTCGTCTCTCTTGCTGTTGCAGGACCATTGGTTGCGCTTCTCGTGCTCCTTACTGCATGCAGAGCCCCACAAACTAGAAAACAAACAGCAGGAGCATCCCCTCGCTTCCTTGCAGCAGATAAAGATGGAGAGGGGCATAGCCACACAGATGCGGGCTTCCTAGAACAGTGTATAGCGTTGCAATCTGAGTTAGGTATTGCATCTCCTGATCGGCAGCAGCAGCAACAGCAGCAGCAGCAGCAGCAGCGGCGGCTGCAACTCCAGCAGCAATATCAACAGCAGCAGCAGCAACAACAACAAGAACAGCAACAGTTGCGACAGCAACAACAACAACAACAACAACAGCAGCAGCAACAACAGCAGCAGCAACAATACCGAGAAGACGAAGGACAGATTGCTGCCATAGCTCTGATGCTGCATGCAGAGGCAGCAGCCTTTCAAAACCTGCAGCCCCACACCCATATGGGGGCCCTCCCCCCTTCTCCTTGTATGGTGGCTCCCTCAGGGTCTACGCAGTATTACGAGTGTTTGCAGCAGCAACAGCAGCAGCAGCAGCAGCCGCAGCAATACCATCAGCCGCAGCAACACCAGCAGCCGATGCAGCAGCAACAGCAGCAGCCGATGCAACAGCAACAACAGCAACAGCAACAGCAGCAGCAGCAGCAGCAGCAACATGAACAGCACCTGCATGCATTTCCTTACATGCTGCAGCAAGGCTATCAGCACTTCCCCGTACCAGCCCCAACAGAGCTGCCTATACACCCGCAGCTACAGCAGCCGCTGCAGCAAGGAGAGCAGCAGCAGCAGCAACAGCAGCAGCAGCAGCACATACAAATGAGAGAGCTGCAGCATCAGTACTTGGGATTGCAGGGTGACATGCATCGGAGTGCACAGCAGCAGCAGCAGCAGCAGCAGCAGCAGCAGTTTGGGGTGCACCAGCAGCTTTATATGGGAAGGCAGCAGCAGCAGCAACAGCAACAACCACCCTATGGGACGCAGCAGCAGCAGCAGCAGCAGCAGCAGCAGCAAGCACCCTATGGAGCGCAGCAGCAGCTGGATATGAGGACGCAGCAGCGATACTTCGGGGAGCAGCAGCAGCAGCAGCAGCACCTGAGGATGCAGCAGCAGCTGGAAGTGAAGGGGCAGCAGCAACCGCCTGTGGGGCCGCAGCAGCATGTGGTGCTGCAGCAGCAGTGGCACTTGGAAGCGCAGCAGCAGCAGCAGCAGCAGCAGCAGCAGCAGCCGCAGCCGCAGCAGCTGCAGCTGGGGGTGCAAGATTTGCTGCAGCAGCAGCAGCACTGGGACTGGCAGCAGGATCATCTGCTGCAGCTGGCGATGCAGCACCTAGAGGAGTTTGAGAGGATGCAGCAGCAGCAGCAGCAGCAATTTAATCTGCAGCAGCAGCAACACCTAGGATCGCAGCAGCAGCAGCACTTGGACCGACAGCAGCAGCAGCACCTGGGAGCGCAGCAGCAACAACACTTGGAAGCGCAGCAGCTGCTGCTGCAGCTGGGAGAGCAGCAGCAACAGAATATACAAGGGCAGCAGCAGCTGCAGCACGGGGGGCAGCTGCAGCAACACCTGGGTGTGCTGCAGCAGCAGCACGCGGCGATGCCAGAATTGCTGCACTTGGGGGAGCAGCAGCAGCAGCAGCAGCAGCAGCAGCAGCAACGGGGGGACCAGCAGCAACGGGAATTGCGGCTGCAGCAGCAGCCCCTTCATCCGATGCAGCAGCTGCTGCAGCTGGAAGAGCAGCAGCAGCAGCTGCAGCTGCAGCGAGGGATGCAGCAGCAGCAACTGGAGTTGGGGAGACACCAACAGCCGCACATGGTGGGGATGCAGGGGCAGCTGCATACGGGGCTGCAGCAGCAGCAGCAACAGCAGCAACAGCAGCAGCAGCAACACCTGGGTGTGCAACACCAGCAGGCGCTTGGAGGGAAGCACCAGCAGCACCAGCAGCACCAGCAGCAGCAGCAGCAGCAGCAGCAGCAGCCCCGCTTTGAGACACAGCAGGATCTGCTGATGGGAAGACAGCAGCAACTACATATGGGAGTGCAGCAGCAGCCCTTCTATGGGCTGCAGCAGCAGCTGCAGCGGGGGCTGGAAGAGCAGCAGCACGGGGTCAAGCAGCAGCAGCTAGACTTGGAGATGCAGCAGCTGCTGCAGCTGGGCCTCCGCGGACAGCAGCATGCAGCAGTGCAGCAGCTGCTGCAGTTGGGGTTGCAGGGGCAGCAGCAGGTGGAGCTGCAGCAGCAGAGTGATCTGTGGCGGCAGGAGCACCAGCTGGGGATGCAGCTGCAGCAGCAGCAGCAGCAGCAGCAGCAGCAGCAGCACCATGGGCTGCAGCAGCAGCTGCATCTACAGTTGCCCGAGCCTCCGGAGTCGGGGCTAATGCAGCAGCAGCTGGGGCATCAGGTGCAGCAGCATCTACAGCAGCAACAGATGCAGCAGCAGATGCAGCAGCAGCTGCAGCAGCAGCTGCAGCAGGAGCTGCAGCAGGAGCTGCAGCAGCAGCTACAGCAGGCTGGTGTCGAGGGTCTCTTTCAGCGTTCGCTTCTAAGGGAGTTGTATGCAGCTGGGGGGCTTTCAGGTATTGAGGTGCCTATACACCCGAAGTGGGCTCGGGGGGGGGCCCTCGAGGGTGTGGGGTCTTCGCATGCAGGAGGATTAGAAGGGCATGCAGCCCCAAATGGAGACGGGCCAGTGCATGCATCTTCTGAGGTGTCTGTACAGCCGAGAAAGAAAAGAAAAGGTGCTGCAGCAGGAAGCTCGTTAGCTGCTGCGTCAGTCTCTGCTGCTGCTGCAAAGAGACGTAAAGAAGGGAGAGGGGGGAGGCAGGTGTCTGTACAGCAGAGGAGGGGGAGGAAGGGCCATTTAAAAGATAAGGAGACAGGTGCTGCTGCTGCTGCTGCTGCTGCAGCAGCAGCAGCAGCAGCAGCAGAAGAGGCGTCATTCTTACCTGATAGCTGGTTAAGAGAGACAGAAGAAGAAGGTGGAAGAGAAGGAGGAGACAAGGAGACACAGAAACAGAAGAGGGGACGAGGGGGGAAGAGACAGTTGGATACTAGTAAGGCAGGGACTTCAAACAGCAGCAGCAGCAGCAGCAACAACAACAAGAGCAGCAGCAACAGCAGCAGCAACAGCAGCAAAGAAGGACCTAGCAGACCACCTAGAGAAGAAGATGATGTAAAGGGGCATTTAGAGGGAGGAGAGGAAGAAGAAGAAGAAAAGGAAGAAGAAGAAGAAGGAGGAGAAGATAGAGAAGAAGAAGAAAGAGAAGGAGAAGGAGAAGAAGAAGGAGAAGAAGATGAAGAAGAAGAAGATGAAGAAGAAGAAGAAGAAGAATATGACGATGATGATGATGGAGAGATCATAGATGGTGTTGCTGCTGCCTCTGCTGCTGCTGCTGCTGCTGGTAGCAGCAGCCGCAGCAGAAGCAAGACGGCAGGATCGAACATGAATAACGAGCGCAGCAGCAGCAGCAGCAGCAGCAGTAACAGCAAACATCATACCAATAGCAAGAAGATAGAGAGTATAATAAGCAGCAGTTTGAATATAATGGAGGATGTAAGTATACGAGACACGTCAACAGATATATATAAACATCCATATATACATATACCCCAATTAGAAGACGGTGTAGTACCCCGTAAATTAGATATATCTATTATATTCGGACAGATGAGGAGAGGATATACAGTGCATGCACATCTGTTACTAGCTCATAATTTATTGAAGAAAGATAAATTAAATCAAAAGGATGCAAATGATTTAATGTATTGTGTAGAAGTTCTAGCGAATGGTGTTTTTAGAAAGGCCCGTTTCTCTACACGGCACCTCAAGGCTGTTGCTGCTGCCCCGGCTCTAGGCTTACGAATGTTAGTATTAGATAGTATTATATGTGCTATACATATATTTGGGGACGCTATGCAACTGTCTCTCTGGTGGAGACGATTTGTCTCCTTCTTTAATACAGATTACTTCTTTACATGTTCGAGTACGAAACCGAGAAGAAGAGCTGTATTCAGTACAGTCTTATCAAATAGATTATTAAGGGCCCTTGCATTATATAAAAAAGCTACAAGACCTGCTATAGAGGAAGTCCTCCTTCTTAAGAGACTCCTCTTCTTATCCCCATTAACTCCAATTAAATTTAGGGGACCTCAGTGGGATCCCTGGAGAGAAGATGATGAAGAATTCGTACGATCACAACACCTTTTATAATATGCATGCATGCAGACAGGCAGACAGGCACGCGGTGGGGCTTTGTATTTAAGTGCATGCATGCAGGACGGCGTGCATGCAGACGGTGGGGCTTTGTGGAGGTGCATGCATGCAGGCGTGCATGCAGGCGGTGGGACTTGCATGCATGCATGCATGCATGCATGCAAGCCCCACAGCATGCAGGCTTGCATGCATGCATGCATGCATGCATGCGGGTAATGGGGCTTGCATGCACGCATGCATGCATGAGTATTCTGATGTAAGTTGCTGGTAGGAAGGATCTACCGCATGCAAGTGGAGGGATTCAACTTCTATGTTATTTTGGGGCTGCATGCACTGTCTCGCACGGAGTCCCTTCTTTCAGGAGACAGGAGGAGGTGACGGAGACAGAAGAAGCTGCAGCGTCGACTGACAAGAGACTGAGAGGGGGACAGGGAGACAGCAAGGAGACACTGTCTCCTCGAGAGACCCCCGAGAAGAAGGAGACAGCCGCAGGGGGAAGAGGGAGGACAGGATACAGCTGCTGAGGAGACACTAGGAGACGCATGCAGCAGTTTGCAGCAGCAGAAGTGTCTCCTTTTCAACTGTCTATACAGCAGATGTGAAGGAGGAGGGGGAGGGGGAGGGGACTGTTGCTGTCTCTTCACTAGATGAGACGGGGAGGAGACAGTCTCTGGAGCCCTCTCCTTACCTCGCTCTTGTCTGTCCTTTAGATATCTCGCTGTATCTCTCTACTTTGAAGGGAGACACTCTTCCAGTGTCTCCTACGCATGCTTGTCTCCTTACACTGGGGTCAGTAGGGGCCCCCAGCACCCCTCAGGGCCCCTCAGGGCCCCTCAGGGCCCCTCAGGGCCCCTCAGGGTCAATAGGGGCCCCCAGCACCCCTCAGGGCCCCTAAGGGTCAATAGGGGCCCCCAGCACCCCTCAGGGCCCCTAAGGGTCAATAGGGGCCCCCAGGGCCCCCCCCAGGGCCTCCAGAGCAGCAGGGGGCCCTCTACAGCAATAGACAGACAATTACACGACCTCTTCGCCAGCCCCAAACCCATTCAGCACAAACATTTGCGCGCATGCATGCACCTCCATGCCTGCGTATAATATATATATATATATATATATATATATATATATATATATATATATATATATATATATATATATATATATACAAACATATGCACAAACAATATTTATTCGGCGAGCATCTCTAAGGAGGCATCTTAATGTAAGGAGGACTACATACAAATATATAAATAAATAAATAAATATAAATAAATAAATAAATATAAATAAATACAAATAGATAGATAGATAAATACAAATACATAAATACGAATAAATAAATACAAATAGATAAATACAATTAAATAAATACAAACAAATAAATACAAATAAATAAACTCAAGTAAATAAATACAAAGAAAGAAAACACCTAACTATTTAGGGGAGAGAAGATATCTACTAACTCGTTAAGTCAACGAGTGGCGGGGGGGGTGGCTGTATCTATAGAGCCCTCTCTTTCTCTCTCTCTCTCTCTCTCTCTCTCTCTCTATATATATATATATATATATATATATATATATATATATATATATATTATAGGTATAGTATAGATATAGATATAGTGTAGATATAGGTAGATATAGATATAGGTATAGATATAGATATCTAGATATAGATATAGATATCTAGATATAGATATCTAGATGAAGATATCTAGATAAAGATATATAGATACAGCTACAGGTAAGGGTATAGATATGGGTATAGTTATAGAAAGAGATATAGATATAGATATAATGTATATATATGTGTATATATGCATATAGAAATATATAGAAATAGATCTAGATGCATTATATATATATATATATATATATACATATCCATATATATATATATATATATATATATATATATATATATATATATATATATATATTAGAGGAAGCATCAATCCTAAATCTACATTTTGTGTGTCTGCGAGTGTAGCAGGCGTAAGATATTTTCTTTTTTAGATTTGTTTGGGGGGAGATAGTTGAGTTTGCTGTCTCTTTTTCTGTATTTGTTTGTTTAACTGTTCTCTCTCTCTCTCTCTCTCTCTCTCCCTCTCTCTCTCTCTCTCTGTCTCTCTCTCTCTCTCTGTCTCTCTCTCTCTCTCTGTCTCTCTCTCTCTCTCTCTCTCTCTCTCTCTCTCTCTGTCTGTCTGTCTGTCTCTCTGTCTCTTTATTTTGTGTGTCTAGTATTTAGGATCTCGTACGAAGAAGAAGGCTATCTGTAGAAATATTCTATTGTCTGTCTGTCTCCTTTCTGAGAGACAGAGGAGACAGGAGGAGACAGATGTCTCCTCCTGTCTCCTCTATACTTCTTCGTCTCTGATCCTGAACGTATCTCCTTTCTCTCTCCTTTTCTTTTTGTTGATTGCTTATCTTTCTTTATATCTTCTCTTGTGGGGTGTCTCTCTTCTTCTGTCTCCTTCTATCTTTCTGTCTATCTGTCTCCTTCTTGTGTGTCTCCTTTTATCTTTCTGTCTGTCTGTCTCCTTTGTGTCTGTCTCCTAGTTGTCTGTCTCCTGTCTCTAGTATCTTGTTTCTTGTTCTTAAACAACAATTCAAGATATTTACAAACCCCATACACCCGGTGGGCGCCCTGGGAACGTCTCCCGATCCCGATCCCCACAGCCGTTCCGATCCCCATAAATATCACGATCCCGATCCCGATGTGCACAATACTACCGATCCCCGCACCAATTCCGATCCCGATCCCGATCCCAACAACAACCCCACAGCTGTTCCGATACCGATCCCCATTGCGATCCCCAAAACAACCCCACAACCGTTTCGATTCCGATCCCGATCCCGATCCCGATCCTGTTCCGGATCCTAATTTGGATGATCCGTGGGGGGTTGAGCACCAGAAGGAGACGTAATTGTTATCATCATTATAAAATTAATAATAATAATTAATTTAATAATTATAATTATAATAAAGATAGAATTGGAGACAATGCTCGCGTATACTACGAATAGCCGTTCGGAGACAGTACAATTAATAAAAATAAGTAAATATATTAATACTAATAAATATAATAATTATATAATAATAATAATAATAATAATTAGAATTATAATAGTAATTATATTAATAATAGAAATAGTAGTAAGTACTTAAAGATATAAATATAAAAACAATTATAAATATATAATTATATATATGAAACATCGGTGTTGTAAGAGACAGTAAGAAAGGAGACAGTTAGAAGGAGACAGTTAATAATAATAATAATAATAATTTTATTAATTTATGTTTTAATAATAAAATATAAAGGAGACAATTAATAATATAAATAATATTAATTATAATAATTAAATAATTAATTCATTATAATTAAGATAACACTACAATACATCTTAAGATGGGGTGGGCCTTCGGCGTCTCTTATTCTATCTTCGATTCTCTCCTATATTTTATATTATTTATTTATTTT
>OY986951.1:3685963-3693463 GCA_963920595.1 Eimeria praecox
AACGAAAACGTTTTCTTGGTCCTTCCAAATCCTAATCCTCTGCCCCTAAACCCTAAACCCTAAACCCTAAACCCTAATTATTTATCTTAAGTTCTTCTGTGTCTCTTTGACTCCTTCTACGGTGTATATGCATCTCTCTGTCTCTGGGTTTCTCCTCATTCTTATAGCCAAGGCAACAAACCCTAAACCCTAAACCCTAAACCCTAAACCCTAATCCTCAGTTTTAACGGAACAGGCTTGATTCTAGGGCGCATGCTTGCTGTAAATATATTTCGTAGGGTTTAGGGTTTAAGGAAGAGGGTTTAGGGTTTTGGGGTTTACGGTTTTAGGGTTTAGGGTTTAGGGTTTGAAGATTAGGGTTTAGGGTTTGGAGTCAAAATATATAGTTGTAGATAAGTGAAGAAGGTTATGTTCGTTGATCTATAGAATGCTTAGGATTAGGGTTTAGGGTTTAGGGTTTAGGGTTTAGGGTTTAGGGTTTAGGGTTTAGGGTTTAGGGTTTGTATCTTCAAAGGCTTCTCTTTAATCCTAGATTTCTTATTAATTATTCTTCATAATATTTTTATTTACACATAATTTACAAAAACATATTTATAAAAAACAAACAATACAAACAAACTCATATCAGCTTGGCTTTGAGGGGGGCCCCCGGGGGGCCCCCGGGGGGCCCCCTGGGGGCCCCCTAGGGGCCCCTGAGATAGTTTATGTAGTTATATTTATTCTGTAGCATCTAGAGAGTATATATATCTTATTAGAATATAAATTTATTTTATTTAATGTATTTAATTATATAAATGTATTAATGTTTGAATACACAGAGAGGCAGAAGAAGCCCTGCTGCTGCTGCTCTTGCTGCTGCTAGCAAGGTCACTGCTGCTGCTGCTGCAGCAGCAGCAGCAGCAGCAGCAGCAGCAGCAGCAGCATCTTCTGTTTCTTCTTCTGTTTCTTCTTTGTGTATTGTTTTTTTTTATTGTTTTTATTTTTATTTGAAGGGTTTAATTGTTTATACTTAAGTAAGTAAACCCTAATCTATACTTTGAGTGTATATCTATCTACTAACTAACACCTGCTGCCAAAGATGCAGCAACAGCAGCAGCAGCAGCAACAGCAGCAGCAGCAGCAACAGCAGCAACAGCAGCAGCAGCAGCAACAGCAGCAGCAGCAGCAACAGCAGCAGCAGCAGAACAGCAACACAGATTCATCTTATTGGTGTCTATGTTGGGAACCCACAAAACAGCTAAACCCCTTCCATCACCGCAGCCTCTTTGGGGGCCCCCGGGGGCCCCCTGTCTGTCTTGGGGGCCCCCGGGAGCCCCCTGTCTGTCTTGGGGGCCCCCGGGGGCCCCCTGTCTGTCTCCTAGGGGCCTCTACTCGAGGCACTTCAGGTATTGCTAGAGACAAATACAGCACAGGAAACAGCAGCAGCAGCAGCAGCAGCAACAGCAGCAACACATGCAAAGGAGACAGCAGCAGCAGCAGCAGCAGCAGCAGCAACAACAACAATCTGTGCAAAGGGTATAGCAGCAGCAACAGCGTATGGAGAGGAGGAAGACACAGCAGCAGCAGCAGCAGCAGCAGCAGCGCATGCAGAGGAGACAGCAGCAGCAGCAGCAGATCTTCAGATTCTTCCTGCTGCTCGCCCGCAGCACGTAGCTTCGTGCTGCAGCAAGACGAAGGAGAAGATACAAACAGCAGCAGCAAAGAGAGACATAAAAATAAACGGAAACAGAGACAGTTGGTGAGGAAACAGACAAATAAAGATAAAACATGCATGCAACCTGCAGCAGAACAGGGAGGGGGGTTCCGGAAGGCTGGAGCTAAGCCTCAACCTCTACAGCAGCAGCAGAAGCAGCAGCAGCAGCTGCTGCTGCTGCAGCAGCAGCAGCAGCAGCAGAAGCAGACACAGAGTTGTATGGATCGGAAATCATGGAGACAGGGGAGTGCAGGGATTGCTGCAGCAACAACAACAACAGCAGCGGCAGCAGCAGCAGCAGCAGCAGCAACTGCAGCAGCAGCTGCTGCTGCTGCAGTTGCTCCCTACAGAACAACAGATGTGCCGTGGGTAGTGGCGGCCCCTGCCTACAGGCAGCTGTGCGCCTTAAGAGGCAAGCCGAGGGTTTAGGGTTTAGGGTTTAGGGTTTAGGGTTTAGGGTTTAGGGTTTAGGGGTTTAAGTTTAGTGTTTAGAATTGTTTAGGGTTTAGGGTTTTAATTTTAGGGCTTAGAACTTAAATTGTAGGGTTTAGGGTTTAGGGTTTAGGGTTTAGGGTTTAGGGTTTAGGGTTTAGGGTTTAGGGTTTAGGGTTTACGGTGCAGAGGAGCAAAGAAAGCACTCGATAAAAGCAAGGAGTATGCTGCTGCTGCAGCAGAGCCACCTACCCCGACGGCTTCAGATTTACAGTCTTAAAGAGAAGTAGGACAGCCCCCACACAGGCTAGGGTTTAGGGTTTAGGGTTTAGGGGTTAGGGTTTAGGGTTTAGGGTTTAGGGTTTAGAGGGGAGGACTACAGCAGGCGTTAAGTCAACGAGAGTAGACCTGCTGCTGTTGCTACTGTTGCTGCTGGAGCTGCTGCAGTTATTGCTGCTGTTATTACAGCTGCTGCTGCTGTTGTTGCTGCTGTTGCTGGTGCTGCTGTTGCTACTGCTGCTGCTGTTGCTGCTGCTTTTGATGCTGCTGCAGCTGCTGCAATTACTGCTGCTGCTGCTGCTGCTGCTGCTGTTGCTGTGACTAAGGAGCGGCAAGGAGAGCTGCAGCAAAACAAAACCCAGCAGCAGCAGCAGCAACAGCAGCAACAGCAGCAGCAGCAGCAGCAGCAGCAGCAGCAGCCAGCTGACTGCCACGGATTGTGCATACACCGCAGCCAAGAGGGTGTTGCCGTTGCTGTGAGACCTCCAAACCCTAAACCCTAAACCCTAAACCCTAGATTCCGTGAATACAAATAGGAGACAAGATACTCGCTGCAACCTCCTGCTGCTGCCATTAACTACCCTGGCCCATCCGCTGCTGCTGCTGCTCCTGTTGCTGCTGCTGCTGCTGCTGCTGCTGCTGGTTAGTGATCTGCGTAGCAGCAAACAGAGCAGCAGCAGCAGCAACAGCAGCAGCAGTTGTAGTGATGGAGAGACTGTTCTGAAGGCGACTCGCATAGAAACCACAACAACTCCTCGTGCCTCCCTGCTGCTGCTGCTGTTGCTGCTGCTGTTGCTGTTGCTGCTGCTGCTGGATATGCTGCAGCACAGAGGGTCCCTGTGAGTCAGTAGAAGCAGCTGTAGAGACACTCCGATGCATCTCCGACATACCTCCAGGACAGCAGCGAGTTGTGGACAGCGTGCTGCTGTCTGCTGCAGCAGCAGGAGCATCAGCAGCAGAAGCAGCAGAAGCAGCAGCAGCAGCAGCAGCAGCAGCAACAGCAGCAGCAGGAGCAGCAGCAGGGCCCTTCAAGAGCCGAAGAAGAAGAGACAAGACCCCACAAGAGATACAGAGAAGAAGCTATGCGAGGGATCCTCCTCCCTTCTCTCTCCTTCATAAACAAACTATGATTGAATTAACTAAACAGATTCTATCCAATCAAAAAACAACATCCTTTGCAGCATTTAATTTGGGGGAATTACAGAAAAGAGTAGAACAGAGAAAGATAAATAAACAAATAAATAAACAGAAACACAAACAGAAACATACATATTATAAACACTAAACCCTAAACCCTAAACCCCCTAAACCCTAAACATTAATACATAATTTTAAACTATATATATATATATATATATTACATAAATACATTTTAGTTAAATAAATAAATAAAGAACAAACACACATATAACAAACAAGCCTAGGGGCAACAACCCCCCGCCCCCCCCCCCCCCAACCCCCCTCAGGTCCAAGCTCCCCGCCTCAGTCTGCCAAACCTGGCTAGCTAGCTGGGTGGCTAGCTAGCTAGCTAGCTAGCTAGCTAGCTAGCTAGCTAGCTAGCTGACTAGTTGGCTGGCTGGCTAGCTGGCTGGCCGGGTAGCTCGCTAGCTGGCTGGCTTGCTAGCTAGCTAGCTAGCTACCTCGCTCGCTAGCTAGCTAGCTACCTGGCTCGCTAGCTAGCTAGCTGGCTGGGTGGGTAGCTAGCTAACTGGCTAGCTAGCTAGATTGTTGGCTGGATGGTCGGCTGTGCGGTTGGCTAGCTAGCTAGCTGGCTAGCTAGCTAGCTAGCCAGCTCGCTGGCAGCATCCAGGCAGCTAAGGAAATAGCTAGTTAACAAACTAACGAACAGTCAGGTAGCTGGCTAGTTAGTTAACTAGCTAGCTAGCTAGCTAGCTAGCTAGCCAGCTAGCTAGCTAGCTAGCTAGCTAGCTGATGTGCCCGGCCCACTTAACGCTGAGCCCACTACCCCTCATAAGACGCTAGCTTAGGATTCTCAAGTCAAATCAAATTGCTGTCCTCAATGTTTGTGCTGTTGTTGTTGCTCTACCGTCTGCTGCTGCTGCTGCTGCTGCTGCTGCAGCAGCAGCAGCAGCAGCAGATGTAAGAGCAGCACAGCAGCGGCAGTTGCTCCTGCAGCAGCAATAGATCTGTTCAGCAGCTACAAAGCTGTGTTTGAGTGCACTCTGTAGTCTAAACAGAAAAATAAACGACGCCGAAGAGTCGACCCCCGGGATCGTCTCCCCCGGGATCGTCTCCCCCGGGATCGTCCCCTCCGGGATCGTCTCCTCCGGGATCGTCCCCTCCATTATACAGGTGTATATAATAAAAATACATGTACATATACATTATATAAACATATATATATAAATATATATGTATGTATATAAAGATATATACATATATATAAACAGTATATACTTTAGATGCATAGATACAGATATAGATATATATAGATATACGGATATAGGTATATATATATATATATATATCAACACAGATATATAGGTATAAGTAATATATCTATATATCTATATAGATATATATAGATATAGATATAGATATAAACACAGATATACACATATATAATATATAACAAGCCAAGTACGCTACTCAACAAAAGACAGAGTCTGTCGGAGTTTGCTGCTGCATGCGACGCACAAACAGCAGCAGCAGCAGCAGCAGCAGAATCCCTCTTCCTTCCGAGCTACAATCCCAGCTAGCTAGCTAGCTAGCTAGCTAGCTAGCTAGCTAGCTATCTTGGCCCTTTGAGGTTGAGCTATGATCATAGCTCAATTACTGTATTCGGAAGCGGTAACAGCAGCAAGTTCTTCTTCCTCTTGCTGCTGCTGCTGCTGCTGCTGCTGCTGCTGCTGTTCTTCCTGCTGCTGCTGCTGTTGTTGTTTGACGAATATGTTTTTAATTTTTTGAATAAGGAATGGAGATAGAGCAATTGTGGATAGTAGCTTCCCTAAACTAAGTAGAGAAGCCCACACAAATAATCCTAAAGCAAATGTAGAAACGAATACAATATTATCTCTATCTAGGGCTCTATCGTAGGCCTCTTCATCATTTAAATATGTCTCTGTCTCTGCTGCTGCTGCATGCTGCAGCTGCTGTACACGTGGCTGTACTATCAACTCGTTCACCATTAATACAACGAAGGGGAGAAACAACAACAATAATCCCGCCTTCTTAAGAGAAGATAAGACTTCTTGTTTTTGTTGTTGTTCTACTGTTGTATATATTCGATCTTCATATACTGCTTCTGATGCTGCTGCTTCTCCTGCTGCTGCTGCTGTTGTTGTTGCTGCTGCTGTTGCTGCTGCTGCTGCTGCTGCTGCTGGTGTGTTAGGGTCTTCTGTTTCTATGGGGCTGCTCTCTAAGCTTGGCCTCATAGATAGTAAACTGTAATGCTCTAGTCCCCCTGCACCCGCACTGTCTCCTCCTGTTACTGTCTCCTCTTGTATATTTGTTTGCGTCTCTTGATTAGACCCTAGATATCCCCCTATATGAGGTTGTGCTGCTGCAGGATAGAACAGCAGCAGCAGCAGCAGCAGCAGCAGCAGCAGTTGTTGTTGTTGTCGTAGTAGTTGTTGTTGAGGCTGCAACTGTATTCTGTTGAGTCTTCCCATTCTCATAAAAGTTTTTCTACGTTCAAAAAATTAATATATTTATA
Source organism: Eimeria praecox (assembly GCA_963920595.1). Classification (NCBI taxonomy): domain Eukaryota; phylum Apicomplexa; class Conoidasida; order Eucoccidiorida; family Eimeriidae; genus Eimeria; species Eimeria praecox. Next base: position 3,692,044 of record OY986951.1, read on the forward strand.
ATTTTAAATAAATAAATTAAAAAAATTTAAAAAAAAGCAAAGAGATAAATCCCACGGAGTGTATATACACCTCAAACTCGCATCACGCTAGCATAGCTTAAGGAAGAAGAAGAAGAAAGAATAAAATAAGATATATTTACGTTAAATAATAATATTTAATTAAATAAAAAGTATAAAAAAAACAAGAAAACAACAAATAAATATATAAATAGGATATATATTTATATATATTTATATATTTATATTTATATTTATATATACAACATTGAGGAGAAGCAAGATCGATCGCCTCGCTCTCTCCTCTCATCGATGTAGTTGATGTTGGGGCTTTAGAATATTTTTATTTATTTTTTAATATTATTTTATATAATTAATTTAATAATAATAATTGTATTGTGTTTAAATATGCTATTTACGGTTTAGGGGTTAGGATTTAGGGATTTGCGTTTATTAGGGTTTATTAGGGTTTAGGGTTTACTAGGGTTTACTAGGGTTTACTAGGGTTTACTAGGGTTTACTAGGGTTTACTAGGGTTTACTAGGGTTTAGGGTTTAGGGTTTAGGGGTGATACTGCAGTTGAGTCTGAGGATAATATTCTTCTACAGATTCGAATATATCAAATTTTTTTAATTATTAAAAACAAACAACACAAAGATAAGGCAGCAGCAGCAGCAGCAGCAGCTGCTGCTGCTGCTGCTGCTGCTGCTTCTGCTTCTGCTTCTGCTGCTGCTGCTGCGGTGTACAGACAGGTGTACATTCAAACAGCTATTTATTTTCTTCTTTTGCTGCTGCATCAAGAATATATTTATAAAGAGATGGGGGAGTTAGAAAAAGATAATTCTGAGTTTACGAGGGAGGGTTTAGGGTTTAGGGGTTAGGGTTTAGGGTTTAGGGTTTAGGGTTTAGGGTTTAGGGTTTAGGGTTTAGGGTTTAGGGTTTAGGGTTTAGGGTTTAGGGTTTAGGGTTTTAGGGTTAGAAGCAGACAGGAGGATAGTATAATAGTAAACCTCTAACTTCTTTTAAAAACAAATAAATATATAAATAAATAAATTTAATATTTTTATTATTTGTTTTATTTTTATTTTTGCTGTATAAACAATAAATTATGATAAGTAGAAAAGCAAGAAAAATATATATTATTATTAATTAATATTTTTATAATTTATAATTTAATTTAAATATAAAATTTATATATTTTTATAAATTAAATTAAATAGTAAAACAAATCAAAAGATATTACGACATATTCCTCATGCTTCCATAGAAATATTATTATTATTATTATTATTATTATTATTATTATTATTATTATTATTATTAATATACACATACATTATCATAAAAAACAAAATATATAGATTTATTTATATATTATTTATTTATTTTGTTGGAGGAGGTCAAGTTAATTATTTTTTGGTTT
>OY986951.1:3698463-3700963 GCA_963920595.1 Eimeria praecox
CTCCCTGTCTCTCTCTGTCTCTCTGTCTCCGTGTCTCTGTATCTCTGTCTCTCTGCATGTGTATCTGTCCCTCTGCCTCTCTCTCTCTATCTATCTATCTACCTATCTATCTATCTATCTATCTATCTATCTATCTATCTATCTATCTATCTATCTATCTATCTATCTATCTATCTATCTATCTATCTATCTATCTATCTATCTATTTATCTCTGTCTCTATCTATACCTGTCTCTGTCTGTCTCTCTACCGCTCTCTGTCTTTCTATCTCTTTCTGTCTCTCTGCCTCTGTCTCTCTGTTTTGATATCTTTGCAGGGCATACGGCTGTTCCTCTGTCTAAACCCTAAACCCTAAGCCCTAAACCCTAAACCCTAGACACCAGACCCTACGCCGTCAGTTTGTCTCTGTCGTCTACTACTGCTTACTCGCTCTTCAATCACCGCAAGCAAAACCCTAAACCCTAAACCCTAAACCCTCAACCCTCAACCTTCCTCCTCTAAACCCTAAACCCTAAACCCTAAGCCTAAACCCTAACGGTATAAATCACAAGCTATATATCTATATCTATATCTACATCTCTATCTATATCTATATCTATATCCATATATATATATATATATATATATATATATATATATATTTACCTGGAATCCTACATTCGGGTATACAGGTCTTTTTCTAACGAGGAAGGAGACAGCGTCAGCGAGTAGAAGAGATTTTCTGAAGAGGAGATAACATAAAACAACAGAGGCGCTGCGGCTTATACCCTTAGCACAGTGTACGAGGACCCGGCCTCCTCCTGCTGCTGCTGTTGCTGCTGTTGTTGCTGCTGCTGCTGTTGCTGCTGTTGCTGCTGATGCTGCTGATGCTGATGATGTTGATGAGGAGGAAGAAGAGGAGGGGTTGTCGTCAGATGCTGCGTCTCCCCCTGCTGCTGCTGCTGCTGCTGCGTCTCCTCCTGCTGCTGCTGCTGCTGCTGCTGCAGCAGCAGCAGCAGGAGGCTGTATGAATTCGTCTGTGGGGCAAGAGAACATATTGTATACTGTCTCCTTTTGTATGAAGCAATGATTTCTACGGCGGCTCTGCAGCAATCTAACATTTGCTGCAGGGGTCCCCGCAGCAGCAGCAGCAGCAGCAGCATCTAGTTGTTGCTTATCTGGAGGATGTAGCCTGTAATTTCTATTCTCTAAAGCCTTATCAATAAACTCTATACAGAAAGATAATCGTGGTAGGATCAAATCTTCAGGCGTATCTACAACCTCACAACAACAATAAACATAGCTCTCCGGGTGTATAGTCAGGTGCTGTACATGTTGCTTTCTTTGTATTTGTTGTAGATGTTGTTGTTGCTGCTGCAGCAATAAGGGCTCTGTTTCAGGATTACATTTAATAATATCTTTTCGTTGTTGTAGTTGTTGTTGTAATTGTTGTAGTAGTTGTTGTGGAGAGACAGTAGATAGATTATGGAGACACACAATATGCGTTATACGATTCCTATGAAGCCATTCTCTGCTTCGAGCAGCAGCAGCAGAGCCCAAAAACAAACCTGGAAGGACTTGATGAGCTACCTGTCTCTGCTGTACAGACAGCGGAGTAAAGTGTGTGAAGAAAGAAAAACCAGAAGAAGAAGAAGAAGAAGAAGAAGAAGAAGAAGAAGAAGAAGAAGAAGAAGAAGAAGGAGAAGAAGAAGAAGAGGAGGACCTGCTGCTGCCTGCACGGATATCCATGCTGCTGCTGCTGCTGCTGCTGCTGTTGCTGCTGCTGCTGTTGTTGCTGTTGCTGCTGCTGCTGTTGCTGCTGTTGCTGTTGCTGCTGTTGTTGCTGTTGCTGTTGCTGCTGCTGCTGCTGTTATTACTGTTGTTGAGGAGAAGGAGAAGGAGGAGGAGGGGTGGGGGGAGTTGATAGCTGCTGTTTGCTGCTGCAGATGGGAGGGGGGGGGAGATGCTGCTGCTGCTGCTGCTGCTGCTAGCAGCAGCAGCAGATGAAGCAGCAGAAACTTGAGATACGGAATTAAATAAAACAATAAAAAAACACTTGCTGCAGCAGAAGATCTAACTGCAGCAGCAGCAGCAGCAGCAGCAGCAGCAGCAGCAGCAGCAGCAGCAACAGCTAGCTGCACAGGAGGTAGGGCGTGCTGCAGCTCTGCTGCTTATGGCTGCTCTGTAGGATTTGTCTTTTCTCTTCTTGCTGCTGCTGTTGCTGCTGCTGCTGCTGCTGTTGCTGCTGCTGCTGCTGCTGCTGCTGTTGCTGCTGCAGCTGCAGCAGATATCTTGGTCTAGCAGCAGCAGCTGCTGCTGCTGCTAGATCCGCAGCTAACAGTTAAGCTACTCCTGGGCTTGTAAATAAAATATTAAGAAGAATATAAATAAAAAAAATAAATATATTAAAACAAACAACAAGAAGGAGAAGAGAGAGAGAGAGAGACAGAGAGAGAGAGAGAGAGGGAGGGGGCCTCAAAAGATATGAGGGGATCTACAGATCTATAAATAATATCTTTCT
>OY986951.1:3703463-3710963 GCA_963920595.1 Eimeria praecox
AAACAAAAGCCTAATAACCTGGGGGCCCCACATCAAAACATACAGGGGCCCCCAGAAGGGGGCCCCCAGGAAGGGGGGCCCCCAGAAGGGGGCCCCCGGGAAGGGGGCCCCCAGGAAGGGGGCGGAGTTGAAGGGGAGGGGGCCCCCCAGAAGCCTGTGACGCTTTTCTTACAGGAGGGCCTCGGGGGCCCCCTACCCCCTACCCCTGAGGGGCCCCCAGAAATGGAGTTATTATCAGATGAGGAGGGCCCCCCCAAGACCCCGCACTTTGGGCAGAGGGGGGCCCCGTAGGGGGGGAAGGGGGGGCCCTAAGCTAAGGGGGGCCCCCTAAGGGGGGGGGCCCCCTAAGCTAAGGGGGGCCCCCTAAGCTAAGGGGGGCCCCCTAGGCGGGGGGCCCCTCAGGGGGGATTCCCTTTTTTGTTTTTTTTTGTTTTATAGATTTATTTGTACAGTTTGCCAGATGCTAGCAGAACAACTTCAAAGATAGATAGCTTGCTAGCTAGCTAGCTAGCTAGCTATGTGGCTGGCTGGCTAGCTAGCTAGCTGGTCGGGTGGCTAGCTAGCTGTCCTTGCCGGGTTGCAGGGCGGAACAGCTATCTAACAAAGACACTATTATATATGATGGGGTAGCTGGCTAGCTAGATAGCTCGACAGCTAGCTAAACAAACCCGTAGCTAGCTACATAACATCCTGTAGCTAGCTACACAACCATCCTGTAGCTAGCTAGCCAAGTACCCAGCCAGTAAGCTAGCTAGCTAGCTAGCTGGTGGACAGCTAGTCAGCTAGCTAGCTAGCAACTGAGCTAGCTAACTAGCTAGTCATTCAACAAGCTGTCTAGCTAGCTGGCTAGCTAGACAGCTAGCTAGCTAGCTAGCTAGCTATATAGAGAGGTAGCTAGCTAGCTAGCTAGCTAGCTGTCTAGCTAGCTAGCTAGGTATGTAGAGAGGTAGGTAGCTATCTCTTGCGTCTCCTAGGCTTGCCAACTTGACTTTTTTTAAGGTTTTTGATTTGTCTCTTCAAGTTAGAGGCTTTCTCCTTAACACTCAATCGCTTCTTCTCTCTGAGGCGACGGCTCTGAGGAGACAGACAAATAAACAAACAAACAAACAAAGAAAGAAGAGACAGACACATGAAATAGAGACACTACGAACAATGAGAGAAGAGAGACACACACACCACAAGGAGACACCCTCACACACAATCTGCAGGTTCATACAAACAGCAGCAGCAGCAGCAGCAACAGCAGCAGCAACAGCAGCAGCAGCAACAGCAGCAGCAGCAGCAAAACAAGGTAGGAGACAGAAGCACCCGTACAGAGACAATCGGCAGAGACAAACGGAGACAGGAGGAGACACGACATAGCAGAAGAAAGGAGACAGTGAGAAAGAGAGAAAGAAGAGACACTTAGAGACACGTAGGAGACAGAATGAAAGAAGAGACAGCAGAAATTGATAGAGATAAACATAAACATAAACATAAACATAAATATAAAGAAGAAGAAGATAAAGATAAAGAAGAAGGTAAAGAAGAAGAGTTAAAGATAAAGAAGAAGAAGATAAAGATAAAGAAGAAGAAGATAAAGATAAAGAAGAAGAAGATAAAGATACAGATAAATATTAAAAGAAGAAGATAAAGATAAGGAAGGAGATAAAGATAAAGAAGAAGATAAAGATAAGAAGATAAAGAAGATAAAGAAGATAAAGATAAGAAGATAAAGATAAAAAGATAAAGAAGATAAAGAAGATGAAGATAAGAAGATAAAGAAGATGAAGATAAGAAGATAAAGAAGATAAAGATAAGAAGATAAAGAAGATAAAGATAAAGACAAAGAAGAAAATAAAGATAAGAAGATAAAGAAGATAAAGATAAGAAGATAAAGAAGATAAAGATAAAGATAAAGAAGATAAAGATAAAGATAAGAAGATAAAGATAAAGATAAGAAGATAAAGAAGATAAAGATAAAGATAAAGAAGAAGATAAAGATAAAGATAAAGAAGATAAAGATAAAAAGATAAAGAAGATAAAGATAAAGAAGATAAAGATAAAGATAAAGATAAAGAAGAAGAATAAAACTAAATAAAGACTAACTTGCTGTATCATAAGGAGAGGTTTATTTCTATTTTTAACATGTTGAGGCTTTGAAGCATTTGAGGTGTCTGTCTCCTTTTGGTGTCTCCTTCCTCCTTTCATTTTTTTCTGTTGTTGCTTCTCTTCTCTTTCTCTTCCTCTCTCTCTCGCTCTTCTCCTCTTTCTACCTGCGAGTCCTTCTAAATCTCTTTCAGAAACAAACTTGTCCTGAAAAAACAAAAAAAAAATATACATGTGCATGCACACAAAACCAAGCCCCAAATCTTTGCATGCGCTATGAATACATACACACACACACCTCTGCATGCAATATTTAATTTAATTTAATTTAATTTAATTTAATTTAATTTAATTTAATTTAATTTATTTCAACGAATCAACACAGCCAAAGAACCCTTCGGCTCCCTTCTCCTTCCCCCTCCATCTTCTACACTTTACCATCCCTTCAAGCACGGACGTATATATATATATATATATATATATATATATATATATATATATATATATATATGTGTTCTCTCACATCTAGTTTGTTATCTCCTCCTGTTTCATCATCGCTATCTTCATCTTCGCTGCTGCTGCTGCTGCTGCTGCTGTTGCTGCAGTTGTCTTCCTTCGTAAGAAGTTTAAGTAGTTTTTTATCTGTCTCCATATCTACAACGAGCCCCCCCCTCCTCTTCCCACTCCCCTTCATCTTCTGTACTATCTCCTTCGCCCTCAGCAACCTCAGAGCAGCAAAGTCTGCATCTGTTAGGAGTCTGTCCCCTCCACATGGTACGCTTGCTGCTGCTGCTGCTGCTGCTGCTGTTGCTGTTGCTGCTGCTGGTTTGGGGTCTGCAGATTCTGCTGGGGCTGAAGAGGCACTTGCTTCTGCTGCTCCTGCTGCTCCTGCTGCTGCTCCTGCTGCTGCTCCTGCTGCTGTATCGTTGTTTTCTGCTGCTGCAGTGTTCTGCTGTTTTGGGGGTTTGTCTCTGTTCTCTCCCTCTGTCTCCTCCTTTTCGTTTTCTTCCCCTTCTTCTTCTTCTTCTTCTTCTTCTTCTTCTACTTCTTCATCATCATCATCATCATCTTCTTCTTCTTCTTCTTCTTCTTCTTCTTCTTCTTCTTCTTCTTCTCCTTCTTCTTCTTCGTCTCCTTCTTCTTCTTCGCTGTCTCCTTGCTCAGCATCTGTCTCCTCTTCTCCTTCTGTCTCCTCTTCTGCTTCTGTCTCTTCTTCTTCTGCTTCTGTCTCTTCTTCTTCTGCTCCTCCTAACAGCTGCTGCAGCTCTGCATGCGATTGCTGCTTCAATGCTTCTAGCTGCGGCAGCAGCTGCAGCGTTGTAGAAGATGTCGTAGCCCCAAATACAAGAGGAGACACCTAAACACCACCACAGCACACATATACAACAACTGTCTCCTTTGTCTCCTCTCTCTATCCTCTGTCTCCTCGCTGTCTCTGTCTATCTCCTTCTCCCTGTCTCTCTATCTGTCTCTGTCTGTCTCTGACTCTGTCTGTCTGTCTCTGTCTCTGTCTGTCTGTCTCTTGTCTCTGTCTCTCTGTCTCTATCTCTCTCTCTTTCTCTCTCTGTCTCTCTCTGTCTCTCAACAGAAGGCGTTGAGGGAGACAGCGATAGACAGCGAGTAGAACGAGCAAAGAGACAGAAACAAAACGAGAGGGAGGAGACAGATATCATGCTCAGGTGTATACAGGAAGAAGAGACAGCAGACAGATAAAGGAGACAGGGCAGACAAAGGAGACAGTGAAGGAGACAGTAAAGGAGACAGTAGAGGAGACAGAGGAGACAGTAAACGAGACAGGGGATATAATATAAAATATTAATATATAATATAAATATAATATAAGATATAATAATATAATAGGAGACAACAGGGGAGACAGGATAAGAGAGAATAAAGGGGACAGTAGATAATATAGAGAGGAGACAATAGATAAATAGATATTGTTGTATTACTTCATTTCTTTGAAGCTGTAGAGCTGCCTCCTTCCCTAAGAAGTTCTTTGGTAGAAGAGAAGGAGACACCTCTCTAAATAAATTTAATAAACCCCGAGAGGCAGAGGAGACACTCTTGCTGCTCTTATCTTTTGTATATTGTAGTAAATCTCCCAATAACTCCGATGTCATACAGAAAGGATTGCGGCTACAGATCTCCGTTATCTATAACACATTAGAAACCCTAAACCCTAAACCCTAAACCCTAAACCCTAAACCCTAAACCCTAGAAAGTATTATGTACACATTCGTTGCTCATGAGCTACAATCTGCATGTTATGTAAGGCTTAGGGTTTAGGGTTTAGGGTTTAGGGTGTGCTAGGAATGTTGACAGCTTAGGCTTTAGGATACAATCGCTGTTTAGGGTTTAGGGTTTAGGGTTTATTATGGACTTGGCACAGATTTAGGGTTTAAAAGCTAGGGTTTAGGGACTAGGGTTTAGGGACTAGGGTTTCGGGGCTCGGGTTTGGGGTTTAGGGTTTAGGGTTTAGGGTTTAGGGTTTACGGCATTGAGTCCGAGTGTGATAGCTTCTTCTCCTCGTGTATCTGATACGAAGTTATCTGCGATTGTTTTAATTAGTGGTTTAATTTCATCAGGGGGGATAGATGGATGGACAGAATTAGCTGCAATAGCAAGAAGAGAAGAGATGAGCCTCTGAGAAGGATTTAGATATCTTTGAATATAAGAATAAAAATTTAATAATAATATACGATGATGAGATAGTAAACGAGATACTAAATTCATAAACACAACACGAGTACCGAAACTCTCCCGTTGTTGACGAACCCGACCTGTACACAAACCCTAAAACCTAAACCCTAAACCCTAAACCCTAAACCCTAAACCCTAAACCCTGGGTTGGGGAGCGTACGGTGGCGTAGGTGCAGGTAGTGCGTTAGTTCTTATGCAGAATATTGTCTTTAAGGCGTAGGAGGGGACGGCGTAGATCCTAAACCCTAAACCCTAAACCCTAAACCCTAAAACCTAAACCCTAGACCCTACCTATAGCACAGGCTCTAAACCCTAAACCCTAAACCCTAAACTGTGAACTCCACCGCGTGAATCCTCGACTCTAAACCCCAAACCCTACTCCCATAACCCCCAACCCCAAGCCCTAACCCCTAACCCCCAACCCCCACCGCTAAACCCTAAACCCTAACCCCTAAACCCCAAACCCTAAACCCTCAGGATTTACTAAAGAGTTTCTCTGCAAGAGCATGAGGATCGTATATATGATCAAGTATAAGAACAGAAGCTGTTGACGTCCACTGCTGTTGCTGCTCTTCTAGCCGCTGCTGCTTTCGAACCAGTCTCTTCTGCATCCGTTGCTGCAGCAGCAGCAGCAGCAGCAGCACCAGCAGCGGCAGCAGCAGCAGAAGCAGAAGCAGCAGTAAACATATCCCATTCAACACAAACCCTAAACCCTAAACCCTAAACCCTAAACCCTAATAAATCATAAACCCTAGAGGTTTTAAGGAATAGAGAAACACACAATCAAAGGAGACACATAGAGAAGGAGACAGTGAGACAGACACAAGAAAGATAAGAGAGACATAAAATAAAAACAAATTAGGAGACAGCAAAATAAAAACAGATTAGGAGACAGAAGATGTTTTAATATACGGAGACACTACAAGAAAACAAAAGGAGACACTTGTTTCTGTCTGTCTCCTTTCCTCTAGAAATACAACTAGACGTCCTAACAGAAGAAGAAATAAAGACAGAGCTGAGGTGTACGTACACCCCAGGATTATATTTAAGGAGACACTATAAGAAAACAAAAGGAGACAGTTGTTTCTATCTGTCTCCTTTCCTCTAGAAATACAACTAGACGTCAAAACAGAAGAAGAAATAAAGACAGAGCTGAGGTGTACGTACACCCCAGGATTATATTTAATCTTACCTTCTGCTTCTTTAATTTTCTCTTAGCTGCTAGAGTCTTCTTTGAATGCAGCGCGCTCTGCTGCTGCAGTTCTGCTGCAGCAGCAGCAGCAACAGCTTCCTCTCCCTCTTCTTCGTCTGCTTGGATGGCTTGGCTAGCTTGAGCTGTAGCAGCCTTCAAACAAAACACAACACAGCTAGCTAGCTAGCTGTTGTAGCTAGCTAGCTAGTTGTTGTAGCTACCTAGCTACCTGTTGGAGGTAGCTTAGGGTTAGCCAGCTAGCTAGCTAGCTAGCTAGCTGCTGTAGCTAGCTGGGAGCTACCCAGCTAGCTAGCTAGCTAATTAGCTAGTCAAACCCGGCTCTAAGCCTCAGAAGCTAGCTAGCAGCTAGCTAGCAGCTAGCTAGCAGCTAGCTATTACTTATCTATCATTTATTTACATCACTCATTTATAATCAATCTATCCCTTCACTTATAAATTATATACAGAACATATATATATATATATATATATATATATATATATATATATATATATATATATATACCTGTATTTCTCCTAATAGGAAGAGAGCAGCACTAAGGGCTAGCTTCGAATCAGCAGCTAAGGTAACAGCTGCGATAGCATTAACAATCTTTGCGTTGTTTGATGTGTCTCCTTTTAATTGTTTATTACTGAGCTGTCTATACACCTGAAAGAGACAGCATAAAGCTAAACGAGCAGGTAAAGGAGAAGAGCCCCCCTTAAGTAATACAAATAAACGAGTCAGCAAAGAACTCCGAGCCTGCACACAAAACAAAACCCTAAACCCTAAACCCTAAACCCTAAACCCTAAACCCTAAACCCTAAACCCTAGACCTCTAAGACACACATACACACAAAACTTTCTCCAGGGAGAATTTGCGCTGAAGCTGTAGAATCAAAGTTGTAGGCGATCCCCTACCAACCCCAAACCCTAAACCCTAAACCCTAAACCCTCACTTGGTTGCTAGTTGTAGCCGCGAAAACCCTAGTAACGTCCTTCACAACAAATGCCATCAAACGTTGACGAACAAATTTATCTCGAAGAGACAGAAGAGACAAAGCCTGCTGCAGCAGCTCCTCACAGCTTAGCTGTAACCCACACACAAAACCCTAAACCCTAAACCCTAAACCCTAAACCCTAAACCCTAAACCCTAGTAGAACCTTCCCCATGTTCTATAGTTGAGAGGAACAATCTCGAGTCAACGCAGATCTCCGTCCTCTCTGTCTATTTTCTTAGTTAACAACCATCACCTAGGGTTTAAGACTTAGGGTTTAAGACTTAGGGTTTAAGACTTAGGGTTTAGGGTTTAGGGTTTAGGGTTTAGGGTTTCAAGACCATCTTCTTGCTCCTCAGGAGCAGCAGCCCGTTTAACAACGCATGTCTAGTTGTTGGATGGAGATCTTGCTGTGTCAGCAGTTCTTGTATAGCTTCTTTCAATAGGGTACAGGGGGAGGGGCCCCCAGAGGGGGCCCCCGAGGGGCCCCCTAGGGGGCCCCCAAGGGGGCCCCCTTG
>OY986951.1:3715963-3728463 GCA_963920595.1 Eimeria praecox
CTCTCATCTATCAGAGAGACAGGGATTAAATGATGCTGCTGCAGTAGCAAGTTTAGAAAGACTGTCTTTTGGTTTGTTGGCTGTCTACACATGCTCTGCCCACTGCAGTGGGGTGTCTCCTCACCAGGTGTCTCCTCACCAGGTGTCTCCTCACCAGGTGTCTCCTCACCAGGTGTCTCCGCAGCAGGCGTCAGGATACAGGGAGGAGTATGTGTACGTACAGCCTGACCCTTTCTATGGCTGAGGTGTATAGGCAGGTGTCTCTAATTTTAGAGACAGAAAAACTCTACAAAATAAAATAATATATAATGAGAGACAAACAGAGGCAAACAGAGACACAGAGACAGAGAAAGATAGATAGATAGATAGAGAGAGAGTGAGAGAGAGAGAGAGAGAGAGAGAGAGAGATGAGAGACAGACAGAGAGAAAGAGACACAGAGAGAAGGAGAGACAGGGAGAGACAGAAGCAGAGAGAAACAGAGAGAGGTGGGGAGTCAGAGAGAGACAGAAAGATAGAAGCAGAAAGATAGAAGGAGAGAGACAAACAGAGACAGACAGACAGACAGATACAGACAGAAAGAGACAGAGATTAAGAGACAGAGACAGAGAGAGACAGAGAGGGACAGAGAGACGGAGGAGGCGGAGGGAGGAGACAAGGAGAGTCGAACAGAGACAGAGAGACCGAAACTAACAAACAAACAAACAAACAAAAATAGAGAAAGAGAGAGAGAGACAGAGACAATCAAGGATAGACGAAAGGAGACAAGTAGACACAAAAGGAGACAGATAGAAACAGAGACAGAGATAGAGACAGGAGACAGGTAGAGACAGATAGAAAGACAGACACAGAAAAAGATTAAGATGAGGGGAGACAGCAGCAAATATAAATAGATAGAAACCTAGAGCAACTACGGAGAGACAGAAGAATAGAGGAAGAGAGAACAGAGACAGAGAAGGGTAGAGAGAGGGAGTGAGAGAGAGAGAGACAAGGAGACAGCAGAGACACTAAGAGACAAACAGACACATCAAAGGAGACACTATAACAAAGGATAGTAAGGTGACAACAGCCAGCAGCGCTTGTGCTGCTGCTGCTGTTGCTGCTGCTGCTGCTGTTGCTGCTGCTGCTGCTGCTGCTACTGCCAGGATAGTCGGTAGGGCTCTGGGAGAGCTGACTGTACACCTGGCGGGTGTATATGAAGCCTCAAAAGGAGACACTTGCTTCCTCTGCTGCTGCAGCACAGCAGCAGCAAGGCAGCAGCAGCAGCAGCAGCAGAGGATGCGACAGCAACAGCAGCAGCAGCAGCAGGTGTAACAGCAACAGCTGCAGCGGCTGCTGTTGTTTGTTAAAGGTGTATGAACTGCAGGAGACAGAAGGAGACAGCTGCTCAAGGAGACACTTTGCTGCTGCTGCTGCTGCTGCTGCAGCCCCGAGCTGCCTATACACCCGAAGGCTCTTCAATATATTGAAAAGTAGCAATCAAAATAAAGATAGTTTAAGATTTCTTGCTTCTACTTCAGGTGTACGTACACCTGGGTGGTCCGTCCTTATCGCCAGCAGCAGCAGCAGCAGCAGCAGCAGCAGCAGGAGCAGCAGCAGCAGCAGCTCCACAGCAGCAGCAATAAGAGAGTTGAGGGGTTTAATTGGTTTTATTTCTAAATCAAATTATAAAAATATAAGATGCAGCAGGAGGGAGGCTGAGGTGTATGTACAGCTCAACGACGGGGACAGAAAGGGCGGTGGTTCGGTCTGGGCCTTGTTGCTGTTGCTGCTGCTGCTGCTGCTGCTGCTGTTGCTGCTGCTGTTGCTGCTGCTGCTGCTACTGCTACTGCAGCAGCAGCAGCAGCTGCTGCAGTGTTTTTGTTTTTTTTACTGTTATTTAGTTAATTATAAACAGAAACTGTCTGCTGTTTCAAAGGATGAGGATTACTTGCTGTAGCTGTTGAGGCCCGAGGCCTTAAGCCACGCAGACAGCAGCAGCAGCAGCAGCAGCAGACACTGCAGCAATGAAGAAGATGCTGCTGCTGCTACAGCAGCAGCAGCAGCAGCAGCAGCAAAAAATGCTGCTGCTGCGGCTGCTGCTGCTGTTTCTGTTGAGCTGCTTGGTGAGTCGTGCTGATAGAAGCGGCAGACAGTCAGTCGGGGATCGTAGGAGCGGAGGGACGAGGTGTACATACACCCGAAATATATACAAACATATACATATATATATAATATATAGATAGATAGATAGATATATTTATATTTATATTTATATATTTATTTATATAAATATAAATATATTTATTTATCTCTTCTTCTCAGGCCTTTCTTATTTCCTCTAATGCGGCTGCAAACCCTACAAACGACTCCACCAGTGAGGGGGCAGTAAACCCTAAACCCTAAACCCTAAACCCTAAACCCTAAACCCTAATTTCTTCTGTTCAACACAAGACTGTGAAGTACAAGACTGTTTCGTAGTAGATGCTGCTATGCCCTCATCTCTAACTTCGGGACGGAGACACTGCAACACACTTGCTGCTGCTGTTGCTGCTGCTGTTGCTGCTGCTGCTGCTGCTGTTGCTGCTGCTGCTGCTGCTGTTGCTGCTGCTGCTGTTGCTGTCTCAGCCAGGAGCCCCAGCCTGTCTCACATCTTGCTGCAGCTCCCTCGCAGTCTTCTACCTGTTTCCCGTCGCTTTGACTATCCCTCATCAACTTCAGCTGTACGTACACCCCGTGCATCATCTTCATCTATTAACTCTGATGTAGGGGCCCCCTCTTGTCTAGCTTCTTCAACTGTCTCTGTCGATTATGCTCAACAACAGCTGCCAGGGGCCCCCCAAGGGGCCCCCCAAGGGGCCCCCCATGGGGCCCCTCATGGGGCCCCCCAAGGGGCCTCCCCCTTTGGGGGGACCCCCCGTAGGGGCCCCCAAGACAACTTGTGCCCTCAGGAGGCCCCCTCAGGGGCCCCTCTGGGGGCCCCCTCAGATGTGTCTGTATCATTTTCTGAGATGTCTGGTCGTTCTGTTTCTTTAGATTTGAACCATCATCCCCCTAAATTATCTTTTTTAGACAAGTCTGAGGGTAGAAGGGCTTCATATAAACAATCATTTAATAAACAATTTATTGAAGCTATAACAAATGCATTTTATTCTTATCCTTTATTTGAAAGCCTTTCTATAAAGGTGCATATACACCGCAAAGGACAGAAACGCCTTATTGCAGATATACATAAAACTGGGGCTTTCGATATTGATGTAAACCCCGAAGAAAACAAACAGTGGAAATTGATGAAGACCCTCGCACAGAGCTATATCCGTAAGGGTTTAGGGTTTAGGGGCTAGGGTTTAGGGTTTAGGGTTTAGGGTTTAGGGTCTGGGGTTTGGGGTTTGGGGTTTAGGGGTTAGGGTTTGGGGTTTAGGGTCTAGGGTTTGGGGTTTAGGGTATACGGGTTGGGGGGCGGAGCCTAGTGTCTAGGGTTTGTCGGTTTGGGGTTTAGGGTCTAGGGGTTGGGGTTTAGGGTTTAGGGTTTAGGGTTGACAGCTCGGGGGTTTAGGACTTAGATGGCGCTAGGTTTAGGGTTTTAACTTAAGGCTTGATTCTGTTTAAAGTTTAGGGTTTAGGGTTTAGGGTTTAGGGTTTAGGGTTTGGCTTGTTGTGTGTATAGAGGAGGACGGATTGTCTGGATCTGTGGGGTCTTCTGTGTCTCCTTCTTCTTCTTCTTCTCCTACTACTACTACTCCTTCTTCTCCTCCTTTGACTTACTCTTTGCTTCAGAGACACCTCGATAAACAGTGTGCAACGATGTTTGAGCAAGAGACCCCAGCTGCTGCTCGTGTAGAAGGAGACACTATATATTGTGTCTCCCTAGACAGTCTAGATCTTCAACAAGAAGGCCTTTGTTTAGATGTTTGTTTAAATACATTCTCTTGTACTGGAAAGATTAGAGATAATGCTGAGCGACAGCCTCTTCGTCTTGATCTTGATCTTGCTGAAGAGAAGAAACACTGGTGCTGTGAGCTGCAGACACGCACACACTAGCTAGCTAGCTAGCCAGCTGCAGACACACACTAGCTAGCTAGTTAGCTAGCTAGTTAGCTAGCGAATCAGCTTGGTAGCTAGCCGTAGCACCAGCCAAACAGCTAGCTGTGTGTTCAGCTAGACGAGAAGCTAGCGAGCTAGCTAGCTAGCTAGCTAGCCAGCTAGCTAGCTAGCTAGCTAACCAAGGAGCTAGCCAGCTAGCTAGCTACCTAATAACCAGCCAGCTAGCCAGCTCGTTGGCTATCTAGCTATCTAGCTTCCTAGCCGATTGCTTATCTAGCTAGCCAACTAGCTAGCCAACTAGCTAGCCAGCTAGCTAGCCAGCTAGCCAGCCGGCCACCCGGTTGCCTCAGTAGCTAGCTAGCTGGCTAGCTAGTTAGCTAGCTAGCTAGCCGTTGATATGCTGTTTGTGATGGTGTGTGTGTGTGTATGTTTGTGTTCTACCTCAGCTCCTTCTGACTTACATAGGAGAGTAGAGGCGATATTATGTGGAGACGGCGGAGTTCTTCGGTTTATAAAGGAGACAGATATTGGCTGGGTGTGTTTAACTGTCTCCTCCGAGTATGTTGATGATAATAGACTTACCTGTATAGGCCCCTGTGGTGATGCTGTTAAATGCCTTTCTCCCCTCACTCCTATCATCCTCAGTGGAGCCACAGATGTTGCTCAAAAATACATTAAACAAGAAATGTCCCCTGCATGCGGTAAGGCCAGCCCCATACACCCTCCATCCATGCATGCAGGCATATATATATATATATATATATATATATATATATATATATATATATATATATATATATATATATATATATATATATATATATATATACAGAGAGAGAGAGGGAGAGAGAGAGGCAGAGTGTGTGTGTGAGGAGAAAGCCAACGCCTTCAAGGCACTAATAGTCCATGCATGTGTTGCATGCATGCATGCATGCATGCATGCATGCAAGCCCCCTTGCATGCAAGCCCCCTTGCATGCAAGCCCCCTTGCATGCAAGCCCCCTTGCATGCATGGTCCCTTGCATGCATGCTCCCTTGCATGCAAGCCCCCTTGCATGCATGGTCCCTTGCATGCAAGCCCCGTTGCATGTCTGTTCCCTTGCCTGCATGCGTGATAGGTTGTTCTGAGGGGACAGTAGGAGCCAATTATGCTGGGTGTCAATCAAAGACTCGTCTAGGGAAGACCTGCCAACGATGGGACGTTCAATCTCCTCATCAACATGAAAGTTTAACAAATCAAAAACATAATTATTGTAGATCGGCGGGAGAAGGAGAAGAGATTTGGTGCTTTACTACAGATCCTAATGTTAGATCCGATTTCTGTGATCCTTTAGGTACACAGACACACCAACACGTACACCCCACACGATACCAGAGACACCCCAACACGTACACCCCACATCATAACATACACACACCAACACGTACACCCCACATGATAACATGTACACCCCAACACATACACCCCACTTGATAGCATGTACACCCCAACACATACACCCCACACGATAACATGTACACCCCAACACGTACACCCGAAGGGACAGCGTAGACACCCCAACATATTCACCCCACATCCCAACACATACACCCCAACGGGTACACCCCAACACATACACCCAGCTAGGCTTCTAGTTGTAAGCGTATAGATTAGATGCATGCATGCAACGTTGCTGTTTAGTTGTTGCTGCAGCAGGAGGCGTTGGCTTGGGTCTGCATGCAGCGGGAATAAGTAGAGGCCTCATCTTGTTGTTTGTGTCCTAGCAACTAGTTATTCGTGCTGTGTATTTGTGTGTCTTGTCGTGTCTTGTCGTGTCTTGTCTTGTTTTTATTTTGGCTGTCTTATGTTTTGGTGTTGGCTCCTACGTTCTGTCTCTGTTGTTTGTATCTCTCCTTCGTGTTTGTTGAATATCATCATCAGCAGCAGCAGCAGCAGCGTTAACACCAGCAGCATCAACAGCAGCAGCAGCAGCAGCAACAGCAGGAGCAGCAGCAACAGCAGCAGGAGCAGCAGCAACAGCAGCAAGAAATGTTGGTGTCTCCTTTCTTTCAGGCCCCAAGACACAATTTTTAAAACCCGGAGACACATTCGATCTGGTGTTAGAGGGTTCTTTCTCTGAGGGGTTTCATGAAGTATCTTTCTTCAAGACAGCCACAAATAATGGAGACAGTCCGTGTGGGAAGGGGACAGAGACAGCCGATATACACCTGCCTATACACCCGAATAGCAAAAATACAGCAAGTACAATGTATGAAAGATATACTGAGGGGGAGCTATCAGCCCTTGTGTGGCAGGATGTACAGATAGAGATAACAGCTCATGGGTCTTATGCTGTCTGTCTCTGCGATTATTCCTACTTTCTTAAAGATAATCTCCTCTGTACTAAACCTGAGCACTTCACGATGCATGCAGGATGGATAAACGTCAAAGGTAAGAGGAGACACATCCTATCCATGCATACACCTAAAAATATTTTGCTGTACGTACACCCCAACACATCCCAATCCTCACCGAGGTACAGCCCCAACACATGCATGCATGCATGCATGCATGCATGCATGCATGCATGCATGCGTTGATATATGAAGGGTTTGTTGTGTTGTGTATAGGCCCTGACAAGGCATTGGAGACGTTTGATTTGGAGACAGGGACCCCTGCCTCAATTCGTTTGTTAGGGTTTGATTATACAGATAAAGATACAGTTTCTATTACTAGATCTTCTTATAATTGTGATTTCTCTGCTGTAGTATTTGCTCAGTCTATGGGCAGTCTCCTTCTAAGGGGCCCTGAAGCCTATCATCAGCTAGCCTTTGCTTTAGAGTTAGGGACAGCTACTGCTGCGAGGCTTAGCCCCACAACTGTCTCCTCCTTTGGCAGCATCAGCACTCTATACCTCCCAGAATTTACTGTCTATCAAACCGGGGTATACTATGCTTGTTGGACCCCAGCAGGATCAACTGTCTCCATCCCTGCTGCAGAAATCAATGTCTCCGGTTCGATCCCACAAACATCTAGGGTTTAGGGTTTAGGGTTTAGGGTTGGGGGTTGGGGATTCCAGGTTGAATGTCTGTGTTCTTCAGGTTGTTCATATCTGAGGGGTTTGTGAGATCGCACTTCATGCAGCGGGTTTGCATGTTTTATAGGGTTTATTAGGGTTTCTGAGGGCTTCTCAGGGTTTATTAGGGTTTCTTAGGGTTTATTAGGGTTTATTAGGGTTTATTAGGGTTTGTTAGGGCTTGTTAGGGTTTCTTAGGGTTTGTTAGGGTTTCTTAGGGTTTCTGAGGGTTTCTTAGGGTTTACTAGGGTTTATTAGTGTTTATTAGGGTTTCTTAGGGTGTATTAGGGTTTATTAGGGTTTACTATGGTTTATTAGGGTTTAGGGTTTAGGGTTTGTTAGGGTTTGTCTGTGTGGGGTGTGTGTGTGTTATATATAGGGGTAGAATTACGTCGTCATTTCTACGCTCTCTATGTCCCCAACTCTGCAACAGGAGGAGACCGTCCCTTCACAATGTTTATTAAAGCTAGGGGGTCTATCCCTCAACCACTAAGTAGCGAAATATATCTAGCTAGAGTTGCAGATACACCCTGTGGGGGATCGATTGTTGGAAGACCTGCAGATGTTGTTGAACAGGAAACAGCAGAAGATCCTAAGACAAAATATTTTATTGCAGAGTAAACTTCGTTCTATCTCATACACACACTACAACATTATATACCTGCAGACGTAGCTACCTGGAGAGCCACATACAGCAACATAGCTAGCTAGCTAGCTACCTAGCTAGCTAGCTAGATAAATCACAAACACACACGCACACAGCGAGAAACAGAAACACAAGGCATAATATATACATAATATAGAGAGATTATAGAGAGATATATAGGCATGCGTATGAATAAATGTATATATATATATATATATATATATATATATATATATATATGTATATGTATATATATATATGTGTGTGTGTGTGTGTGTATATGTATATATATATACGTATGTATGTATATGGATAGATAGATAGGTAGATAGATAGATAGATAGATAGATAGATAGATAGATAGATAGATATAGATATAGATATAGATATAGATATAGGTATATAGATATATCGATATAGATATATATATGTATAGAACTATATTTTGCATGCCTCGAATCGTGTATAGATATGGCTAGTGTGTGGTTTAGACATTGTGTATCTGTATCCGTTTGTTGTGTGTTAGTTAGTATGTGTTGTAGTTTGTTTTATTACGTGTATATCCTTAATTATATGTTTTTAATATTATGTTTATATATATTTATTTATATAATATATATATATATATATATATATATATATATATATATATATATATATTTGTGTGTTTGTGTTTGTATATATATGTATATATAGACAAATGACAGTTGGTCGACTTGCTGACAGCGACAATTCTTCTGAAGGGACAGTTGAGGTATGTTTAGAGACGGAGGGGAAGACAGTATCATTAGGGGTTGCTCATTTAAGTAGGGCCCTTGTTTATCCCCTTGAGGTGTTTCAGAGGGGCCCCCGGGGGCCCCCAGGTGTCCCTCGAAGTATCTTTTCTTTATCTATCCCCAAATATAGTACCCTAGGGCTTCATTGGACAGGTAGCGAGGGATCTAATGATTGTTTCTATGAAGATGATTTACATACATTCTTCAGTCAAGGAGATTTTCCAAAGGCGTTAAGCTTCTGGGTTGAGGAGACAGGTGTCTCCGTTTGGTATTCGTCGATAAGCCATCCAGCCCCACAATCTCTAGCCTTTTTTTCTATAAAAAATATATCTTCTGTTGCTGTTCATGTAGATAGTAATAAAGTTTTATTTTTTTTAATAAGAGAAGATATGAGGGTATTAGAAGTATATGATATGACACAACCTAAACATATTCAAGATCTGTCTCCTATTGCATCTACAAAGGAAACAGTTTATTTATTAAATCCAACATCTATGGCTTTATTATCACAGAAAGATAATTGTAGACTTGTTGTAACAGATAAAAAAAGAAAAGAAATACTTTTATTTAGTTGTAATTTAGAATTATTAGAAGCAAGATCGACCTGGCCAGACACCTCAGCCCCTCTTGAAGGACCTCATTCTGTTTATTGTGTACATACACCTGATAATGAAGATAATAATTTATTTGATTGTTATTTTACGGATAAAGAATCAGGAAGATTAATACTTATACAATATAATACAGTAGATAATACTTCTACATTTATATCTGAAATTACTTCAAGAGAGAGAGGCCTCCATAAACTCATAAAACCCCAGCTTGTTGTGGTTTATGCTTATAAAGGATATACTCTTATATACGTAGCAGAGGTTATTACAACACAACAATTCATAATTATATTCTAACACTAACAAACATATCTATATCTATGTCTAGATATCTATACATCTATATATATCTTTTTATCTATACCTATATATCTATATATCTATTTGTATATTTATATATGTGTATATATATATTCTTGTATTTGTATTTGTATTTATGTTTGTATTTGTATTTGTACTTATGCTTGTATTTATTTTTATATTTATATTTATATTCATATTTATATTTATATTTATATTCATATTTATATTTATATTTATATTTATATTTATATTTATATTTATATTTATATTTATATTTATATTTATATTTATATTTATATTTATATTTATATTTATATTTATATTTATATTTATATTTATATTTATATTTATATTTATATTTATATTTATATTTATATTTATACTTATGTTTATATTTATATTTATATTTATATTTACTCCCTAACAAACAACACCTTAGGCCCTTAGACCCTTATAAACCCTAATAAACCCTAATAAACAATAAACCCTAATAAACAACAATAAACCCAAATAAACCCTAATAAACCCTAATAAAAAACAATAAACCCTAGTAAACCCTAATAAATCCTAATAAACCCTAATAAACAACAATAAACCCTAATCAACTCGTGTAGACCCTAATAAACGGCACTAAACCCTAATAAACCCTAATAAACCCCTATAAACCCTAATGAACAGGAATATAAAAACCCTAATAAACCCTTATACACCCTAATAAAGAGCAATAAAAGCCCTAATCGCCTCTTGTAAACCCTAATACATGGCAATACACCTTAATATATCTGCATAAACAGCAATAAACCCTCCTATAGACAACAATAAACAACAATAAACCCTAATATATCACATCCAACGATAATAAACCCTATGAAGCAATACTAAAGCCTAATAAAATCTGAGACACTGACACTGTAATAAACCCTAATACTACCTGCCAAACCCTAGGGTTTAGGGTTTAGGGTTTAGGGTTTATTGTGTGTGTGTGTGTGTGTGTATGTGGGAATAGGAGGGTAGGACGAAGCCGATGTTATTAACGAAGCCGTATGGTCATTCAGAGATGCGTTTATATCAACGTTTAGATTCTGTTTCTGCAGGGGAGACAGATATGAAATTTATGTGTTTATTACAAACAGGGGGGGTGTCTGGTGGTTTACGGGGTGTATGGCTGGTCACGTTTCACAATTCTTATGATGGACCAATGGTCCATTTGGTCCCATTAGATACAACAGCAACAACCCCAGATTTTAAATATACACCAAGAGAATGGTATGCTTTAGGAGAAGAACATAGATTAGAGCCTTCTATTGTTGGGACCAGTTCAAATGCTGGTTTAGCTAGTTTTGCTCTAAATCCTGCTTCATCATATTATTCTTTTATGGAAAGAAATGTTAGTATAGATGAAGCTACAGGGGCAATAACATTAAGATTAATTGATATAAGAGAAGAATCTGTTATGGTAGAAGTTATAGGGAGTGGGGTTGTAAACAGTGTTAATACGTCTTTCGCGTTTCGTGTTGGTTGCAAGGATGGGCATTATTATAGTAATGGTATGTGTATTAAATGCCAGATAGGCTCATTTAATAGCTTAGCCCTTGTTAAAGAGAACCCTACTAGTTATTTTCGTGAATGTAGAAAATGTGCAGAGAGAAAAAGTACGATTGCTGAAGGATCTACTAGCAACGAACAGTGTTTATGTGAGAAGGGATATCATCTGGATAAGGATTCAGGGGACTGTGTACCCTGTCCCGCAGGTAGGTTTTACACATATACACATAGGGTTTAGGGTTTAGGGGGCAGGGGGTAGGGGGGAGGGGGTAGGGGGTAGGGTTTAAGGTAGAAGGTGGGGGATTTACGATTCCAATAAGGTCTACTGGTTAGGGGTTAGGGGTTACGGTTTAGGGTTTAGGGTTTAAACGGTGTTGTTGTGAGTCGCAAGGGGCTGTGGAGGGCATAGGGTTTAGGGGTTGGGGTTTATAGTTAGGGTTTAGGGGCTGGGGTTTATAGTTAGGGTTTGGGTTTTGGGGTTTAGGGTTTAGCGATGTGACAGGTCTGGGGTTGAGGTGTCTCCGCAGGGTATTACAAAGACACTGTAGCAGACACAGGGTGTACAGGTGGGGGTTGTCCCCCTCACTCTGTCTCTCACGTTGTAGGTGCTGTCTCTTCAGAAGAAAGATATTGCTCTTGGTGAGGCTTTAGAGACAGACTGTCTCTGAAATTGATTGTGTCCCTGTCTCCTTGTCTCTGCTGCTGTCTCTGTCTCCACATTTCTGTCTCTCTAGTTTCTGTCTCCTTTCCTGTCTTTGTGTCTATTCTCTCTGTGAGATCCTACCTCTTCTTCTGTTTTTAGGGTTTAGGGTTTAGGGTTTAGGGTTTAGGGTTTAGGGTTTAGCGGATATATCAGTGTGTCTTTCTTTCTTTGAAACTTCTCTCTTTCGCTTCTCTATGCCCCTCAACTTAACTTATCTGCTGCTGCTGCTGCTGGCATTATTGCTGCTGCTGCTGCTATTGTTGTTGCTTCTGCTGCTGCTGTTGCTGCTGCGATCGTTGCTGCCGTATCTGCTCTTGTGTGTTCTTTACTGTCTGTCTCTATTGTTTTTATTTCTATTATTTTTATGATTGTCAGTGTCTCTGTTTCTTGCTGTACTAATATCTCTACAACCTCTATTACCGCTACTCCTGCTGCTGTTGCTGCTGCTGCTGCTGCTGCTGTTGCTGCTGCTGCTGTTGTTTGTGTGTTTAGTTTGCCTGGCCATTACGCTGTATATGAAGATGATGAGATGCAATGTCTTGAGGTTGAGGAAGGTTATTTCTCTTTAGGGGGCTACGGGGCTCAACGTATAGCCTGTCCCCCCTTCACTTCAACAAATATAGAGAATGGTTTATCTATAGATTTAACACATTGTCTTTGTAAACCTGGATATGCTCCTGCATCTGCTGTCTCTTTATTAGATCCTACAACACCAGCTAGTTTATTAAAACGGTGGTTGTTATTAAATCCTTTCTATCAGGGTTTACAAGACACACAAGTTTGTATGTTATGTGGAAGGAGACATTATAAAGGAAGAATATCTGCAGAAGCTTGTATAG
>OY986951.1:3770963-3788463 GCA_963920595.1 Eimeria praecox
TCTGTACCCTCCTCTGCCTCTGCAGCAGTCAACAACACTCAGACAGATAGATAAATACTTTCACACTTTCTATGACACAAGCAGCAGCAGCAGCTGCTGCTGCTGCAGCAGCAGCAGCAATAGCAGCAGAAGCAGCAGCAACAGCAGCAGCGCTTTCTACAGAGGTCTGCGGTGTATGTAGACCCCAAACAAACAAAGAAGTTATAATAAATAATAAAAGAAATAAACAAATAAACACATTTACAAACAAATATAATATACACAAACAAGGGCGAGGGAGACAATAGACAGATATACATAGATAGATATAGATAGACAGATACAGATAGATAGAGATAGAGATATACACAGATAGATAGAAAACTATATTATCTAAATACACACAAACACACCCAAACACATACACACACGCATACAAAAACATATATATATATATATATATATATATATATATATATATATATATATATCCTACCTTCCTCTTCCTTTGTATGTTCCTACGCCTTCATTATTATTTTGTTGCTCAGACATAATTTGATTGTTTTGTATTTCTTCTTCTTCTCCTTCTACCCCCATACCACGAGACACACCTCGTCCCCTCATACCCCCTCTATAGCCCCCCCTTCCACGGTTGCCTGCATACAGCAGCAGCAGCAGCAACAGCAGCAGCAGCAACAGCAGCAACAGCAGCAGCAGATGATGATGATGATGATGAAGCAGCAGCAAATGAAAAGACAGGAGAACAAACGAGAGAAAAGGAGACAGAAAAACAGCAGAGACACCCGAGGAGACAGCAGCAGCAGCAACAGCAGCAGCAGCAACAGCAGCAGCAGCATAGCTGTATATGTATTATATTGTTTTGATATTAAGAAAGAAAAGAAACAGAGAGAGGGAGACACAAACAAAGACAGAGAGACAGAGACAGAGAGAGACAGAGAAACAAGAGGAGACAGAGACAGACAGACAGAGAAGGAGACGGAAAGACAGAGAGACAGAGACAGAGAGACAGAGACAGAGACAGCGAGACAGAGACAAGAGAGAGACAAACAGAGAGATGAGAGGAGACAGAGAAAGAGAGAGAAAGAGAAGAAGAGACAGAGACAGCTACAGAGAGACAGCGGCAGCTATAGACCGAGACAGAGACAGCTATAGACAAAGAGACAGAGACAGAGACAGGCATAAACTAGAGAGACAGAGACAGAGACAGAAACAGCTAGAGACAGAGAGACAGAGACAGAGACAGCTAGAGACAGAGAGACAGAGACAGAGACAGACAGATACAGAGAGACAGAGACAGAGACAGCTAGAGACAGAGAGACAGAGACAGAGACAGCAACTAGAGACAGAGCTACATATCCGCCTCTATACATACAGCTCAATAAACAACTATACATCTGCCTATACACCTAAAAACAGCAAAAGAACAACAACCCCACACGTAATAGTTTTCAGGTGTCTCCTCACCTGTAGCTGCAGCAGCAGCAGCAACCTGCTTGAATTCCTCGAAAGCAGCATCATCTAGAGGAGGTTGATATCCCTTAATATTTGAATCGATTGGATCTAGAGAGAGTTTAACTTCTAGGAAAGCCACAGTTCTTTGTTGTGTTAATGTATCTAAACCCTCTTCTATAGGCTCATAAACAACGGAGACAGTAGTATTACCGCATATGTTCTGTTGATGTAGCCCCTTAAATCTTCTCTTCAATTGCTCTACTAGAGATATAGCCTGTCCTATCGCACTCCCCGAGGCTTTGATTGTTAATTTACGCAAATGTTGTTCTTCTATCAAACTTGAAGCGTACGAAACATAATTCGAAACGCGACCCAAGGTTGTTACTCGCACTTCATCTAAACCAAGTGGCTCTCGTGCAGGTCTTACTCTCCTATACTTCTCCATTTTATTTATTTATTTAATTTATTTATTTATTTAATCCGTTTGTTTGTTTGTTTGTTGGTTTGTTGGATTGGATCTGGTTTTATTTATTTATTTATATATTTTGTTTTAGAGAACTGACGTGTATAGAGATAGATAGATAGATAGATAGATAGATATAATTTATATTATTATCTTCAATATTTATTTATATTTACACTTGTTCTTATATTCTGATGCTGTTGTTGTTTGTTGCTGCTGCTGCTGTGGCAGAAGCTTTAGCTCAGGAGGCTGATGTTGCTGCTGCTGCTGCTGCTGTTGCTGCTGCTGCTGCTGCTGTTGCTGCTGCTGCTGTAGTATGTCGACAGACACCCTAAAGTTGTATAAATCTCTTCTTCAATCCCCTCAACCAAATCACCCAGTAAACCCAACCTCTGCGATGTCTGCTGCTGCTGCTGCTGCTGTTGTTGTCGCTGCTGCTGCTGCTGCTGCTGCTGCTGCTGCTGTTGTTGCTCCTACTACTACACGAGAAACAAGCTCAGGGAGCCTGTCTAGAATTAAACAGCAGCAACAACTTCGTTTTTTAAAATCTGTTGCTTCTCCTACCCTTTACAAACCCTGGTCCGTACATCCCAGATAAACAACGCAAAGCCCTCTCCAGGTTATACCCACACACCAAGGGGCGCAGCTGGTGCTGCTGCTGCTGCGCATGCTGCTGCTGCTGCTGCTGCTGCTGCTGCTGCTGTTGCTGCTGCTGCTGCTGCGGCTGCGGCAGGTAGATAGCAACGATCTATACTCCTATCGTGTATATTTTTCTTTTATTTTAATTTAATTAATTCCTTTTCTTTTTTATTTTATATAATTTCATAAAAGTTTTTAAAAATATAGAAAATATTGCAACCAAATCGAATCTACTGCATGCTCTGCACTGCCTATCCCCCCCCCCCCCCCCCCAGCTGTCTGTACACCCCAACGGGCGCCTGCATCCTTCCCCGCGAGACAGGCTCCTGCTGTTGTATATCTTTGTTATTTTTGTTTAAAAACAATCATTTTTAATATATATTTTACGATTTTAAATCAATTTATAAATAGAAAGCTCTGTACATACACACGAAGTATCCCCCTGCTCCTCCCCACTACCTCCCGCTCACCTCAGCTCACTCAAATGCGATTAAAAACAATTTAATAATTAAAATACAAATTATAAAATATATATTTATTATTAATATTTTAATATATATTTATAGATTGCTCTGTCTAACGTCGTCGGTTCAAGCACCCCTACTTCCCGCTCAGGTTGCTCGTTGCTCCCGTAAGAGAGTATCTACCAAGTGTAGACATAATAGTAAACAGCTTTATGTATACAGCTCAGAATTGGGGCTTTGACTGGCCTTGCATGCAGGGCTGTCTAGAAGCAGTAGTGGCAGCAAGTTACTCAGTTAACGCATGACAGGCTTACGCTCCTCTCTATCAGCCCTGGGCGGGAGAGGGGGATTTAGGGGTCTTCGTTCTGAGGGGAGGGCCTTCCTCATCAACAATCAAGTTGAGAAATAGAAAGAGGAAATCCCCGTAGAAAATAGTTGACATTTCCTATGGCGTCCGTGTAGGGCGGGGGGGGGGGGGGGGAGGGGCCAGCAGCCCAGCGACGCACCCAACAGTCTGAGGTTGCTGGAGAGGGGGAGAGGCTTGTTGTGTGAAGGGCTACAGCAGACGAAGGTGCAGCAAGTTCTGCTACAAGTTAGCGCCCCAGTCTGCATGCCCTAACAGTGTAGACTGTAATGTATTCAGTTGTTAAACACTTAGCCGGCCCTCGATAGAAAGCGTGAGTGAGAGGATGTAGGTTGTAGACATGCAGCAGCGTCATAAAGTGTATGCTACTCAAGCCCTTAGGATGCTGCCCCCAGGAGGCCGGGGAGGACTGAAGGGGACGCTACTAGCAGCCTTGGGGGGGGGAAGGGGGGACCTCTTCTTAGGCAGGCTGCTCCGACTGTAGCTGAGGGGTGTCCTCGGATAAGATCGAAGGTTGATACTTCGTATCAATGCGTGTATTCCCAACAATAGCTGTAGGGAGTTCATATATTTTAGTTTAAGCTTGATCAGAATCTCCATGATGCGACACCTTTACGCTCGTCTCAAAATATCTAGATAGCTACACGTTTAGTCTGGCAGGGGCTTTCTACTACGTGTATGCGATTTCTACCTCCGGGGAGGAGGTTGGCTGCTGGGGGCCAACTAGATGTTTCTGAATTTTATACACTTACAGTACATGCAGTAGAATGGGGACCTTTCGACTATTACATGTGGCGATGCCCTGAAGCAGCAATTGCAGCAGGGCCTCCTGTAGCTGTAACGAGAGCCATATATACTAGCAGAAAGCCGTCATGAAGTACACGAAGGTCCTCTCTTAACAATCAAAAAACTTGAGAGAAAAATTCTCCAAGATCATCTGGCATCGTAAAGCCCAGCACACCACCCAAAGTGTTTGTGACTGGTGCGGAGGGGAGATAGGTTTTCGTGAGGGCAGCGTCCCTTTGGAAGGTATCCCCTATTAAGTGTTCCTATCTCCTTGTCTAAGGCATTCACTAACTCGGTAAGGAATCAATCAATGCTTCCTCGGCCCTCCGTCGTAATCTTGGCAGCAAATAGAAATCAATGCAGCTACTTCAGAAAGGCCAGGCTACATGTGCCCTCTATCTCGAAGCACAGGCTCTCATATTCCTGGTTGCCTGGGGAAGGATGAGTAGATCGGGGGGAGGAAGGACTCCTGGCAAATCTGTACCTGGGAACGTTTGCGCAGAGGGCGCGCCAATCAACAAATTGGAAGGTTGCACCTCTCAAGTGTATCGTCAGATATCTAATTAGCTTCGCGCCATGTTCCAAGCAATGTTAGCATCTCCTGACCATTAATATGGATTTGGTTAAGCAAAGATTTGAGAGGGGGGTACAAGAGAGGCTGCTGTTTCCTTTGGCCCCGTCCCTGTGGGGCACTCTGCGCTGAGTTCAAGGCGCTTTTCTGTTCCTTTTGTTGGTTTCTCTGGCAGCGCTTCTCAGAGTCTTGCTCCTTCATTTCCTTAGTTCTTTGTATGCATCTTCATTCTTGAATTATATGGTTCTGCCTGCTGCAGAAAAAGCAGGTGTGTCGGCAGTTACTTCTACCTCGTCTTCTATGTGTCGTATTTGTCGGTTGCCCTGTGTACTCGCTGCACTGCTTTTTACAGGTGGGGGTGGCGTTCATGTCCCCACTAGCCCTATGCTCTCTTTCTGGGTTATTTCGAAAGCTTTTTATTCCGGTGGTGGCGTTGATTTCTTTCTGGTTCGCAGACACTCCTGCATATCCGCAAGTGGGAAAGTTACAGCCTTCCACCGGCTAGATCCCTCCTTCTGGGCCAGCCAGTTTCCTATTATCTGGCTTCAGGGGAGAGCTCCTCTATGAGCGGTTGATTTAGAGCTTGTGAGTCCTCGCGCGGTTGTCTGCTCACCAACGAATGGTACTTCTAGATGCACGTATCGCCTTATCGATAGCTTCCCGTGCTGAAGCATTTTTAATTCTGTAACGGATTACTGCCTTGATGGTCTGAGGAGAACGCTGCATCACGGGGCATAGAAACCGGCATATCACATTTAATAGTCACCAGCTAGTCAAATCCGAGTGAGTGAGGTTCTGAGGATCGCTTGGGAGAAGCAACTTCCCAGGAGCGTCTACGCTCTTTACTCAACTCAGCCACGGGGAGTCCAAGCGTAGGTGCTTGTGCTTGGTTTGCGTGTAAGTATATTGCTAGGATTTGGGCTACCTCACCCACAGATTCTCCCCTATCTTTACCTTTGCGCTTACCCCCGTGTAAACTCGTTTCTCGATATGATCTGCCCCTCTCCCTCTATCTATGGCTAGCTTGCCGCCAACGCTAACATCTTCCCCTTTTTCATATGTCGAGGCTGATTCCCGTTCTGCAGATGGCGGGAACCTCTCCTCACGCTCACTGATGTTGAGCTTATTCTGCCGTTCACAAAACATTGTTGCTTTGCGCCATAGGCCACCTATGAGTGAACAGCAGCTCTCAACGCAAAAGCACAGCACAGGCAGCCCTACATGAGTAGCAGTCAGTCAGCTGTGCTGCCGAGCCGCAGCCGCATGCGGGGCAGCAAAGGAAACAGTAGGAATAAGAAGCACTCTCAGATATGGTTCACATTTCCCGCCTTGCCACTGTTATTTCCCTCCTTCGTGTTCTGTGCTCTGGGGCCTCACACCGCCTCCTTCAAATCCCTCAGTGCACCCATCCCATGTTAGGAAGCCAGACACAAGACGGCATATACCTTGTTTGAGGAAAGAGTTTGAAGATAGCCGTTGGCGCTAGCTGAGGAGCATTGTGAGTTGCAGGAGAATCAAACCACCTAAGGTAAAATTTCTCCCAAGGCAGCAGCCCATAGAGACAGTAGTCTTCTGGCGTATCCGCTCATTGATTTTGTTATAAAAGAAGTAATGCTCAAAAGAGTTCTACGGAGAAGACGAGGAGGAAGGGGAATGTGTGAGAGGCGAAATCAAATGAAATAATAATTGTGAACAGATCCTCGTAACGATGAGGTGCTGACACTACTTGCTGCTCTCCCGCACATGTCTCTCACCGCCGAGTAATGCTGTTCAAGACACTAAATGCCCTGAAATAATACAAAATTAACTGGCAAGAAGTTTTACTGTTTTATACAAAGGTTACTCAATGAGTCGGTAACCCAATCACTGTGCGTCCGTCTCAAAGTATCTAAGCACCTAAAAATTTTTTTGGCTTGTGCTCCCAAGTTTAAATCGCTGTAAGAATTTTTCCACATTTTTTTAGGTGTTTTACAAGAAAATGTTATTAAGGTTTAGCGTCTTCTTCATGCGGCTGGTGGTGACGACTGCAGGGAAGAAAATCCTGCTGTTTGTTATATCTATCGGTCATGTTGCTGCCTTCTAGTTGTTCTCTTTACATTTAATGTTGTTACTGCTTCTACTTCTGTCTGTTTGGGTTCGGGGCATTCTGCGTAGATGCTTGAGCTAATGAGCACACAACTCGTGTATGCTGCAGGGAGAGGAGTCAGTGTCTGCCGCTGTGTGCCGCTGGCTTTCGCCTGGAGGTGGAGAGGTAGCACAATCAGTGGGGGCGTTGATAGTCGTAAGATTTTAATGTTTGAGGTCTACAAATAAATTGAATAAATTTGAGTATAAGTATGCGCATTTGGAAGAATAAATATAAACGAACCGCGGAAGAAATTCTTGACTCCCCCTAAGAATCCTTTTTGTCTTTCCTTCATGACCTGTATTATCAAGTCGTTTATCGTTTATTGTTGTTTGTTTTTTTTTATTTATTCAAATTATTTAAATGGATTGATGTCTCACATATTTCATTTCTTCCTCATCTGCTCTGTAGAAGGACTCCTTTGCTGCAGCTTCTTCTTCTTGCTGCATCTCAACAATATAGAAAAGAAGCAGAGACAGAGATAAATAAGTAGCTTGCCTTCGTGAGTACTTTGATCCTTTCCACCTGTAAGGAGTTGGGATGATAGCGACGATGATCATAGAAAAGATATAATAAAATAAAATATTAAAGAAAGAAGGTATGGCAGCAAACAACAGAAGGTATGCCTGATGAAATAGTAGAAACACTCACAGGGTTATCGAGTGCAGCGTCTTGACCCTTCAGGAGCTTCATAGCTGCAAATAATGCAATTGTTTTGGTGAGTATAAACAGAAAAAAGTTAAGAATATACAAATTCAATTCAAGAGCAAGTAGAATGTGGGAGGGGGAGTACCATACAGATTTCGACAAAATCACAGTAAGGGGTATGAGATGAATATATATAATTAATTATTATTATTATTATTATTATTATGTAATAATAATAAAGTAAAATAAACAAATACATAAAAGGTCTAGCTTACCGTCACTACCCATTTGCTGAGATTCCACTAACATCTTCTCGTACAACTTGTTGAAACTCATCATCGGCTGTGTGCATTTCATGTTTTTTTTTGAGTATATTTGTTGTTTTTTAATAAATTTTAAATCAAATATACTAAAATACTTCTTAACTAACCTTTGGAGCGATGATGATTAGAGGAGTTTTTCGAGGAGGGGCCCCCGAAACAAATCCTGGTGCTGCTCCTGGTGTTGTTGCTTCAGCTGTTGCTCCGCCGATTCCAGGGTATTCTAAATCGCGAGAATCATACATATTTTTTGTGTTTTATTTTATTTATTTTGATTTATTTGTTCGATTCTGCATAGAATGAATAGGAGAAAGTAGTGGGATTAATAACTAACGAATATCCAACTTGATTCCATTCATAGTTGCTGCAGGCATCGAAAGCTGCGCGGTGTCGATGATTGCCTGACCTCCTTCCCCTCGAGAATGTAAGAGCTGTTTTAATCTGCAAATATAAAAAGTAGAAAAATAAATATGGAATTTATTGCTGTTAGGAATATATATTAATACGAATTTGCATCGGATAGTAACACGTACTGGGCTATTTGCTGTTGAAGTTCGTTTAGCTGTGCATTTTGCTGGGCTATAGTATCCTCTAAAGAGTCTTCTAAAGTTTTAATAATATCATGCTCATTTAGACAATGAAAACAGAAAAATAAACACTAACCTCCATATATTTGGAGGCATAAAGCCATAAAGAACACACTAGAAAGAATATACCCGCCAGTTGTCATCTGCATCCTCCTGTGCAATTTTGACGGCGTGCAGGAAACTTGAGGAAAGCGCAGTTATTGCGGGCAAAGAGGAACAGAAAAAGAAGAAAACATAATTTAAATCTACCTCAGGGTATTTTTTCTTGGAAAATCAAACAAATCTAACGTTATTAAGAAATCCATTGTATGTTCAAAAAAAAAATAAAATTTTAAAATAGAGCTGCATATACACCCCACGCGATGCTCAGAGGAAAGGAATGCCGCTCTTTCCTTGGGTAATACAACTGATGTTTCTATTTTATTTTTTCTTTTTTATTTTGCCTTCCCAGTTTATTTTTAATTTTTAGGTCTGCGTAATCACGGAAATAAGCCTGAGAGTCTTTCAAATAGACGTTTCACCGATTTCCATGCCAGCTTCGTTTTTCACAGCTACCGAACTTGAATTTCCTTCTTTATGAGATTAAAGGGCTACTTTATGTTTATTTGTCTAGCTTTTCACAGTTCATTATTACTCTGTGAGACATTAAAGTAAGTGATATTGCTGATGTTTTCTGTCTACGCACGAGAACGACAGGTAAGCTGCGGAAAGTGTTTCTTTCTGCTATTCGGGCACAGACTCTCTCTTTCGACTTCTTTGCCTCCATCAAACTACAACACACACACCCACACAGATTTTCAGTACAATTTACGTGAAGCTATCCGAGAACAACAAACTCTAACAAGTCTATCTCACAGACAATGAAGTCACTCTGCTCGTTTCTGAAGAGCAAACTCGTATCCATACAAATCACGACCAAAGAAAACCCATGAAAGAATCTCCTTAATGTACAAAGGAAGCCCCAGAAATTTAAACAACAATTTTCTTGCATGCACTCACAAAAACAGCAGAAAAGGGAGAGAGCAGGTGTGTATATCTTTCATCTTTTGATCTACTCTTGTAGATATTCATAATATATCTACTTAACTAAATACAAACACGTGAAGGCCAAGACAAGACACAATAGAATAAAACATTCTCTGAGTATACACCCTAGTTAGCTGATATTTGTATATATCTTTTCCTCTCGTTTCTGTGTAGTTTTTCTTTTGAATTTGTTTATATAGAGTATTACTCTATGCAAATTAAAACTATATTAAATTATAATTATAGAAAAGAGAGAGTGTACAAAGCCCTCAAGGGTACTACAAGTAAGTAGCACTCGTCTAAACAAATAATACTGTCTACAGAAGGTATATATATTTAAAATGGCTTATAAAGAATATAAGTTGTTTCCCTCCCTTTGACAGCAGTTTATCTCTGCAAATTCAACGGGGAGAAGAAAGATAGAAAAGGAAGTCTACTCGAAGACTTCAAAACAACAAGACCTTCTGTTGATGTGTATTAACCTATGTTTATTTTTTAAATGCACCAGTGAAATTGATGATAATAATAATAAATAAATAATAATAAATAATAATAAATAATAATAAATAAATAAATAAATAATCTAATAATAATAATCAATTCGTCAAGCCAAAACAAACATATCTCAAAAACTCCGACTGCGACGTTTGGGGCCGCTAGAGAGAGAAACGTGCATACAGCAGAGACCTCCAGGGCCTCCTCTGAAGAAAAGCAACTTTCCATATTATAAAGAACTATAAATATATCTATAAATATCAATACGAACATATATATATATATATATATATATATATATATATAATGTACTTCAATGGATGTGTTGAGGACAGTTGTAAGGATCAAGACGTATATATATACATATATATATATATATATATATATATATAACATATCAATATTTATAGAATATATTTATATATTTTCATATATATTATATATATATATATATATATATCTATAATTATTAATATGAACAGGTATAAATACGTAGACAGATGAAAGCGTCGGACACAGAACTTCCTGTCGAATCCAATACAAGAAGGAGGAGCAGAACATTGATGATATATATATATATATATATATATATATATATATATATATGCGCGAGACGAACACATACTAGATCGAACGCAACAGGAAGTCCTTACTGGAGTGTCTAGACATTTACCAATTTCCATTTAAATGACTATCAACTGTACGTGCAACAACAGCATAAGCAAATAGATTTGGGGAAGGTACATTTCTAACAACTCTTCTTGTTTGTTCTGCTAATCTATTTGGTAGTCTATTAACAAATTCTTGAGCTAGAGAATCTTCTGTTCTTCGTATTTCTGTGTTTGTACGCTCACATAAACGTGTATATGCATCATATAATAACCCTAATTCAACATAAAGTTTTAAAGCTTTATGTGGAGGAGCCCCTCTTAATTCTCTTCTTAAGAATGTTTCTGGATTCCCTAAACATAATAATCGCAACATTAATTCAACTAATGTTTTATAATTTTTCTGTCTACCGGGATATAACATATCCATACGTTTTCTATAAAAATATCTTACAGCCCCATCCATCTGTCCCTCAGCTATTTCAAACAGTTTATCTTCTTTATTAAATCTACGAGCAAAACATTCTATAGAACATAAGAATTTATCTAATTCTATATATGATACAGGGACAGATTGGAGGCGACGTACATGAGACAGAGCCACATGTAATGTATTACTACTCCAAACATCTTCAGATATTGAATCAGAATCATTCTCTACAAATAATTCGGATGATGGTATTTGGGATCCTGTACTTGAATGTAATGATGTTGTACTTGAATCTTGAGGTGTACATACACCCGAAAAACATATATTTCGTATTCCTTCTACACCATTGACTCGAATTGGCGGGGAGGTCTCTCGAGTTTGTAGAGGAAATACATCTTCTCGTTGTACTTCTCCTATTTGTTCATTGTTAATTAAATGAATTAATTGATTAGATATATTAATTCCACTTGTAGAAGAACTTCTTAAATACTGACAACCCTTATCTTCTAGGGGTGCGGCTGTTATATCGCGCTCAGCACCAGCCATATTTGATTGTTATAAACCACCAAAATATGAAAATAATATAAATTTTAATTAATTTTAAAAAATAGGAATACATTCTATGAATTAAATCATAAAAAATACACTTTTAAAACACACATAAACAACATACACACCCTCTCGAGCTAGCAGCCTCTACAGTGCCGCTACGGCGCGAGTTCTTCATAGCTAAGGGCAGTCTGCACGAATACAAGAGATTATGGTTTCTTCTTGTTTATTTGTTTATATAATTTAGTTTTTGTTGGTTTTTACGGTTTAAAACATTCATTTCATCTTTATTATATTATTTATAGAGTAATTAAGTTAAGATATATACTCGAATTACAATCGACGAGCACGCGCACAGCAAGCTCGAGCCTGGGGTAGACAGGTGGCAGGGTATTCCTGTGTGTGCACATGAGCATTCAAGTAATCTTCTACATTATTTTATATTTATTTTCTATTAATAATAATAATTATTAATTTATTTATATATTTATTTTTATTTCAAAACATATTTTCATGATTTCCTCCTACTTTCCTCCCTCAGATCTCACCCCTTTTCTTCAGGGGCCGGCCCCAACCGAAACCCTAAACCCTAAACCCTAAACCCTAAACCCTAAACCCTAAACCCTAAACCCTAAACCGAGCGGCTGAGAGACTTACTGCAGCACAACCCCTTCATTTTCTAATTTTTCTTTTCTTTAAATATGTTTATAAAATTAAAATATACAGATATGCTGGAAGAGGGAATTCAATAGAGGCTATTTGCCTCTCCTACGATGCAACTTACGTTATATATATATATATATATATATATATATATATATATATATATTGCTTGTTAAACGCGGCTGTCGATACACCCGAGAAATCGAACTTGCATTAATTAAGTGTAAATTGTTATAAATTATGCTCAAATAATTTTATTAAATATAATAAAAAACAAAATATTAAATAATATATCCTGACATATAACAATAACACTACTTACCTCTGTTTGTATGTTAACAGGCACAGCTACGCTTTCTTCTTCAGATCTGTTCATTCTAAATTTAAACAAATATATATTATATATGTATATAATATAATAATAATAAAATATATAAAATAATATATTTAAATAAATAATAATACAATCAGAAGAGAGGCAACAACCACCTCATCTCTTAGAGAAAGATTGTATCGTTTATATAATATAAATACAAGTATATATATATATATATATATATATATATATATATATATATATATATATATATATATATAAGGAACTCCAGCGGCGCTCTCAAGACTTTCTTCTGTTTCTTGACAGACAGTAGTAAACATTTTTTAAATGCTGCAATTAAACAAACACAGAAGACAAGACAAATGTTGTCTCCTACAAATTAGATATAGTAGCAGCAGCAGCAGCAGCAGCAGCTGCTGCTGCTGCTGCTGCTGCGAAGCAGCAGCAAACTCGCATGCAAGCATAAGAAGGCTGAATGGATACACTTAGGGTTTAGGGTTTAGGGTTTAGGGTTTAGGGTTTGTTGTCTCTCCTTCGCTGTCTCAAATCCTTACATAAGTTTATATCTGTAAATCATGTTAGGTCAGCACTACTTCTTAATAGAATAAATAATATTTATTTTATTTATATATTTTATTTATTTATTTATTTATTTATTTATTTATTTATTTATTTATTTGTTAAAAGAAGAAGAGCTACAGGCTAAGGTGTATGTACACACGGGAGAAAGTATTTGATTTAGAAACAATTTGTTTTATTATCTTCTTTTTGTGTTTATATCGAAGAGTAGTTCTTTTGTTTATATTAATATAAATATATAATATTTATATTAAATTAATATATATTATTTATATTTAACTTAAGTATAATTAATATATAGTACCTACATTTAATTAATATATGGTATTTATATTTAGATAAAATATAATTAATACAATTATAGTATTTGTATTTAATTAATATATAGTATTTGTATTTAATTAATATATAATTAATATAGAGTATTTATATTTAATTAGTATAAAGTATTTATATTTAATTATTATACTGACTTGTCTTCTCTTTTTGTCTACTTGTATCCAATTTCCTTTTCTATATCTGTATCTATATCTATATCTATATCTATATCTATCTATCTATCTATCTATCTATCTATCTATCTATCTATCTATCTATCTATCTATCTATCTATCTATCTATCTATCTATCTATCTATCTATCTATCTATCTATCTATCTATCTATCTATCTATCTATCTATCTATCTATCTATCTATCTATCTATCTATCTATCTGTCTATCTGTCTATCTATCTATATCTATACCTATATCTATCTATATCTATCTATCTATCTATCTATATCTATACCTATATCTATCTATATCTATCTATCTCTATCTATATCTATCTATATCTATCTATATCTATCTATATCTGTCTATATCTATCCACATCTATCTATATCTATCTATATCTATCTATATCTATATCTACATTTATATCTATATATCTATATCTATATCTATATCTATATATCTATATCTATATCTATATCTATGTATCTATATCTATCTATCTATCTATCTATCTATCAATCTATTTATCTATATCTATATATCTATTTATATTATCTATCTATCTATATCTATCTATCTGTCTATCTATCTATCTATATATCTCTATCAATAGAGTAATATATATACATAACTATATATCTATATAAATCTACAGATCTATGTCTACAGCTATCTAACTACCTATATACTTCTCTCTCTCTCTCTCTCTCTCTCTCTATATATATATATATATATATATATATATATATATATATATATATACTTGCATGCAGAGACGCCATCTACCCGTTCTCATCATCCCTTGAGTAGCTTTTATTTTTTTTTGTTTTTTTGTTTTTTTGTTATTTTAAACAAACTCCTCGCCCCTCAATAATAATAAATAAAGGCGAGAGGAGACAGAATATGTTTAGCGATTGAAGCGGCAGCTCCTGCTGCTGCTGCTGCTGTTGCTGCTGCTGTTGCCGCTGCTGTGCCTGCTGCTGCTGTTGCTGTTGCTGCTGCTGCTGCTGTGCCTGCTGCAGCAGCAGAAGTAGCAGCAGCAGCAGCTTTTGTTTATGACTTTCTGCTGCTGCTGCTGCTGCTGCTGCTGCGTGTGTCTCTCCTTCCTCCCTCCTTGCTTAATTACTTCAGCAATTATATATTAAAACAGGGAGGTGATAGGCATTCAAGATCTAGTTAGTAAATTAATTAATTAATTAAATTTAATTAAATTTAATTAATTAATTTATTTATTAATAAACAACCTACACCATCAACAAATCCACCAATCTATCCACATATCTATCTATTTATTTATTTATCTATCTCTTCATCGAAGTAAACAAATCTATTTATTTATTTATTAAAATAAATAAATAAATAGATAAATAAACAGATAAATAAATAAATATAATCTACTATATATATATATATATATATATATATATATATATATATAATATCTACTTCTCTGCTAGACTCCTAAGAGCAGATAGAATTTCCTGCTCTAATGCTCTAAAATATAATTTAAATTCTTCTTCAGATTTTAGCGGATGTTCAAATTTCATATTTGTTATCTTCGATATCGTAGGACGCATAGAATTGTAGATTGTACCCCAGCCGATCCGATGCTCGCTAGCGGCTGTCTCTGCAGATATATAAACAGATAAATAAATATAAATTTATCTATTTATTTATTTATTTATTTATTCATTTATTTATTTATTTATTATAGAAGGGAAGAGAAGGGAAGGGGATGCCAGGTAAGGTAACATAATACGATATTATATATATATATATATATATATATATATATATATATATATACAAATATATATACATATATATATATATGTTTAAAGATATTTATTCATATTTATTTATTTATTTATTTATTTGTTGAGTGACAGATAAATAAATTTATTAGTCAATTAACTAATTAATTAACAGATAAAAAATAAACAAGTAGATAAATAAATAACTACTACAAATAAATAAATAAATAAACAAGTAAGTAGATAAATAAATAAATTAAAAGAGAAGAAACATTTTAGAAAGTCTACAAGTCTACTATTCTATGCTTTGTTATCTCTGCTTGTCTTCGTACTTTGCTGCTGCTGCTGCTGCTGCTGCCACTGCTGTTGCTGCTGCTGTTTGCTGCTGCAGGCTAGCAATAGGGCTACTGCATGCAAGCTTAGTTTAATACTAACAATAAATTTAATATAAATATAAATATAAATATAAATATAAATATAAATATAAATATAAAATATAAATATAAATATAAATATAAATATAAATATAAATATAAATATAAATATAAATATAAATATAAATATAAATATTATTATATTTCTATTCTTACCCTGCATTACACGAAGACACTGATCGTAGAAGAGACAGATAGTCTTCATCATACCCACAGTCTGTACAAAACAAGAAAAACAAACAATTCTTGTATTCCTGCTGTTATATATTATATTATATTTAATATATATATATATATATATAATGTATATAATTTATTTATTTAAATATATATGCTTGTATATATATATATATATATATATATATATATATATATATAAAGAATCATAACTGTTGTTGTGATTACAACAATGCGGGTTTTCTCTTTGTCTGTCTACACAACTTAAATGTCAAAGAAGTGTTTGTATTAAACCCTAAACCCTAAACCCTAAACCCTAAACATGCAGCTAAGAGCAAACACAAAGCCTATACACCTGAGAGAGAATCAAGTGAACAAGCTAAGAGATCATCTGTCGCTATCAACAACAGAGGAAGGAAGAAGATAAAGAAAAAATAAGAAATCCTAAGATAAAACATTCAACAATAATATAAATAATCCTAGTAGCAAATAAAACAAAATAAACAAATCTAAAAAACAAAAACTAACCTTGTGCAAGGGACACATGTAATCGTAGTCTGAGAAGGCATTCTGCTGTAAGAAATCTTCTCTAATAATCTTTGCGACTTCTAATATCAATTTTTGATCCTGAAAACAAGGTGTACGTACACCTCAATTTCATGAAACCCTATAACAATAAACCCTAAACCCTAAACCCTAAACCCTAGACGATAAACTCTGCATCCTAAGCAGAACATTCCCAACTTTGATTCGATTTAATTTGATTCAACTACAGCATAAATCATGTTTAAAAGGAAGTGGATATACACCTCAGAAAGCGAATCTTTCCCAACAAGTTGAACGATATCAGTAAGTTCGGCTTCCTGAAAGAAAACAGAAAAGAAGAAGAATAAAAAATAATTTAAAATAGTTCAGAAATTCTTGAAATTTTCAAATAAAACAGACTCTATGGATGTATATATATATATATATATATATATATATATATATATATATATATATATTCATGAATAAGGAAGAAGAAGTTGTTGAGGTGTACGTACACCTCAGATTTGCATTAGATATTTACCTGTTGAAGAATATCACTCATCTTTTGTCTGAGACCGACGAATTCAGAGTCATACGAATCGAAAAAAGGTTCGAGAAATCGAAGATATTTTGAAAATGATGTTGTCCAATTGACTGTAATCGAAAAAAGAAAGAAAAACACCAACAAATTCAACTTCTTTTCATCTTTTCGGT
Organism: Eimeria praecox; assembly: GCA_963920595.1. Classification (NCBI taxonomy): domain Eukaryota; phylum Apicomplexa; class Conoidasida; order Eucoccidiorida; family Eimeriidae; genus Eimeria; species Eimeria praecox. Next base: position 3,788,174 of record OY986951.1, read on the forward strand.
TATGTGCAACGGTGGCGCATGCAAGCAAGGGAGTGTTTTCATGAAGAATTCATGAATAAAAATTGAATAAAATCAAATAGAAATGTATTTAAAGCAAAACACCAAAGAAATGAATGCAGAAAACTGCAAAAAAACACAGCTTTCTCTGTATTTTGATCGAGTTTCCACTTTTTTTTTTGAATCGAAGGTAATTCCATACCCGAAGGAAAGTGTTTTCTTTGAGCTAGTTTCTTATCTAAACCCCAGAAAACTTGAACTATCGACATGGTTGAAGTAGTAACAGGATCAGA
>OY986951.1:3825963-3828463 GCA_963920595.1 Eimeria praecox
AGGTAGTAGTAGGATAGTTAATAACCACAAATATTATATGCTTCTACTTGTGGAGACACCTGCATATACACCGCAGATAGCCTCATCATGTACGCCCAACAGATGCCCATAGAAACAGACCAGCTGCAGCTGCAGCAGCAGCAGCAGCAGCAGCAGCAGGAGCAGCAGCAGCAGACAGAGGTGCTGCAGGGTAGGAGAGAGACAGAAACTGGTGTAGAGACAGAAGAAGAAGAGACGCAGGTGTCTCCTTGCGAGGAGACAGCAGGCGAGCTGTGTCTGTCTCTGCAGCAAATACAACTTGAAGCAACAGATAAGTTTAGAGAAAGAAGAGAGACAGAGAGAATAGAGAAGAGTAGAGATATATATACATGTAAACAAACAGAAGGAGACAGTGAAGAAGAGGAGACACCCTCTCGCCCTCAGTCTTTAGCTCTACAAACAGCTGCTTCTGATGCTGCAGCAGCAGCAGAAGAAGCTGCTGCTGCTGTTGCAGCTTTACGTGAATGGCGAGAACAACAACAACAGCAGCAGCAGCTGCTGCTGCTGCAGCAGCAGCAGCAACAAGCTGCAGCAAACGATACAGACAACAATGTCTTAGTCTCTTCTCTGTTTACAGAGCTTGAAGGTCTCACCAACTCTGTCTTAGGAGCTGCATGCGAGACAGGGGAAGGGGGGCCCCCCTGTACCCTTGGGGGGCCCCCAGGGGCCCCCGAGGGAGGGGGGGCCCCCAGGGTACAACAAGGGGGGCCCCCCCTTGCTGCATGCAGCCTCGTGCGATCTGTGGCTTCGACGCAGCAGAAAACCGGCTGTCTCCTGCAGCTCATATCTGTTAGTGTCTCCTTCCTGTCTCCAACACTTTCAGTTAAATAATGCTGAACAGCAGCAACAACAGCAGCAGCAGCAGCAGTAGCAGCAGCAGCAGTAGCAGCAGTAGCTGCAGGAGCAGTAGCAGCAGTAGTTGCAGCAGCAGTACAGCCTGCAGCAGCAATAGCTGCTGCAGCAGAAGCAGCAGCGGCAGTAGCTGAAGCGGCAGTAGCTGCGGGTGCAGCAGTAGCTGCAGCAGCAGCTGCTGCAGCAGCAACTGCAGCAGCAGCAGCAGCAGTAAACTATCCCGAATGTATGATTCTTTCTATTGCTGCTGCAGGATGCACAGAACAGCGTCGCAGCAGCAGCAGCAGCAGCAGCAGCAGAGGTGCATGTACACCTGGAGGATCAAGAAAACTCTCTCGCTAAAACCCCACAAGCCGCGCAGCTACTCGCAGACATAGCTCTATTAGAGGCTCGCAGTGCTGCTGCTGCTGCCCCAGGTATTTGCTGCAGCAGCAGCAGCAGCAGCAGCAGTAGCTACACTGCATGCAGCAGCAGTGGCGGGGGAGGGGGGTGGGGGGGGGGGGGAGGTTGGAGTTTCAGGGGCTAGGAACCATTCTTGCTGCTGCTGCTGCTGCTGCTGCTGTCTTGCTGCTGTTGCTGCTGCTGCTGGCTTGCTGCTGCTGCTATTGCTGCTGAGAGGGGAGAAGTACGTATATGCTGCTTCTTAGGTACCGTGTGCTGCTGCTGCTGCTGCTGTTTTGCTGGCTGTTGCTGCATTTGCTGCTGCTGCTGCAGCGGAGCCTGCTGCTGCTGCTGCTGTAGAGACACCTGCTGATGATGGTGCTGCGGAGACAGAGGCCTTGAGTGTGCTGCTGCAGCAAATGGCAAGTCTTAGGTGCTGCTGCTGCTGCAGCAGCAGCAGCAACTGCTGCTGCTGCTGCTGCTGCTGCAGCAACTGCTGCTGCTGCTGCTTTACCCTCCCTTAGCAGCAGCAGCAGCAACTGCAACAGCAGCAGCAACTGCAGCAGCAGCTCGCCGTGGCGCACAACCAAGCAGCGAGCGACACATGAAAGATCGATATGCTCTTGCTGCTGCTGCTGCTTCTGCTGCTGCTGTTGCTGCTGCTGCTGTTGCTGTTGCTGCTGCTGCTGCCGTTGTTGCTGTTGTTGTTGTGTGCTGCTGCTGCTTTGCAGCTAGACTCTGATCCCCTGCAGCTTTCCTCTTCCAGCAACACACCAACAGCAGCAGCAGCAGCAGCAGCAGCAGAAGCAGGAGCAGCAACAGGAGAATCCTCTTCCCCTGCTGCTGCTGCTGCTGCTGCTGCTGGTGCTGCTGCTGAGGTGTCTCCTCTCAGCAGCAGAGACACCCCGTGTTCTGATCTACAAAGCTGCAAGCAGCTGCTAGAAGAGTTGAAGGTGCTGCAGGAGGAGACAGCTCACGCTCTCAGTCTCTCTGGGGCCCCCCACCCCCCTTGGATGGGGGCCCCCCGCAGCTACCCTGGGGGCCCCTAGCTGCCTCTGCCGTAACAATAAACCCTAAACCCTAAACCCTAAACCCTAAACCCTAATCCCTGTGTCCCCTTCCTCTCTGTTCGCTGTTCGTCTCTGCCTTCTAGCAAAACCCCCAATCCTAAACCCTAAACCCTAAACCCTAAAGAGAGACCCTAAGCCACAAACCCTAAACCCTAGAC
>OY986951.1:3833463-3845963 GCA_963920595.1 Eimeria praecox
CCCTGGGGGCCCCCCTGGGGGCCCTGCTGTTGGGACCCCTGGCGCTGCGTTGATGGTTGGTGATGGAGGCAACAGGAATGAGCTGCTGCTGCTGCTTCTGCTGCTACTGCTGCTGCTGCTGTTGCTGTTGCTGCTGCTGCTGCTGCTGTATTTGTCTCCTTTTTTCAACAGGGGAGATGAAGAGACAGCAAAGGCTGCGGTGTCTCCTCCCGTCCAGCTGCTGTCGCTGCTACCAGACAATCTGCTGCAGGGGCCCCAGGGGGCCCCCGGGGGCCCCTCTGCTGCAGCAAAGGGCTCGTCAACACTCGATGGTCCTGCTGTCTCCTGTCTCCACAGTACCTGCATGCAGCAAAGAGGAGACAGAAGGAGACAGCACAAGGAGACAGCTTGCTGATGCATGCATCTGTATAAGTGTCTCTGTTTATATCTGTCTCCTTCTGTCTCTCCCTCTCCTTATTGCTGTATCTGTATGCTTTACTATCCCTCTGTATGCAGCTACACAAGCCGTCTTGTCTCCTACAATGCTACTGCTGCTGTTGCTGTTGCTGCAGCAGCAGCAGCAGCAGCACTGCAGCAGCAGCAGCAATCCCCTAAACCCCATTTCTGCTGCTACGGGTCTCCGCTGAAGCAGCCTGTATCCCGACAGCCCAACCCCAGCTCTAAACCCTAAACCCTAAGCTCTAAACCCTAAACCCTAAACTTTAAACCCTAAACCCTAAACCCTAAACCCTAGCCCTGATAGTCTGCATGCAAGACCCAGACCCACGTTCCCTTGCGATGGGTTATGAGGGGGAGAAGACACAGAAAGGAGACAAAAGGAGACAGCAAGCAGACAGCAAGGAGACAGGAGACAGGAGGAGACAGCACGAGACAGGAGGAGACAGACAAGAGACAGAAAGGAGACAGGAGGAGACAGAAAAAACAAGAAAGAGGCAGAAAGAAGACAGGAAGGGGAGAGAAAAGAGACAGAAGATGGGAGACAGCAGTAAGGAGACAGTAGAAAGGAGACAGTAGAAAGGAGACAGTAGAAAGGAGACAGTAGAAAGGAGACAGCAGAAAGGAGACAGTAGAAAAGGAGACAGTAGAAAGGAGACAGTAGAAAGGAGACAGTAGAAAGGAGACAGCAGGAAGGAGACAGTAGAAAGGAGACAGCAGAAAGGAGACAGTAGAAAGGAGACAGTAGAAAAGGAGACAGCAGGAAGGAGACAGCAGAAAGGAGACAGTAGGAAGGAGACAGCAGGAAGGAGACAGAAGATAGGAGACAGAAGATAGGAGACAGTAGAAAGGAGACAGTAGAAAGGAGACAGTAGAAAGGAGACAGTAGAAAGGAGACAGTAGAAAGGAGACAGTAGAAAGGAGACAGTAGAAAGGAGGCAGTAGAATGTGTGTGGCTTCTGCACCTGAAAGACCCGCTGCAGCTCTTCTTGCTGCTTGCTGTTTGCTGCTGCTTTAGAATAGTCTAGAGGTAATATCTTGAAATCAAAATCTGCTGCAGGATAGTGGCTGACATTCTCGAGGTGTATAGACAGCTGGCGGTGTTGTCCCTCCCATACAGGGGACCGTCTAGGGTCTGCTGCAGCAACAGCAGCAGCAGGTTGCTGCAGCAGCAGCAACACAATCAAACATATCTAGAAAAATAAATGTAGAGACATACACACAAACAACACAACACACAAACAAGGAAGGAGACAACACACACACCCAAAAACCTGCATGCACCAGCTAGCAGCAGCAGCAGCAGCAGCAGCAGCAGCAAGAACAGCAACAGCAGCAGCCCCTACAGCAGCAGCAGCAGCAGCAGCAAGAACAGCAACAGCGACAGCCCCAACTGCAGCAGCAGCAGCTGCTGCTGCATAGACAACAAGGCATAAATAGCTTGCGCAGCAGCAGCAAAAACAGCAACAGCAGCAGGATCAACAGCAGCAGCAGCCTCTAAAGCAGCAGCAGCAGCAGCAGCAGCAACAGCAACATGAATGCCAGCAACAGCAGCATGAGCAGCAGCAGCAGCAGCAGCAGCAGCAGCAGGAGGGCGTCACGGACGTCATCAAAGTTTTGTTCTGCTTCTGTTTTTCTATTCGCCTCATGCCCTTCATATATCTCAGCAGCAACATCTTCATCTGTCTCTTCTTCTGTCTCCATCCACATTTCTGTCTCTCTCTTCTTTGTCTCTTCGCTGCAGCAAGAGAGGGGCCCCTGGGGGCCCCCATATCCAGTACCCTCTCCTAGGGGGAGGGCCCCTGGGGCCCCTGGGGGCCTAGGGGGCCCCTGGGGGGCCCCCGGGGGCCCCCATGTAGCCACACGCATTTCACTTTCCATATCACACCACAGAGTACCCTGTCTCCTTACATCTGTCTCCTCGAGGGGCCCCGCAGCAATCTGCTGCTGCTGCTGCTGCTGCTGCTGCTGGGAGGGAGGGAGCAGCATCCCGTCATTAGAGACAGCAGGGGCTGCTGCTCTTGCTGCAGCTTTTGCTCTATCAGCCCTTTCAATCTGCTGCAGAGGATGTGTTATAGGAAAGGAGACAGCAGCAGCAGCTTCGAGAGACACCCGAAGCAGCGGTAGATGAGGGATAACTTCAACGCATGCAGCTGAGCTGTATCTGCAGCAGCAACAAACACAGCAGCACAGATACACATACACTCGCTGCTGCTGCTCCTGCTGCTGCTGCTGCTGCTAGACACCTCCTGCTGCTGCTGCTGCTGCTGCTGCGAGGCATTAAGAGGGTTCGTTTGGGTGCATGCAGCAGCACTGCAGCAGCAGCAGTGCAACAGCAGCACACTTGACTGCAGCAGCAGGAGCAGCACAGCAGCACCACTGGGGCAGCAGCAGCAGCACAGCAGCACAGCAGCAGCAGCACAGCAGCAGCAGCACAGCATCAGCAGCACTTGCTGCAGCAGCGAAGTGTTTCCTCACTCTAACAGCTCCGTTGCAGCATCTACAAACTCTGGTGGCGGGAGCATATCGTCTCCTGCTGCAGCAGCAGCAGCAGCTGCTGCAGCAGCAGTATCTGCAGCACTAAACCTCATATCCTGTCCCTGTAGGGGCCCCTTAATCCCTGCTGCTGCAAGGAGACAGTCTAATTTCTTGCTGCGCCGCAGCAGCAGCTGAGTGCATGCAACTTTGTTTAGAGTGTAGGAGAGGCCAACAAAGTACAGACGGCCTGTCTCCTTTGGCATCACTGTTACCTAAGATGAGGAGACAGTACACAAACAAAGGAGACAGTTAACAGATAGAGGAGACAGTAAACAACATGATGAGGAGACAGTAAACAAACAAAGGAGACAGTTAACAGATAGAGGAGACAGCAAGCAAACAAAAGAGACAGTTATAGAAATAGAGGAGACAGTTAACAAGAGAAGGAGACAGTCAAAAATGCTGGCTATGGTATTGTTAAAAACTACAATACCATCGCCAGCATCATCAGCAGCAGCAGCAGCAACAACAACAACAGCAGCAGCAGCAGCAGCAGCAACAGCAGCAGCAGCAGCAGCAGCAGTAGTGTGTCTCCTACTTCAAACGTCACTTGATGAGAAGAGGATGGAGGGACAAGGACGGTGACAGGATAGACTTCTGTCTCCGCTCCTACAATAATAGCTTTAACTTTATCTAAAACAATATCTAAATGTAGAGGATTGCGTACAGATACCTGAACTGTACGATAGTCTCCTACGACCCATACACCTGAAGGGACAGACACCTCACGCTGTCTCTCTTCTCCTTCTGTCTCCTTTCTAAACGGGTTATACATTAATACATCCCGTTCTTGTTTTCTTATATTCTCACTTGATAAGGAGGAAACACCTCCAACACCACTGCTGCTGCTGCTGCTGCTGCTGCTGCTGCTGCTGCTGTTGCTGCTGCTGTTGCTGTTATTGGTGTTGGTGGTGGCGGTTAAGTCTTTCTTCGGCTGCTGTCCCCTTCCAATACTACTACTACTGCTGCTGCTGTTGCTGTTGCTGCTGCTGCTGTTGCTGCTGCTGCTGCTGCTGCTGCTGTTTGATGAGGGAGAAGAGACAGCTAGACAGCTCTCATCAACAAGAGGCAGCAGCTTCGTTAATAGGGGTAGAGGCCCTACGCAGCCATTACAAATACCCCCTAAGTACTGCACTCTTTCTTCAGGGGCCCTCATACTCCCCTTGCTGCTGCTGCTGCTGCTGCTGCTGCTGCTGCTAGAGTAGCCCTTCTGTCTCCCCACAGATCCACTGTCTGAGGAGACACCTGAGACACCTCGTCGTTGATCTTGAGGGCCACCAGGTGTATGAGGAGACAGCACAGCCAACACAGGAGGCAAACAAAGAGGGACAGATCCACGTCGTGCTGCTGCCTGTACACACATATACATACACACACACACACACACACACACACACACACACACACACACACACACACCTAGGGTTTAGGGTTTAGGGTTTAGGGTTTAGGGTTTAGGGTTTGTAGGTTCTTCGGGGATGTTGAAGGGGTAAAATCGCGCTTGCGATAGTACAAACAAAACAGAAGAACAACCTAACTCCCTTCTAGAAGACTCTACACTGTTTAGGGTTTAGGGTTTTCTAGGGTTTAGGGTTTTCTAGGGTATTCTAGGGTTTCCTAGGGTTTAGGGTTTTCTAGGGTTTAGGGTTTTCTAGGGTTTTCTAGGGTTTTCTAGGGTTTTCTAGGGTTTTCTAGAGCTTTCTAGGGTTTAGGGTTTTCTAGGGTTTTCTAGGGTTTAGGGTTTTGTACTTTTTTTATGTTTTTTAATATATGTTTAGGGTATAATAAGATTGTTTCGGTTTAGGGTTTAGGGTTTAGGGTTTAGGGTTTATGGTTTTCTAGGGTTTTAATGTGTGTGTATGTATTTTGTGTCTAGGGTTTAGGGTTTCGTAGGGTTTCGGGTAAATAACCTGTAGGAGAAGGATCGCATTAGCTTGAGCCTTCGAGTCCATAACAGGATGCAGCAACACGAGAGAGGCGAAGGCATAGCAGGCAACAGCAGCTGTGTCTCCAATATGTTCAGAAGAAACTTTCAATATATGAAGGAGACGAGATTGTAAGACAGGCCAAGACACCTGAATTGTGTTATTCATGAATTGCTGTCGTTGTTGCTGCTGCTCAAGAAATTGTTTTAAACCCATGCTCTTGTTCTTGCTGCTGCTGCTGCTGCTGCTGCTGCTGCTGCTGCTGCTGCTGGTGTGGGAGACACTGCTGTTGCTGCTGCTGCTGCTGCTGCTGCTGTTGCTGCTGCTTGCTGCTGCTGAACGAATACCTCCTCTGTGTCCTGCAGCAGCAGCAGCAGATCCTTGTACGCTCCGCAGCACCTGCCACAAGGCCCTTGTAAACACCCCTGCTGCAGCGTTGCTGTTGTTGTTGCTGCTGCTGCTGCTGCTGTTGCTGCTGTTGCTGAGGAGGAGTTGCTGCTGCATTGGGGTCTTGTAGTAGAGAGGAAAGTAAGGTGTCTCGCTTCTATAAGCAGAGAAGAAGGTTTTGTAGTTGTTTGTCATAGTAGAACTACCTGCTGCTGCTGCTGCTGCTGCTGCTGCTGGGGCAACAGCAGCAGCAGCTGCTGCTGCAGCAGCATGTTGGCTGGTTTGAAGGAAGTCTGTGTAAGAGAAGCTGTGGAATCCCTCAATTGCTGTTTGCTGCTGCTGCTGCTGCTGCTGCTGCTGCTGCTGCTGCTGCTGCTGTTGTGTTGTATGAGAGCATCTGCAGCAGCTAGGGGGTTTATCGCATAGAGTGTAGGGATAGTTTGAGGGTATGAGGGAGACAGAAGAGAGAGAATAAAGAGAAGAGACAGTAGATCTTGCTGCAGGATGGAGACAGTCAGCAGCAGCAAGATGAAGAAAGGATAGATGATAGCCCGAAGCAGCAAGAACAGCAGCATATCTTGCTGCCCCCCAGCATTGTAGCTCCATCAAAGCCATACAAACACGATGTAATAGGAATGCTGCTTTTCGTAGAAAACCATAGGAGACACATACACCTGAGAGCGCCCCAAGGAGACAGATGAAATCATAAGGAGACAGTCTCTTCGCTCTCTCAGCTGCAGCAGAAATCGTCTCTAATAATTCTACTCTACTACCTATGTCCCCTAATAAACGACAATATATTAAACTGCTGCATGCATGCAAACGAACAGCCCCAGGATGGCTCTGATACGTTAACGAAGCCTCCCTCAATTTCTGACAGCATGCATGCAGAGCTGCCTGTACACACCAAATAAACAAACAAACAGCAGCAGCAACAGCAGCAGCAGCAATAACAGCAGCAGCAACAGCAGCAGCAATAACAGCAGCAGCAGCAACAGCAGCAGCAGCAGCAGCAGCAGCAATAGCAGCAAATGAGCTAATTAGGAGACTGGGGATTTTACTTCCTGTTATTTGGTTGTTTGCTTCTTCATACGCTTGTTTGTCTATTTTATTTATTTATTTATTTATTTTATCTATTTATTTACTTATTCATTTATTTATTTATTTATTTGTTTGTTTGTTTAATTTGCTATGTAATTTATTAATTAATTAATTTGTTTACATAGACAAATATATATAATGCATAGATTGCTGATATATACACTCGAGCTGTCTATACACCTGAGGATGTCTCTCTAACACTTGCTTTATTATATAGAGAGATTTATTATATATATATATATATATATATATATATATATATATATATATATATATATATATATATATATCAAGCCATCAAACATTAGCTTACTTGTACTTGAGCTGCCTGCGTCTTCTCACTTTCTTTCTCTCCAGCCCCAAAAAATCCTTTGGGGGGCCCCCCATGGGGGCCCCCACCCCCTGATAGAGGCTGCAGCAGCGGCAGACCCCTGCTGCTGCTCCCCCCCTCTGAGGTAGGGGGGCCCCCTGAACCCCCTGGGGGCCCCCCCCCACCTGGGGGCCCCCCTCGCCGCTGCTGACACTGCAGCAGAATCGATTCGATTGCAGGGGGGAGGCCTCCATGCCCGAATCCTTTATCTATACCCTTCTCTTCTGCTGCTGCTGCTGCTGCTGCTGCTGCTGCGGTCGGAGCAGGTAAAGAGCTGCTGCGCAGCACGGACGGGTCCTTGTCGCTTGTTTCTGCTGCTGCTGCTGCTGCTGCTGTTGCTGCTGCTGCTCCTTCTGCTGCATCTCTACGAGCAGCAGCAGCTCCTGCTGCAGCAAAAGATGAAGGGGGTTTCTGTGGGGCCCCCAACAGGGGCTGTATGTACGCATACACCGCAGCAGCCTGTCCTTCTGTTGCTGCTGCCTGCCATATAACATCTCCGAGGGCCCTTGCTGCTTCTGCTACAGTCAGATACAGCTGTGCTGCTGCTGCAGGGGCCCCCCCCAGCAGCAGCAGATCTGCTGCTTGCTTCTGCAGCCGCAGAGGCAGCAACCTTCTCAAAGTATGAACACCTCCCCGTACACCTGAAATGTCAGCAGCACCTATTAGACGCCCCACACCCCGAGTTTGGGGCCCCCCTCCCGCTGCTGCTGCTGCTGCTGCTGCTGCTGCTGCTGTTTTTTCATCTGCAGCAGCAGCAGACAGCAACGCGCCGTCTAGTGGGGTTAGGAGGAGTCTACAGTCCTCAGGAGACCGCAGCACGAGGGCCCCCATTTGCTGCAGCAGCGCAGCACAAAATGCATGCATGGGGGCCTCTAGGGCCCCCTCAACTGCAGCAGCAGCAGCAGCTCGAGGTATGGGGCCCCCCGAGGGGCCCTCCTCCCATGCTGCGTCATCTGTCAACACATCCAGCAAATCTGAAGACAGAAAGACAGTGTTGTCTCCATCTCCTCCTGCTGTTGTATCTGCTGCTGCTGCTGCTGCAGGTGCTGCAGGTGCAGCAGCAGCAGCAGCAGCAGCAGCAGCAGCACCTGCTGCTGCTGTTGGCTGCGGGAGGACACAGAAGACCCTTTTCGCTAAGACTGTAGGATATTCTGCAGCAACAGATTGCGAGAATGCTGCGGTTTGTCTGCGGGCTTCTTCTTCGGGTGTATAGGCAGCTTGAGGTGTACAGGCAGCTTGAGGTGTACAGGCAGCTTCAGGTGTACATACAGGGATATGAATAGCTATAGCGCCAAAAACTTGTTTATGAAGATATATATCCCCCCACTCACTATTTTGATATTGTGGGGTTACGAAGGATAGACACAGTATGCGGCTGGTATCTCTCGTGTTTGCTGCTGCTGCTGCTGCTGTTGCTGCTGTTGCTGCTGCTGCTGTTGTTGCTGCTGCTGCTGCTCCTGCTGCTGCTGTTGAGGAGAGGAAGGGAGCCACTAGAGGGTCTCCTGCAGCAAGAGGAAGAGCTGGAAAGGATATAGAAGAGAAGCGACAGGATAAACAAACAGCAAGACGAGATACTAAAGAAGGAGGTGTACATACAGTTGGTTGCAGCAGCACCCTAATTTTATAGTAGTCCTGTAGAGACACATCAGGGGAGAAGGCAGACGATGGGCCCATCACCGCGAGACCTCCTGCTGCTGCTGCTGCTGCTGCTACTGCTGCTGTTGCTGCTGCTGATCCTGCTGCTGCTGCTGCTTTTGCTGCTCTTGATGCTCAGCTGCTGCTCGTGCTGCTGCTCGTGCTGCTGCCACTGCTGCTGCTGCTGCTGCTGCTGCTGCAGTTTCGCATAGAAACGCCAGGCGTTCGTCCCCTCTATGATGTGTACATACACTGAAGATGTTAATATCTACGCGTACAGCCCACCACAGCTGCTGCTGCAGCAGGCCGCAGATTGCTGCATGCAACTGCTAGCGCTGGAGCTTCTGTATGTTTTCTGCTGCAGCTGAAGATGTATATACAATAAAAATAAATTATTTTTATTATTTCAACTCATATCTTCTCATTAAATTATACAGATCCCATTATTATATGCTGTTGGACGCGAGACAGACAGACCCCCCTACAACAACAGCAGCAAGGCGCAGCTGCATGCAGCTGCTGCTGCTTCTATAGGCCTCACAACGTAAGAATTGTAAGAAGCAGCAGCAACAATAATAATAATGTTTATTATTTTATTAATATTTTATTTTATACGAATTAAAACAACTAAAATAAATATAATGTAGCATAGGCATACATATCCATAGAATGCTCTCATCCCCCTCTGACCTAACCTAACAACTCCTACAACCCTATAGAATAAAACAAACCCTGAAGCAGCAACAGCAGCAGCAGCAACAGCAGCAGCAGCAGCAGCAGCAACAGCAGCAGAAGCAGCAACAGCAGCAGCAACAGCAGCAGCCGCTGCAGGGTCTTCTGTTCGTTCTGTTCGTTCAAGTGTACCTGTGTCTTTGTGCGTGAGGGAGTTTGGGGCTGTCTGTATGCTGCATGCATGCAATAAGTGTAAGGAGAGCCTTCCCCCTTAGCAGACTCCTACCATAGGCTGCAGCAGAGTCATTATACTTTAGATGTGCCTCCAGGCTTGCTGCTTGCTGCAGTAAGCTCTCTCTCTCGCTCTGTCTGTCTGTCTCTCTCTCTCTCTCTCTCTCTCTCTCTCTCTCTCTCTCTCTCTCTCTCTCTCTCTCTCTCTGTGTGTCTGTCTCTCTCTCTCTCTCTCTCTCTCTCTCTCTCTCTCTACGTGATGTTGATGTTGTTGTAATATCCTTACTTATTTATTTACTGACAGGCTGACTACGGAGGGTCAAGTAAATGTATACAGACAGTACTACTACAATCTAGTCTACAATCCTAGTGCGTACAGAAAGAGAAGCACTAGCATACACATGCATATGGCGAGGCCTTCGAGCACTTGCTGCAGCAACCTCTGCTGCTGCAGCCCTAGCAGGCTATTGAGCAGCTACGCATAGGGGGCTTGAAATACGGGGTAGGGTGGGGGCAGAGAGTCGGGGGGGGCGGAGGGCAGCCGTTGTTTACGAGCTATTTCTGTAAGTATTTGACGCTGTTGCAGCTCATGAGGGGCCACAGCTAAGATCGAAGAGTTTCTTTGTATACTTGCTGGGTAGATTATCCCGAGGGCCTGTGGCTTCTCGAGAGAGGAAGGAGCGTGTAGTAAGTCTTTATCATGTTCTTTCTGAAGTTAGTATATGCATAGGCCTTTCTGTATGTGCAGAGGTTGCTACGCAAACAAACTCTCTCAGCAATCCTTTATGGTGTTTGGGCATGCACAAACAGGGGGCTTGGATATGTTTGCATGCGGGCTTCTCTTGCAGTTTGATTCACAACTAGCAGTGCTGCAATTTTAAAGACAACCCCCCCCCCCTCCCTACACCAGCCCCAGGCCTTTGGCCCGATATGTTCAGGACAAACAGAGAAAGGAGAGGAGGTAAGCGTGGGTACTGACTGTGATAGCAACTCTGCTCCTTTAACCTGAGTTACAAGCTGCCTGTTAATGCTGAGACCCCACCCCAAAAATATATATTGTGAAATACTGCCGACGACGAACATCAATGCGCTGGTGAGGCAAGCACCAAGGCCAGCCCCAAAGGGGATGACGAGCCCAAGAACTTGAAGAGAAGGAAGTTGCTATCGGCAGATTTGAGTCCTCTACAGGTAGATGTAGGGGAGTAAATAACATCTGGGGAATATTTGCATGCAGAAAGCAAGAAGAGGGGAAGAGATAGGGCCCTTCGTACCCGTGACAGAGCAACAGCTATACACAGCCTAACTTTACGCTGCGGTGTACATACCGAGGCTCCTAGTCGGTGCCGCTGAGAGGAAGACAGGTAGATACTCCTGCGGTATCAGAGCATGCGACCTGCAGAAAGCCACATAGGTGTTAGATTTCATGCTCATGTAACGTAGTGTAGTATCCTCATTTCCTACGGCCATCGCCACGACGTATATGAATCCAAGGCATCGAACAAATTTGGTTTATAGTGGCGTTATTAGGATTTTGAAGATTATATAAACGTGTCAGCTCCTCCCTTATCCCCTAGCAAGCAGTGGCTTGTCTCCAAACGAATTAGTTGTTGATCTTACTTAGCCTAATTTTGGGATTTCCCCGCTTTCGTGTCGATTCCCTCTCGTGTTTCTAAATCTTAAAAGAAAGCATTGAGCTTGCCCCCCAAAATAAGTTTAACTTCCTCCTTAGTTAGTACCTCTGAGAGCATTTCCTTCAACTGTGCCCGCTTCCGCTGTGTCTCAGGTATTAACTTCTTCGATCCCTCTCAAACGCAGGCTTTCATGAGAGCATCGCGATGACATGCATGCATTTCTCCGCCGTTTTCCTCAGTGCCTCTGCACTCCATTGGAGCCTCTTACCTTCTTGTTTCTTGCGGCAATGATACTATTTCTCTTACTGCACGGGGTGTACATGCTGCTAGAAGCGCTGATAGGTGCGGTTGCTCATTGCTTCGTGCCACACAGACACCAAAGCTCGTTTGTGGAGACCGTTCTCGTGCCCCTCTCCACTGATCGAGACACAGCATGCCGACTATATCTTGGTGAACTTGCGTAAGTTTAAGGCCCTCCATTATCTGATATAAGAATCAGTAAGTTCGCCCTACGGTTGGCGGCGGGGGGGGTGGGGGGGGCCAAGCACAGTCATAAAGACTGCGCCAATGAAAATGCGGGGAGGCTGTACCTACTCGGCGCCGCATCATATATCCCATTCACCAAACAGCCGTCCGTGCAAAGTAGTGCTAGTGTCTCCTGACCATTAATACGAAATTAGATAATCACAGCGTCGATTCAAGGCAGATTTTCAGGAGTGCATGCCTCTTCTTTTGTCTCCACAAGTACAACGCAGCTAGCATTGGGGGGGGAGGGGAGGGGGGAGAAGGAGGGGGGCGTCTCTCTGGTGGCGTTCTTGGTTCCCCGGATAGCGTTGCTCAAATACATGCTCCTCCAGTTTCTTATCTGTCTTCATTCTCTTTTAACCTAAAATTATGTTCGCTTGTTTGCTGCAACAGAAGGAGATACGTTGGTCGATACGGCCTTCCGTCTCTCTGAGTGTCGGACTCGCCGGCTGCCCCGTGTTCTACCTTCTTACCTTTTAGTGAGAGATGTTAGTATTTACGTCTTAAATACCCATGGGCTTTATGCATGCGTAGGTCCGAACGATGTTTCTACCTTCTCAGCTAGGGTTATAGAAGTTGTATTCTTTCTTTCTTTGATACATAAGCACTCCACCATCTCGATATTATTTAGCTAGCCCGTTATATATTACTTCCATTCAGGTGACAATATAATAATACAATATATACAATATATACAATACATATATATATATATATATATATACAATATAATAATATATTACTTCCGTTCAGGTGACAAGGGTTCTATGCAAGCAGTTGATAGAGAAAATAAGAGTCTAGCTTTGGTCTCATGCTTACCAAGGACAAGTATGTCTCGACTTAGCAAGTAAATAATAATAATAATAATAATAATAATAATAATAATAATAATAATAATAATAATAAGAGTAATGTCTTTGTTTAGGTATAGCTGCCCTTGTTGCTCCTTCCCTCTAATAAATAAGGTGCACATAGAAGAGCTCTAGCCCTTCTCAGGCTTTCTGTACACAGCAGCGCAAGGACCTTCATGTGCTGCAGCTCACCGCGCTG
>OY986951.1:3850963-3858463 GCA_963920595.1 Eimeria praecox
TATATATATATATATATATATATATATATATATATATATATATATATATATGCATGCCTGTCTATATGTCTATCTATCTATCTATCTATCTATGTATATATCTATATGTATCTACATATTTATAGAGATATAAGCATATCTATACCCTATAGCTATACCTATGTATGCATGTATGTATGCATGTATGTATGTATGTATGTATGTATCTATCTATCTATCTCTCTCTCTCTCTCTCTCTCTCTATATATATATATATATATATATATATATATGTGTGTGTGTGTGTGTGCGTGTAAAGATACATAAATGCATATATATATATATATATATATATATATATATATATATATATATATATATTACTTGTTTATTTATTTATATATTTCTATTTATTTAAGGGGCTTCTTTGGTTCTTTCTTTCTCTACCCGTCGATTTATTTAAATTTATTTGTATTTGTCTGTTAAAGAAGTATTCCCCTTCAAATCTGTCGGGAAAAAGAGAAGAAAAAACTAAACAAACACATGCATGCATGCATGCATGCATGCAACTAGGTGTGTATATACACCTGAAAATCAAGCCCCAAATGCCCCATTTCTTTCTTCTTTATTATAAAGAAAAGTATAGGGGGCCCCTCCTCCTCCTCCCCAATTTGCTGAGGGGTCTGCAGCCATCATGTCTCCTCCTCGCTGCTGCTGCTGTCTCTGCTGTCTCTGCTGTCTCTGCATTCTACACAGTTCTCTAATATGTTCTCTCATGAGGGTACATCTTCTACGCCCCCGAGGGGGGCCCCCAGGGGCCCCCCCCTCCATACTCGTGCTGCTGGGGGCCCCCGAAAGTACTGTACCCTCTCCTGGGGGCCCCCCCTTGCTGCTGCGTATATATTTTTTCTTACGTATACATATGCCTAGAACCCCCTCCTCTGCTTCCTTTCTAAGTGTCTCCTCATCACTGAGGTCATCATACACCGTAGGTGAAGTGTCTCCATCGTCATAGAAAACTGTAATAGGGAGGACATGCTCTACTACTTTAGGTGTCTCCTCTCTGTCTCCTTCTCTCTCTTCGCTGTCTCTGCTGTCTTCTGCTATCTCCTCCTCTAATGTCTCCTCTCCTTCTGTCTCCTCCTCTCCTAAAGCAAAGGCCCCCCACTCCTCCTCACTCCAACCTCGAGTAAGTACTTCCCACCCAGGGTGGTTGAACCCTGTAGACCCTTCTCTTACTGCTTCTGAAGTGTCTCCTCTTTCAGGGCCTGAGGGGCCCTGAGGGGCCCCCGAGGTGGGGGCCCTCCCGCTGTCGGAGACACCTGCAACGGGAGGAGACACACTGTCTCCTTCCCCTTTCTGCTGTCTGCTTCTCCGCACTCGTCGATGCAGTAAAACAGCGAGGACCCCCAAGACAGACAGGGCCCCCCCCCCTCCTTCCTTTTGTTTCGTGCTCGAGGAGACACCCTTATTGGGGCCCTCAGATCCCTTACGTATCATGTTGGGGGGTCTTATAGGAGCAGCAACCCCCTTTGGGGGGCCCCCTGGGGGCCCCCCTCCTGTACTTGAGGGTCCTGCAGTAGGTGCTGGAGGGCCTTTGGGGCCCCCCTCCTTAGATGAAGCTTTGGGGGGGGCCCCTTGCTTCTGCGTAGTAGTCTTCCCCTGGGGCCCCAATGTCTTGGGTACTGGCTTGCCTGGTGTCCCCTCACCACCAGCGGAGACTGCTGCTGTCTCTGCAGCAGCAGCAGTTGCTGCTGCTGCAGTTGCTGCTGCTACAGGGAGGGCAGAGACCCCTTTCGAGGGGACAGACGAAGCAGGGGCCTGCGGGGGCCCCTGGCCCACCATAACTACCTTACAGGAGGCATCAGGAACGCTGGGGGGCCCCTTGGGGGGCCCCTTCCCCAACACTACCTTGGAGCCAACCGACAGTTTCTTAGCAAT
This sequence comes from Eimeria praecox, assembly GCA_963920595.1. Taxonomy (NCBI): domain Eukaryota; phylum Apicomplexa; class Conoidasida; order Eucoccidiorida; family Eimeriidae; genus Eimeria; species Eimeria praecox. The sequence goes on from OY986951.1 coordinate 3,852,884, forward strand.
CACATCGGAGAGGGGGGCCCCCACCGGGGGCCCCTCTTTATAGCTGCTGCTTGCAGCTCTTTTAGGTTGAGACGTTTTCCCTGCAGGGGACGCTGTCTTCTGCTGCTCAGAGGGGACAGCTTGGGGGGCCCCCGAGGCAGAAGCGAGGGGCGGGGGCCCCTCCTGGCGTTGCATGGGGGGGCCCCTCTTCTCGAGGGGCCCCTGCTTTTCCTGCTGCTGTGTAGCAGACCCTTGGGGGGCCCCTGGCTTTGCTGCCTCTTCTTGTCGGGGGGCCCTTGAGGTGTGAGGGCTCAAACCTGCATCCTTACTGGGGGGCCCCTTAGCTGCAGGGGTAGAAGGAGGTGCTGCTGCCTGTTTAAAACCTGTGGGCGAGCTAGCAGGTGTTGGGGGCCCCCCTTTCGCTGGAAGGGCCTTCGTGAGGGTCTTTGTTGGGGGGCCCCCCACATCACCTACTACTGCATGCTCGGAGACAGCTTGAGACGGGGGCCTCTTCATGTCTCCTTCTGGTTCTGGGGGCGCTTTAGAGGGTTTAGGGGGGGGGCCCTTCGGGGGCCCCCCCCAACTCTTTTTCGCGTCCTCTCCAGCTGCGCGTCCATCAAGGGCCCCTTGCTCTCTTTCTTGTGTCTCCCTCGGAGTCTCTTTCTGGCCCTGTGTACTTGGGGGGCCCCCAACAGACTCTCTTTCCGTTGCGGGTCCCTTGGGGGGCCCCTGAGGAGCCCCCTTGAGGGGCCCCTTGGGGGTACCCTTCGGGGGACCCTTAGGGGCCCGCATCAGGGTCTCCTTGAGGGTCTCCTTGGGGGGCCCCTTGGGAGTCTCCTTGGGGGCCCCCTTGGGGGTCTCCTTGGGGGGCGCCTTGGGGGTCTCCTTGGGGGGCCCCTTGGGGGTCTCCTTGGGGGGCGCCTTGGGGGTCTCCTTGGGCGGCCCCTTGGGGGTCTCCTTGGGGGGCCCCTTGGGGGTATCCTTGGGGGACCCCTTGGGGGTCTCCTTGGGGGGCGCCTTGGGGGTCTCCTTGGGCGGCCCCTTGGGGGTCTCCTTGGGGGGCCCCTTGGGGGTATCCTTGGGGGACCCCTTGGGGGTCTCCTTTGGGGGCCCCTTGGGGGGCCCCTCTGAGGAGGAGTCCTTTGGAGGCAGCTTTGGTGGGGGTCGCTTGGGAATCTCCTTTGGGGGCCCTTTGGGGGGCCCTTTGGGGGGCCCCTCTGAGAAGGAGTCCTTTGGAGACAGCTTCGGTGGGGGCCCCTTGAGGGGCCCCGTAGCGGGCCCTTTAGGGGGCCCTTTTGGGGGGCCCTCTGAGGAGGAGTCCTTTGGAGACAGCTTCGGTGGGGGCCCCTTAGAAAATATCTTAGGGGGGCCCCCTTGAGGAGACACTGAGGGAGCCCCTGCCCCCGAAGGCACCTCAGATCGGGGGCCCTCAAGGGCCTCTTTAGGAAGGGGCCCCTCAGGAGACGCTTTGGAGGGGGGCCCCTGAGGAGACACCTTGCTAGGGGGCCCCTCAGTAGATGTATTTGATAAAGAGGATTGAGAGGGTACCTCCGGGGGCCCCTTGGGGGCCCCCTTAGCTGTGCGTTTGTGGGCTTTCAGCAACTGTCTCCCCAGTGCTGCATAGCTCTCCATCATCTGTCTCCTTCGAGCAGCAAACGAGGCCTGATGAAGGGCCCCAACACCCTCGTCCTCACTGCTGCTGCTGCTGCTGTTGCTGCTGTTGCTGCTCCTGCTGCTGCTGCTGCTGCTCGTGCTGCTGTCTTTCCAAGTGCCGCTGCTGCTGCTGTTCTGGCTTCTCCTGCTTTGCTGCCTGCTGCTGATGCCGCTGCTGCTGCTGCTGCTGCTGCGGCTGTCCCAGCTGCTGCTGCTGCTGCTGTGCCGGCTGCGGTTCTCATTCTTGCTGCTGCTCCTGCTGCTGCTCCTGCTCCTGCTGCTGCTGCTGTTGCTGTTGCTGTTGCTGCTGCTGCTGCTGTTGCGCCGGAGACGCTGGAAGGCCTTAGCCACAGGAGACTGTCTCCTTGAGTTGTAAGGAGCAACAACTTCTATCTTCTGTCTCTCTGCATGTAGAGGGAGGGGGGCCCCTACCTGCTGCGCCTCAGCGAACCTACGGGGGGCCCCCCCCAAGCAGCAAACTCTATCTTTGTTCAAGACAGACAACAGAGGGGCCCCCTCATAATTGGAGGGCCCCCCTGGGGGCCCTAAGGAGCAGCAGCTGCAGCAGCAGCAGCAGCTGCTGCTGCAGCAGCAGTAGCTGCTGCAGAAAGCTGGGGTGGGGGCAGAGCACTCTCTAGCTGTCTCATGCCGGACAGACTCAGGAGGAGACAGGGAAGGAGACAGAGGAGGAGACAGAGAAGGAGACAGAGAAGGAGACAGAGGAGACAGAGGAGACAGAGAAAGAGATAGAGGAGGCAGAGGAGACAGAGGGGACAGAGGAGACAGCAACGTGTCTTGGCGCTGTGCCTGAGGCGCACAAACAGACAACAGAGTTTAGGGTTTAGGGTTTAGGGTTTCTCCAGCCCACATACAGCCATCAAGGCTACAACATCTAGGGTTTAGGGTTTAGGGTTTAGGGTTTAAATACCTGTGATGCTCCTTTCATTTGAGCCTCCTCCATTCTCATCGTCTTCTAGTCTGCGCAGAAACAAAAGACCTCTGAGGGTTTAGGGTTTAGGGTTTAGGGTTCAGGCTTCCATCGTGAGGGTTTAGGGTTTAGAACCTTAGCTGTCTCCGTCTCCTTGTTATTATCTGCCTCTTTCTACAACTCTGTCTCCTCACATCATCTGTCTCTGTCCCTCTCTGTCTCCTTTTGTCTGTCTCCTCTCCTCTGTCTCTGTCTCTCTGTCTCTGTCTCTCTGTCTCTGTCTCCCTGTCTCTCTGTTTCTGTCTCCCTGTCTCTCTGTCTCTGTCTCTCTGTCGCTGTCTCTCTGCTATCAACTATCTCCTCTTCTCTGTCTCCTTTCTCTCTGTCTGTCTCCTTCTAATAGACTGTCTCCTTCTCTCTGTCTGTCTCCTTCTAATAAACTGCCTCCTTCTCTCTGTCTGTCTCCTTCTAATAGACTGTCTCCTTCTCTCTGTCTGTCTCCTTCTAATAGACTGTCTCCTTCTCTCTGTCTGTCTCCTTCTAATAGACTGTCTCCTTCTCTCTGTCTGTCTCCTTCTAATAGACTGTCTCCTTCTCTCTGTCTGTCTCCTTTTAATAAACTGCCTCCTTCTCTCTGTCTGTCTCCTTCTAATAAACTGCCTCCTTCCCTCTGTCTGTCTCCTTCTAATAAACTGCCTCCTTCTCTCTGTCTGTCTCCTCACCTTCCTCTTCTTGAAGTCGAAGCCCTGCTGTCTCTGTCTCCTTTTGCTGCTGCTACACAACAAACAATGTGTCTCCTCTTCCCCTGCAGCAGCAGCTACAGCAGCTGCAGCAGCAGCAGCTGCTGCAGCTACAGTAGCTGCTGCAGCAGCAGCAGCTGGAGCAGCAGCAGCTGCTGCAGCAGCAGCAGCAGCAGCAGCTGCAGCAGCAGCAACCTAAACCCTAAACCCTCGTCTCCTAAACCCTCTGAACGGACAGCCCATACAAAATACAAACACACAGCAACTATGCAGCTAGCAGCAGCAGCAGCAGCAGCAGCAGCAGCACAAACAGCTGCAGCACCACCACGAGGAGAAGCAGCAACAGAAGCAGCTGCTGCAGCAGCAACAGCAGCTGCTGCTGCAGCTAAGTCCCGCAGCATAAGATGCTTTCCGCCGCTGCTGCTGCCTCATCCTTGTAAACCCTAAACCCTAAACCCTAAACCCTAAATCCTAAACCCTAAACCCTCAGCCCCTCCCCCACCTTAACACTTTAGTAAGCTAGCTAGCTAGCTAGTCTGGCCGTCTAACAAGCTAGCTTAGAAGCAGCAAAAGATTAGGGTTTAGGGTTTAGGGTTTACATTTGAGAAGACGTTTGCCGCATCCATCAAGTCAAACAGCGAGAGAGCGAGACGACCCCCAGTCTTCTGCTGCTGCTGCTGCTGTTGCTGCTGCTGTTGCTGCTGCTGTTGCTGCTGCTGTTGCTGTTACTGGTGTTGTTGTTGCTGCTGTTACTGCTGCTGTTAGTGGTGTTGTTGTTGTTGCTGCTGCGGCTATTGCTGCTGTTGCTGCTCCTGATGCTGCTTCTGCTGTTGTTGTTGTTGCTGCTGGTGCTGCTGGTGGTGTTGCTGCTGGCGCTGCTGCTGCTGCTGCTGCTGCTGCTGCTGCAGTTCGTAGCGTTTGCTGTTGCTTCTACTTGTCTGTAATCAAACAACCTTAAAGATATTGAAGGAGAGAAGAACGGCCCCCACAACGAGCCGGCAAACCCTAAACCCTAAACCCTAAACCCTAGACCCTAAACCCTAGATCCTTAAAGCATCAGCATCGATAATAGGATATCTAGGGTTTAGGGTTTAGGGTTTAGGGTTTACGGCGCTTGCAGCCAATCTTAGGGTTTAGGGTTTGGTAGAGATTAGAGATAGAGGGAATAGAACTCTAAACCCGTGAAAGCGTCTAGGGTTTAGGGTTTAGGGTTTAGGGTTTAGGGTTTAGGGTTTACGCCCGAGTTGTGGAGCTCTCGATGACTACAAAAGCACATAAAACTAAAAACCAAAACGTATAGTATTCTATAAAATATCTAGGGTTTAGGGTTTAGGGTTTAGGGTTTAGGGTTTAGGGTTTAGGGTTTGAGGGCATCGCGAGTCAAACCCCGCCCACATCAAACCAGTGGTCACCGACTGCCAAACCCTAAACCCTAAACCCTAAACCCTAAACCCTAAACCCTAAATATTTTCATACAAACCCCCTTAATTTTGTTTTTGTTTTTGATGAAGGGAGGCATTTGAGCTTCAACGCATTTAGAGTGTATATACCTTCGGGGCCTCCAAAGGATCTACTGCATGCACCCTAAACCCTAAACCCTAAACCCTAAACCCTAGACCCTAAACCCTAAACCCTAAACCCTAAACCCTCCTACTTTGATAAACCACAGATCGAGTAAAACTGTGATTGGGGACTCGACTTAGAAGAGGGTTTAGGGTTTATACCCCAGCAGCAGCAGCAGAACAGCAGCAGCAGCAGAACAGCAGCAGCAGCAGTACAGCAGCAGCAGCAGTACAGCAGCAGCAGCAGCACCGCAGCAGCAGCTGTGAGGAGACGACGAGGAAAGCGAGCCGAAGATGTTAGACGACAGACAAACAGAAAACAAACACCAACATAACACAGAACCTAAACCCTAAACCCTAACCCCTAAACCCTAAACCCTAGACAAGAAGTTGTGCTCTGCATGCGCTGGCTTCCGCGGTGTCTGTACGCATCCAGACAGGCTAGCGCCTACGTAGCAGTAGCTAGCCGTAGCTAGCTGTAGCTACCTGTAGCTACCTGTAGCTACAGCTATACCTTAGCTGTGTATAGCTATGGATAGCTGTGTATAGCTATGGCTAGCTATGGCTAGCTGTGGCTAGCTGCATGCACCCTTGGATACCTGTGACTAGCTGTGGCTAGCTGTGGCTAGCTGCACATAGCTATGGCTGTATCTAGCTAGCTGTAGCTAGCTGTAGCTAGCTGTGGCTAGCTGTAGCTAGCTAGACACAGACAGGTGAG
>OY986951.1:3873463-3875963 GCA_963920595.1 Eimeria praecox
ACACACCGTAGGATCCGATAGCCGATAGTCATCTTAAAGAGACACCTCTCTAGGGTTTAGGGTTTAGGGTTTAGGGTTTAGGGTTTAGGGTTTAGGGTTTAGGGTTTTGGCTGTAGGCGGAGATCCGCTTCTCTCATTTCTTATTCCCCATAGAAGGAGCGACGCCCGTAGCGGAGTTGAAGCAGGATGACTGCGTGCCCCCTGCTGCTGCTGCTGCCAGCAGCAGCAGCAGCAGCAGCAACAGCAGCAGCAGCAGCAGCAGCAGCAGCTTGCAGGGGTCTGGGCCTCTCTGTATCTGCCTCGCCCCCACTCGCGACCTTGTGACGCAGACCTACGACTGCTTCAAGAGATTTGGTTTGTTGCTGCTGCTGTTGCTGCTGCTGCTGCTGTTGCTGCTGCTGCTGGTGTTGCTGATTCTGTTGCTGCTGCTGCTGTTGCTGCTGCTGCTGTTGCTGCTGCTGCTGTTGCTGATTCTGTTGCTGCTGTTGCTGATTCTGTTGCTGCTGCTGGTGTGAAAGTGGGTTTATTCTGTGTTTGTTAATTTAGGGTTTAGGGTTTAGGGTTTAGGGTTTAGGGTTTTGTCTCTTCAGGGAGAGTTCTTGAAAAGCCTTGTATTAACATCGAGTCCTGCATTGGAGGGGGCCCCTCATCTCACAAGACAGACTTCAAAAATGTGGGTTTAGGGTTTAGGGTTTAGGGTTTAGGGTTTAGGGTTTAGGGTTTAGGGTTTAGGGTTTAGAGTGTTTACGGGGGCGGGAGTGGCGTTTTTCTGTCTGACTTGGATCTGCCACCACAATATCGCGAGGGCGCTTTGCTCTAGGGTATAGGGTTTAGGGTATAGGGTTTAGGGTTTAGGGTATAGGGTTTAGGGTTTAGGGTTTGTGCAGGTAGATGTGTTAGTTGGGACATTAGATAGAACCCTCGATCTCGTACGACGTCGTGTTGTTTGTTTAAATCGTCTTCAAATTATAATTATTGATGAAGCAGATGAAGTTGTTAAGGATCAGGGAACGAAGAAAATATGCGAGTAAACCCTAATTAGGGTTTAGGGTTTAGGGTTTAGGGTTTAGGGGTTTTAGGGTTTTTAGGGTTTAGGGTTTAGGGGGAGGGAGCACGGTTAATGGGTAGGGTAGTGCACCCTAAAGCCGCTCGATGAGTGTCTAGGGCTTAGGGTTTAGGGTTTAGGGTTTAGGGTTTAGGGTTTAGTGTTAGTAGTGTTGTATGGCCTGTCTCCTTCCACATGCATGCATTTTGGGGCTTTCTGTTGCATGCAGACTGCAAGAACGTGCTTGTTCTGTATCTCACCGTCGTCCTCAGATTTTATTTTTTTCTGCTACACTACATACAGCAGCAGCAACAGCAGCTATAAAGGCTTTAGCCCCGCATGCATGCTGGGCTGACTTGAAGGGGACAGCAGTTCTACCTGATTCCGCTCATGTCGCTCTATATACTATACGACCCTATTTGGTATACAGGATATATACAGACAGACAGACAGACAGACAGACAGACAGACAGACAGACATATTAGATATTAGATATGCATGCATGCATGCATGCATCTTAGGTCTACATGCATGCATGCATGCATGCATGCATCTTATATCTACATGCATGCATGCATCTTATATCTACATGCATGCATGCATCTTATATCTACATGCATGCATGCATCTTATATCTGCATGCATGCATGCATGCATGCATGCATTCTTCCGCCTTTGCATGCATGCATGTCTGTCTGTCTGTCTGTCTGTCTGTCTGTCTGCCTGTGTGTGTGTGTGTGTTTTAATTATTTATTAATTATTTATAGGGTCTTCAATGTCCTCTTCCCCCAGAAGTATCTGCAGCAGGGCCTCCCCCTACCGATGGCGTTCATGTAGGCCAAGTAGCAGCAGCAGCAGCAGCAGCAGCAACAGGTGCTGCTGCTGCTGCTGCTGTAGATGATAAAAGCCCCGAATTCCTCTCTTGTAGAACTAAACTTCTTAAACCTCAAGTAATAAACCCTAAACCCTAAACCCTAAACCCTTCCTAAGCATTCTATCCTTATCAGGGTTTTAAGCCAATGCTTGTGATATCGTTCAGACCTGCGTCTCCTCTATTAGGGTTTAGGGTTTAGGGGCTAGGGTTTACTCTCTAGGGTTTAGGGTTCAGGGTTTAGGGTTTACTGTCTAGGGTCTAGAGTTCTAGGGTTTAGGTTCTAGGGTTTAGGTTCTAAGGTTTGGGGTTTAGGGTCTAAGGTTTAGGGTCTAAGGTTTAGGGTCTAAGGTTTAGGGTTTAGGGTTTAGGGTTTAGGGTTTAGGGTTTAGGGTTTAGGGTTTAGGGTTTGGGGTGTCTGTCCAGGCTGCTGTCGCGCTAGCGGACGCATTAAACATGAATTGCTGTATGATTGTATGTCGGACGAATCTCGATTGTGATTTGATGGAAGAATATTTAATTAAATTGGGGGGTAATAAAAAATTTGTAGGTGAGGAGACTGGCTCCTTTCTTATGTTTATAC
>OY986951.1:3880963-3883463 GCA_963920595.1 Eimeria praecox
CTGCTGCTGTGTATGCTGCTGCTTATGCTGCTGCTGCTGCTGCTGGTGTGTCTGCTGCAGCTGCTGCTGTTGCGGTGTATCGCGAGATGTTGATTGTAATATTTTATTAGAAATTTTAAATCTGTCTGTCTCTTCTGTCTCTTTTCTGTCTGTCTCTTCTGTCTCTCTTCTGTCTGTCTCTCTATCTTTTATCTGTCTCTCTGTATCTTTCTTCTCTATCTCTGTCTGTCTCTCTGCTGTCTGTCTCTGTCTCTCTTCTGTCTGTCTCCGTCTCTCTTCTGTCTGTCTCCGTCTCCCTTCTGTTTGTCTCTTTATATTTTATCTGTCTCTTTATCTTCTATCTGTCTGTCTGTCTCTCTCTTCTCTATCTCTTCTCTGTCTCTCTTTTATCTGTCTCTTTCTCTTCTCTGTCTCTGTCTCTCTCTCTCTCTCTCTCTCTCTCTCTACATATATATATATATATGTATATATATATATACATATATATATATATATGTCTCTTTATATTTATATATGTATATTTGTTTGGTTTTGTGTTTGTACTCGAAGATTAAAAAAAAACAAAAAAAAACAAAAAGAGACGAAAATAAAAATAAAAGGAGACAAAAGGAGACAGTTAATAAAATAATAAAAGATATGAGGGGACAGATAATAAAATAATAAAAGATATGAGGGGACAGATAATAAAATAATAAAAGATATGAGGGGACAGATAATAAAATAATAAAAGATATGAGGGGACAGATAATAAAATGATAAAAGATATGAGGAGACAGATAATAAAATAAAGATATGAGGAGACAGTTAATAAACTAATAAAGATATAAGGAGACAGATAATAAAATAAAGATATGAGGAGACAGTTAATAAAATAAAGATATGAGGAGACAGATAATAAAATAAAGATATGAGGAGACAGATAATAAAATAAAGATATGAGGAGACAGTTAATAAAATAAAGATATGAGGAGACAGATAATAAAATAAAGATATGAGGAGACAGTTAATAAAATAAAGATATGAGGAGACAGATAATAAAATAAAGATATGAGGAGACAGATAATAAAATAAAGATATGAGGAGACAGTTAATAAACTAATAAAGATATAAGGAGACAGATAATAAAATAAAGATATGAGGAGACAGATAATAAAATAAGAAGAGACAAAAGGAGACAGTTAATAAAGAGAGAGAGGAAGAGACAGTTAGTAGAGTAAGTAGAGATATAAGGACACAATTAATAAAATAAAAAGAGAGACGAAAGGAGACAGTTAATAAAATAATGAGAGACAGAAGGAGACAGTTAATAAATAAAGGTATAAGGAGACAGGTAGTAGAATAAGAAGAGATAGAAGGAGACAGTTAATAAAATAATAAAGAACAGAAAGAGAAAGAGACAGAAAGAAACAGAGACACAGTAAGAGAGACAGAGACAGTAGAGAGACAGAGACAGAGATAGAAAGAGATAGAGACAAACAGAGACAAAAGAGACAGAGACAGGAAGAGAGAGGCGTAGAAAGATATAGAGAAAGGAGACAGACACGAAAAACACAGACAGAAAGAGACAGAGAGAGACAGATAGAGATAGAAAGAGAGACAGAAACGGTAGAAAGACAGTAGAGAGACAGAGAGGGGACAGAGAGGAGACAGGGGAGACAGAGAGGAGACAGAGGAGACAGAGAGGAGACAGAGGGGAGAGGAGACAGTAGGAGACAGAGACAGAAAGACAGGGACAGAGTCAGACAGAGAGATAGAGATAGATAGAGAGATAGGCAGATAGATATAGGTAGATAGATAGATAGACAGATAGATAGATAGAGAGACAGAGAGGGAGAGAGAGAAAGAGACAGAGAAAGAGACAAAAGGAGACAGCAAGAGAGACAGACAGCGATCTGTCTCCTCCTTCCCCTTCTTCTTCTGTCTCCTTCTGTCTCCCTTCTCTTTTTCTTCGTTTATTTTTATTTTTATTGTTTTCTGTTTTTGTTTGTTTGTGTTTCTTCTTTGTTTTTATTGTGTCTTCATCTCTATCTTTAATTACAATTGTTTGTGCTGCTGCTGTCTCTGTCTCTCTGTCTCTTCTACTCTCTCTACCTGTCTCCTTCCGTCTCTGTTTTTATATTTGCTTCTCTCTCTGTCTGCTGTTGTCTTTGTTTTGTCTTCGTGCTTCTCCTTGCTGCTGCTGCTGCTGCTGCTGCTGCTGTTGAGGGTAGCAATGTCTCTCGTCTCTGCTGTCTGTCTCCTTCTGGCAGCAGCAAGCAGCAAGTGCTTGCTGTCAGCAGCAGCAGCAGCAGAAGAAGCAGCAGCAGCAGCAGCAGCAGCAGCAGCAGCAGCACGTCTGTAGCAGTGTTACATGTACAGCAGCAAAGACACGCAGCAGCAGCAGCAGCACGAGTAGCAGCAAGACCATCAGAAAGGAGACAGTTAATATCTATGAAAGGAGACAGATAAACACAGAGAAGCAGCAATAACAGCAGCAACAGCAGCAGCAACAGCAGCAGCA
>OY986951.1:3885963-3888463 GCA_963920595.1 Eimeria praecox
TAGGGTTTATGTTGTGTGTAGGTTGAGTGCGGCGTTTCCTCTGGCAGCACGAAGTGTTATGGCTTTGTGTAGTGTCTCCGTTGAGTTTACTGTCTCCTTGCTGCGGCAGCAGCTAGCTACGCAGCTAGCGAAGCAGCAGCTGCTGCGAGCAGCACTAGCAGCAACAGCAGCATTAGAAGACACACAACTCCGTGCTGTCTACAGCTATCCCCAGCATGTATTAACCTGTCTCCTACAACGTGGGGGGGCCATAGGCATCAAAAACAACAGCAGCAGCAGCAGCAGCAGCAGCAATCAACAGCAGCAGCAGCAACAGCAACAGCAGCAGCAGCAGCAGCAGCAGAAGGAACCCGCTTGGATTGCTGCGCTGCAGCATCCCCCTAAGAAGATATCTGAGTGGGGGGAGTATGTTAGTGCCTTCAACGATTTTATACCTGTGAGGCCGCAGCAGAGTCCTCCGAGAGCAACAGCAGCAGCAGCAGCAGCAACAGCAGCAGCAGCAATTACAGGAGCAGCAGATGCTGCTGCTGCTACAGCAGGAAGCGGAAAGAGAAGAAGACCTACACTCCATGAAGATATGCAGCAGCAGCTGCAGCAGCTGCAGCAGCTGCAGCAGACAGACCATGGCAACGATTCAGCAGCAGCAGCAGCAGCAACAGCAGCAGCAGCAGCAGCAGCAGGAGGGGGGGGGCTGGCGTCTACAGGGTTTATACAGCAGCATAGTGATGCCTGGAGCTGTAAGGGAGACAGCCTAGACGAGAAGTTGCTGCGATCAAGCAGCAGAGATCTGCTGCAGCTGCTGCAGCGGCAGCAGAGCGGGGAGGGCCTTGGCTCTTGCAGCAGCAGCAGCAGCAGCAGCAGCAGCAGCAACGGGTGCAGCAGCAGCAGCCCATACAGGGAGCTGCGGCAGCAGCTGCTGCCTCAACGATCTCGTTCTATTCAATCTGTATTGTCCTATGCAGGAGACAGCAGCAGCAGCAGCAGCAGCAGCAGCAGCACGAGCAGACAGAATAGTTTAGAGGTGCTGCTGCTGCAGCTGCGGCAGCAATCAGCGGAAGCAACACCAGGAGCAGGGATAGAGGCGCTGTCTGCTGCTCTGTCTTCGCGTCTAGCAGCAGCAGAAGAGAGAGAGACAGAGACAGGAGATTTGTGGCTGCAGCAGCTGCAGCAGGAAGCAGCAGCATCCCCACAAACACTGCTGCAGCGTATGCCTAGCGATGATATGACGTCAGAGGCTGTGCTGCAGCAGCTGCAGCGGCAGCTGACAGACCACCACCACCATCAGCAGCAGCAACAGCAGCAGCAGCAGCAGCAGCAGACACATGAAGAGGAGATACATCAGCAGCAGCTGCGGTTATTAGAGAAAGCAGGCCTAAGCACAGACTGCAGCAGCAGCAGCAGCAGCATTGTCTCTCCTGTCTTTGGGGGGTTGTGTGGGGAGGAGACGATAAAGCAGCAGCAGCAGCAGCAGCAGCAGCAACATGAACTGCAGCACGAGTTGCATCAACATTTACAGCAGCAGCATGAGCTGCAGCAGCAGCTGCAGCAGCAACACGAACTGCAGCAGCAGCTGCTGCTAGCAAACCAAGCCAGCAGTGCAGCAGCAGCAGCAGCAGCAGGTTGTAGAGATAGCAGCACGTTAGAGTTTCAGCCTGCTGCTGCTGCTGCTGCTGCTGCTGCTTTGTCGGGGCAGCCCCTCACTAGTCTCTTAGATCTTCGTGCTGGCAGCAGCAGCAGCAGCAGCAGCAGCAGACAGCTGTCTCCGCAGCCTCAACCCCAGCCATCACTGCAGCAGCATCTGCAGCAGCAGCAGCTGCTGCAGCAGCAACGCATCACGCTGCCGCAGCAATGCAGCACCCGTTCAGGTCTGTCAGCTGTAAGCAACACAACCTCAGCAGCAGCAGCAGCAGCAGCAGCAGCAGCAGCAGCAGGATCAAACAGCCCATACTGCAGGAGTGGTAGCAGCGGCAGCATAGGTGTGGGGTGTATGTCTCCAACAGCATCCGATGTGTCTCTTCGCAGCAGCGGGGGTCTATGCAGCAACAGCAACAGCAACAGCAACAACAGCAACAGCAGCAACAACAGCAGCAGCTGCTGCAGCAGCAGCAGCAGCAGCATCATGGGGGGTGGAGGGGGCGGATCAAGTGTAGTAGGATGTGTAGGAGGAGGAGGAAGCAGCACAGGCACAAGCTCCTCGTCCTCTTCCTCAGCAGCAGCAGCAGCAGCAGCAGCAGCAGTAGCATATCTTCCCTTGATAGACGATATATTAATACAAGTAGAAGAGAAACAACTACCTCTACCTGCTAAGGTCCCTGGTGTATGTTTCAATCCATCAGATAACACATGGAGCGCACAGTGGACTCTACCAACGGAGACAAGCAGCAGCAGCAGCAGCAGCAGCAGCAGCAGCGGGAGCAGCAGCAGTGGCAGCAGCAGCAGCAGAAAAAGAAGGAAGAGAACATTTAGTATTAATATATACGGCAATGATACAGCAAGACGT
>OY986951.1:3920963-3925963 GCA_963920595.1 Eimeria praecox
CTGATCCTCGCACCCCACAGCTGCAGCAAGAAATTTGCTTGTGCGCGTCCGCAGATGCTGCTGCATCTCCTGAAAACGCAGCAACTGCAGCAGCAGCAGCAGCAGCAGCAGCAGCAGCGGGAGGTGCAGCAGCAGAAGGTGAAGAAGCAGCAGCTGCTGCGGCGGTTTCAGCCTTTGAGCCTTCAGTGCAGCAGCAGCAGCAGCAGCAGCAGCAACAGTATGAAGAAGGACATTTGCTGCAGAGCAGCAACAGGATATCTGAGCTGCAGCAGCAAGAAGGTTTGTTGCTGTCTCCTCGTGAAGGCAGTGCTGCTGCTGCTGCTGCTGCTGCTGCTGATGCTGCTGCTGCTGCTGCTGTGCTGCAGCAACGGGGTGATTCCTTGAAGCCTGGTGTCTTTGCAGCTAAGCGGCGGCTGCTGCAGCAGCAGCAGCAGGCTGGTTTGCTGCAGCAGCTAGAGCAGCAATGGGCTCAGGAGGCAGCAGCACAGCAAGAAGAGGAGCTGCTGCAGCCAGAAGCATTCGAACAGCAGCAGCAGCTGCTGCTGCAGCACCATACAACACCAGAGCAGCAGCAGCAGCTGCTGCAGCACCATACAACACCAGAGCAGCAGCAGCTGCTGCTGCAGCAGGAACAAGCTGAGCAAGAGCTGCTGCTGCAGCAGGAAGAAGCAGAGAAGCAGCAACTGCAGCTGATGCAGCGGTACGAGTCCTTGCAGCAGCAAATACTCCTGCAGCAGCAGCAACACCAACAGCAACTGCAGCAGCAGCAGCAGCAGCAGCAGCAGCAGCAGGCGACTCCTTTCGCAGACCAGGAGCTGCTGCAGGAGAGATGCTGCAGCTATGCAGATATGCTGCAGCAGCAACAGCAGCAGCAGCAGCAGCAACAGCAGCGGATAGAGGCTATTCAGAAGCAGCTGCTGCTGCAGCAGCAGCAGCAGTTGCTGCTGCAGACAGACAGCGATAGACTGCTTCATCTTCCCTTATGCGACGAGCACGGACATGTTGCTGCTTCGCTGCAGCAGCAGCAGCAACTGCAGCAGCAGCAACTGCAGCAGCAGCAGCTGCTACAGCAGCACCAAATGGAGGCCCTGCAGCAGCAGCAGGAATGGCAGCAGCAGCAAATGTTCCAGCTGCAGCAGCAACACCGCCAGCAGCAGCAGCAGCAGGAGCAGCAGCAGCAACACCACCGTAGCGATATATCTCCTAGAAGGCTTCTGCTATCTAAACAGCAGCGGCTGCAGCAGCGGCAGCAGCAGCGGCAGCAGCGGCAGCAGCAAACTCTACTGCAGCAGCAATGGTTGCTGCTGCAGCAGCATCAGCAGCAGATTCAGCTGCAGGGACAGCTGCAGCAGCAACTGCTGCAGCAGCACCTGCAGCTTCACAAGCGTGATCAGCTGCAGCTGCAGCAGCAACTGCTGCAGCAGCAGCTGCAGCAGCAGCTGCAGCTCTTAACCCTTCAAGAGCAGCAGCAAGCACAACTCACCCCAAGGACAGCTCTCCTGTCTCAGCAGCAGCAACAGCAGCAGCAGCAGCAGCAGCAGCAGCAGCAGAAGGAAGAGCAAGACAAACAACAGGAGGAGGGGCTGAATGAGCACAAGCAGCAGCAGCAGCAGCAGCAGCAGCAGCAAACCACTCCAAGCAGCCACCATAGCGACAGCAACAACAACAACCAGCAGCAGCAGCAGCAGCAGCAGCAACAGCAGCAGCACGAGCAGAATCCTGCAGCAAAAGAAGAAACGAAGCAGCAAGTAGAAACAGCAGCGCAGCAGCACCTTAAAACGCAGCAGCAGGACATGCATGCACAACAGCCAGATATGCTGCTGCAGCAGCAGCAGCAGCAACAGCAGCAACAACAGCAGCAAACGGACCGCCGACAGCAGCAGCAACAGCAAAATCAGACAGAGAAAGAACAGAGGGAGGACTGCCGTAGTTGCTGCTGCTGCTGCTGCAGCAGCAGCAGCAGCAGGTGCATCTGCAACGACTCTCAAATGCAGCAGCACATACAGCAGCAGCAGCAGCAGCAGCAGCAACTGCAGCAGCAATTGCTGCAGCATAGCCCTAGTGTCTCCTCGTTGGCTTCTCTCCAGGAAGGCGGAGACTGTAGAAACACTCAACCAGGTGCAGCAGCGCAGCAGCAGCAGCAGCAGCAGCAGCAGCAGCAGCAAGGCGATTGTGGCTGCAGCTGCGGGAGCCCTGACTGCAAGCTGTGTGCAGCAGACAGAATAGATAGGCTTCGAAGAGAAGCAGCAGCAGCAGCACTAGGAGCAGCAGCAACAGAAGCAGCAGCAGCAGCAGCACTGCAGCAGGTGAGACAGCTGCACAGACACGCTGCATGCTGTCTCCTGACCGAACAACAGCAGCAGCAGCAGCAACAGCAGCAGCAGCAGCAGCAACAGCTGCTGCTGCAGCTCCAGAGCCTGGGATATATAGCAAAGCAACAGCAACACCTGCTGTGGAATCAGCAGCAGCAGCAGCAGCAGCAGCAGCAGCATTGTGCTGCTCTCTACAATTCTAGCTTCGGCCTCCCTTCTTGCTGCTGCAGCACTCCCCGTGCTGTGCTGCCTCAGCAGCAGCAGCCGTGTAGAGCAGCAGCAGCAGCAGCAGCAGGAAGAACAGCAGCAAGCGCATGCAATCCTCCTAGGCGCATGCACAGCAAGCCCCGAACGGTTGCTGCTGCTGCTGCTGCAGCAGCAGCAGCAGCAGCAGCAACGCCGCATGCAGCAGCAGGAGCAGCAACAGCCACAGAACGTCCTTCGAGTTGTTGGGGAAGCAGCAGTTGCTGCAGCTGCTGCAGCAGTTGCAGCAACAGCAGCTGCAGCAGTACTTGCAGCAGCAGCAGCTGCTGTAGCAGCTGCTGTTGCAGGAGAAGCAATGAACAGCAGCAGCAGCAGCAGCAGCAGCAGCAGCAGCAAGCAGCAGGCTGCAGCATCTCGGGCCCTCAAGGTGATATAGTCAGCAGCAGCGTTTCCTGCTGCTGCTGCATCGTGTGCAGCAGCAGAGAAGCCTCAGGTGAGCTTCAGCAGCAGCAGCAGCAGCAGCAGCAGCAGCAGCAGCAGCAGCAACTGCTGGATCAGCTACAGAGCCTGCAGCAGCAGCGTGTGCAGCAGCACTTCTGTACTGAGACACCAGGGACACCGAGGCTGCCTCTGCAGCAGCAGCAGCAGCAGCAGCAGCAGCAGCAGCGGTGCTTGCTGCAGCAGCAGCAGCAGGAGGCGCAGCAGGATAGTAGAAGCAAGAGCTTGCTGCTGTTGCTAGACAGGAGCGGAAGCAGCTGCAACACGAGCACAACAGCAGCTGCTGCTGCTGCTGCAAGGCCAGTGCAACTGTCTGCTGCTGCTGCTGCTGCTGTGGTGACGCCTGATGTTGCATGCATACAGCAGCAGCGGTTCGAACTGCTGCAGCATGCAGCAGACGTGCAGCAGCAGCAGCAGCAGCAGCACACTCCCCGTAGTCTCTGCGTTGCGCCGCCATCGGTGTGTCAGCAGGCCATGCAGCAGCAGCAGCAGCAGCAGCAGCAGCAGCAGGCGCTGCAGCATCAGCAGCACGAGCAGCAACTGATCTGGCAAAGCAGCAGCAGCGGCTGCTGCTGTCGTGTCAGCAGCAAGTGCAGCAGCAGCTGCTGCTGCAAATGAACTGTACTAGCCACAGCAGCAGCAGCAGCAGCAGCAGCAACAGCAGCAGGAAGAGCTGAGTGCTTCACGTGCCTAAGTACTATGCTGCTGCAGGCTTCGTCTGTAAGCCTGCAGCAACAGCACTTTACTGATTGCTGCTGCTGCTGCTGCTGCTGCAGCAGCAGCAGCAACAGCAGCTCTGTGCACATCTGGTTGCCTAGAGGAAGCCGAGACAGCAGCAGCAGCAGAAAAATCCTGCTGCTGTTGCTGCTGCTGCTGCAGCTGCTGCAGCATGTGCTGTTACGAGGCCTAATAGCCTGCAGGTGTCTGCATGCAGTAGCTGCAGCAGCAGCAGCAGCAGCAGCAGCAGCAATAAATTGACTAAGACAAATTGAGGTGTCTCTTGAGCTAAGAAGGTTCAAAGAGAGATTTATCTGCTTCAACAGCATCTGCTGCTGCTGCGCTTGCTGCTGCTGCTGCTGCATCCGTCTCTCCCGGTGTCGGCACTGCAGCAGCAGCTGCTGCCGCGTCCGTAGCAGCAGCAGCAGCAGCAGCAGCAGCAAGTTGCTGCTCTTCATTGATGTGCTGCCGCTTCCTCGGGGGCTCAGCCTCAGGGGTACTACCTGAGGGGCTGTCTCCTGCTGCTGCTGCTGCTGCTGCTGCTGTTGCTGCTGCTTCTGCTGCGTCTACAGCAGCAGCAGCAGGAGCAGCAGCAGGGCCTTCCTCGGAGGGTGCGCTCGCAGCAGCAACCTGCTGCTGTTCCTGCTGCTGTTCCTGCTGCTGCTGCTGCTGCTGCTGCTGACTTGAAGGAGCTGCTGCTGCAGCAATATCCTGCGACAGCGGCGCACTAGCCGTAGCAGCAGCAGCAGCAGCAGCAGCAGCAGCAGCAGCAGCAGCAGCATCCTTTCTTGTAAGGACAATCAACTGCCCGTCAGCATTTAAACTAGCTGCTGTTGCTGCTGTAGCAGAAGAAGATAACCCCACAATATATGTGGGGTGCATCTGCAGCACTTCTGCTGTTGTCTCCAATCCGTCAAAGCCTATTTCTGCTGCTCTCACTTCATACATACCATAGTTACTGTTGCTGCTGCTGCTGCTGCTGCTGCTGCTGCTGTCTGCTGCTACTATGGGGGCCCCCATGTAGGTGCAGCAGCAATCGCCTGGTAGATCGACGGCGTTGCAGCTAACTAGCAGCACAGCTCGTCGGGGGCTCGGGTGTATGTACACCATATTGCACAGACTTGCTGTAGCACATCAAGCAGCAGCAGCAGCAGCAGCAGCAACAGCACAAACAAATCGAATACAACTGCAGCAGCAACAGCAGCAGCAGCAACAGCAGCAACAGCAGCAGCAGCAACAGCAGCAGCAGCAACAGCAGCAGCAGCAACA
>OY986951.1:3958463-3963463 GCA_963920595.1 Eimeria praecox
AACAGCAGCAACAGCAGCAGCAGCAGCAGCAGCAGCAGGGGCTCCGACACTCCGTTTGAATAGCAAATGCATAACGGCAGCGCTGCAGCAACTCGCCCTTCACTCGCAGCAGCAGCAGCAGCAGCAGCAACAGCAGCAGCAGCTGCAGCTGCTGCTGGATGAGAGGATGCTGCTGCTGCTGGAGGCTACAGCAGCATACACCCCCACAGCAGACAGCAGCATCACTCGTATTCTGCGGGCGCTGCAGCAGATCGGTTTGCTAGGCCGCTCCCCTCTGCTGCTGCTGCCGCAGCAGCAGCAGCAACAGCAGCAGCAGCAGCAACAGCAGCAGCAGCAGCAGCAACAGAAGCAGCAGCAGCAACAGCAGCAGCAGCAGCAACAGCAGCAGCAGCAGCAGCAACAGAAGCAGCAGCAGCTGCTGTCTCTCAGAAAGCGCCTGCAAAACGATTTGCTGCTGCGGCTGCAGCAACTCTGCGAGCAGCAGCAGCTGCTGCCGCAGCAACTTACTGCTGCACTCCGTGTGCTTGCTGCTGTGACTGAGGAGGGCGACGGAGCAACAGCAGCAGCAGCAGCAGCAGCAGCAACAGCAGCAGCAGGAACAGCGGCTGAGAAGCGGCAGGAGCAGCAGACAGGAGGGTCTGCTGCAGCAGCAGATGTTGACATAGCTGCAGCAGCACGAAGCCCTGGTCTTGCTGCTGCTGTCTGCTCTGCCCTGCTGCAGCAGGTGCAGCAGCTCCAAGCAGCAGAAGCTTCAGCAGCTCTGCTAGCTCTAGCAAAGCTGCGGTGGCTGCTGCTGCCGTCTTCTGCAGCAGCCCCCTCTCAGCAGCAGCAGCAGCAGCAGCAACAGCAGCAGCAGCAGCAGCAAGTGCTGCTGCAGCGGCTCATTCTAGAGCAGCTGCTGCCTGCGCTGCTGCAGCGCATGCAGCAGCTGCTGCCTGTCTCCAACACCCAGAGCATCGCAGCTGCTTTGTGGGGTGCTGCAGTGCTGCAGCAGCAGCAGGAGCTGCTGCAGCAGCAGCAACAGCAGCAGCAACAGGAGCAGGAGCAGCAGGAGCAACAGCAGCAGCAGCAGCAGCATCAGCAGGGAGGCTCCGAAACCCCTGCTGCTGCTGCATTTGGTGTAGGGTTAGCTGATTTTGTTGCTGCTGCAATGAGGCTGCTGCAGCAGCAGCAGCTCATACCGAGGGAGGGCGCCCGCTGTCTCACGCTGCTGCTGCAGGCGTTGACGCAGCTGGCGCCGCTGCTGCTGCAGCAGCAGCAGCTGGATTCTCTTCAGCAGCAGCAGCAGCAGTTGCTGCTGCTGCAGCAATCACAGTGGCATTACCTTCAGCAGGCACAACAGCAGCAGCTGCAGCAGCAGCATTCGCTGCAGCAGCAGCAACTGCTGCTGCTCGAGATCGTTCGCGCGGCTCTGAAGCGTGCTGTTGGAGGCGATGCTGCTGCAGTGCAGCAAACCATCCAGCAGCAGCAGCAGCAGCAGCAGCAGCAAAACCAGCAGCAGCAGCAGCAGCAGCAGCAGCAGCGTGTAAATGTTGATCTGTTGGACTCGGCGCTGCAGCTGCTGGCGCGTTTGACGGAGTTGTATGTCCTACCTAGAGAAGCAGCAGGTGCTGCTGCTGCTGCTGCTGCTGCTGCTGCTGCATCGAATGCTCCTGTTGCTGCACAGCAACAGCCAGAAGCTGAGTTTGCTGCTGCTGCTGCTGCAGCAGCAGCAGCAGCAAATGCTGCTTGGTTTGAGGGATTGTGTGGGGAGCTGCAGGAAGCAGCAGCAACTGTGATGGAGATCATCACGCAGCAGCAGCAGCAGCAGCAGCAAGAGCAGCACGACCAGCAGCAGCAGGAGCAGCACGGGCAGCAGCAGCAGCTGCAGCAGCAGCAGCAGCATGGCGTCCTCCCTTATCGGGTTACCTGCAAGCTGTTGCAGTCTGTGTTATCTGCTGCTGCTGCGCTGCAGCAAGCTTCAGCTGTACATACACCTCAGAGCGCCGAGGCATTCAATGCAGCAGCAGCGAAACGGCTGCTGCTGCAGGCAGCAGAGCAGCTACGGAAAATAACTCTAAGACAGCTAGAAGCAGCAGCAGGAGAGGAAGCAGCAGCAGCAGCAGCTGCTGCTGCTGCTGCTTCTGCTGCTGGTGCTCCTGCAACTGCTGCTGCATATACACCCCAAAGACAGCAGCTGGTGAAGACAGCTTTGGCAGCACTCGCTGCAGCACGTCGCCTCGATAGTCTGCAGCGAACGCGCGGAGCAGCAGCAGCAGCAGCAGCAACAGCAGCAGCAGAAGGTGCAGGAGCCGAACTGGTGCTGCCTCCCGCAGCACCAGACAACACAGCAACAACAACAGCAGCAGCAGCAGCAACAGCAGCAGCAGCAGCAACAGCAGCAATTCAGAGGAACACGGTTGCCTTGCAGCTCGTCATACACCTGCTGCTGCTGCTGCCTCCGCTGTCTACGGAGCTGCTGCTGCTGCTGCTAGCTGAAGCACATCGTCTCGTGCAGGAGCTGCAGCTCTCTGCTGAGATCCTGCAGCAGCAGCAGCAGCAACAGCAGCAGCAGCAGCAACAACAGCAGCAACAGCAGCTCATCCAGAGCCCGCTGAACGCGCAGAGGGGTAGGTCTGTTGCTGCAGCTCCTGCTGCTGCTGCTGCTGCTGGTGCTGCTGCTGTTACGCGTCGCCGTGGGGTGTCTCGATCTCGTGCAGCAGCTGCTGCAGCTGCAGCAGCAGCAGCAGCTGCTGCTGCTGCTGCTGCAGCGCAGCAGCAGGTAGATTTGTTTGCTGCTGCACTAGGAAGATGGATTGAAGCGAACTGGTTAGCAGCAGACACAGCGCTGCAGCAGCAGCTGCTGCGGCTCTTCGTCGAGAGTCTAGGGCTGCAGCATGTGCTGCTGCATGCTCTAGAGCGCCAGGGTGTACGTACGCAGCAGCAGCAGCAGCAGCAGCAGCAGTCTGCGAGGCAGCAGCTGCTGCTGCTGCTGCGGTGGAAACGACGGCTGGGGCTGCAGCGTGCTGCTGCGCTGTTTGCTGCTGTGGGGTCGGAGCTGCTGCTGCTGCCTCCTCAAGAGCAAGCAGCAGCAGCAGCAGATCTGCTGCAGGCTCTGCAGCGACTGCAGCAGGACGAGCGAGAGGCTGCTGCTGCTGCTGCACTTGAGGCTGCGGGCATCCCCTTCAGCAGCAGCAGCAGCAGCAAGAGCAGCAGCAGCAAGAGCAGCAGCAGCAAGAGCAGCAGCAGCACTGAGCAGTCAGGTGTCTTGCTGCGATTTCTGCTGCAGCTCCTCGCTGCTCCCAGTAAGACACAGCCTCGGGTGCAGCACAATCAGCAGCAGCAGCAGCAGCAACAGCAGCAGCAGCAGCAGCAGCAGCAGCCAGAGCTGCAGCAGTCGCTTTGGGGTTTGCTGGACCTGAGAACAGCAGCTCGCGCTGCTCTTGCTGCAAAGGACTTACTGCAGCAGCAGCAGCAGCAGCAGCCGCAGCAGCAGCAGCAGCAAGTATCCCCCGAAGCTGCAGCAGAGCTGCTGCGACCTGCGGTGTTTGATTTGCTGCAGAGATTGAAAGCTGCAGATCTTGCTGCTGGAGCACCTGCAGCAGCAGCAGCAGCAGCAACAGCAGCAACAGCAGCAGCAGCAGGAACAACAACAGGCCGCATCGCATTAAAGGGCTCAGGGGGGCTGTCTGCTGCAGCTCTAACTGCTGCTGCTGCTGCGCTGCTGCGGCTGCGGCATTGGATGCCGCAGGAAGGAGCAGCAGCAGCAACAGCAGCAGCAAGACAAGTGCTGCTACGCCTGTGCAACAACACCAGACTGAAGCAGCAGCAGCAGCAGCAGCAGCAGCAAGAGCAGCAGCAGGCGGCCTCTATTGCTGTCTCAGCAGCTGCGCTGCTGCGTGAGTTGCCGCTGCTGCTGCAGCGGGGATCTGCAGCACCTGCTGCAGCACCTGCTGCTGCTGCTGCTGCACCTGCTGCTGCTCCTGCTGCTGCAGCAACTCAAGCATCTACGGTGCTGCTTCTGTCTCCTGACAGCAGCAGCATTTTTGCTGCTGCAGCAAAGCTGCTGCTAGAGGCTCCTCAATACGTTTATCTGCTGAAGGGGGACAGTGTGGTGTCTCTAGCTAATGCTGCTGCTGCTGTGGGGCTGCATGCAGCAGCAGCAATAGCTGCTGGGCCTGCAGCAGCAACAGCAGCAGATGCATACGAGGCACTTACAGCAGCAGCAGCGCTGCTGCGTATCTGCTGCAGCATGACACATATGCCTGCTGCTGCTGCTGCTGCTGCTGCTGCTGCGCCTCTGGGGAGGCTCTTGGCTGCTGTCGAGAAGCTGCATCCCATAGCAGCAGCAGCAGCTGCTGCTGCTGCAGAACATGCAGCAGCAGCAACAGCAGCAACAGCAGCAACAGCAGCAGGGTTTAATACAGTTCTGAAAGACATCGACATAGCACGTAGGGGTTTGTCTGCTGCAGCAAAACAACTAGCCCGCACTGCTTCAGGAGCGGAGGCAGCAGCAGCAGCAGCAGCTGCTGCTGCTGCAGCAGCAGCAGCGGGAGAATCAGCAGCAGACGAAGATGCGAGCGTTGCCGTAGTCGAAGCGTTAGGAGCTTCACCAGCAGCAGGAGCAGCAGCAGCAGCAGCAGCAGCTGCTGCTGCTGCTGCTGCTGCTAAGGGAGCTGAAGAGCTGTGGGTAGCTGCAGCGCATGCGCTGCAGCAGCAAGCAGCAACAATAGCAGCAGCAGATACGTTAGATTGGTGTATTGCTGCTGTTGCTGCTAGCAGTTCTGGTTTGCTGCAGCAGCGGCCCGAAGCAGCAGCAGGCAGTACAGCAGCTGCACGATCAGCAGCAGCAAAAGCAAGAACAGAAAAACCTGCTGCTGTTGCTGCTGCTGCTGCTGCTCCTGCTGCTGCTGCTGCGTGGCTTAGCCTGCAGCGCGCCCTTAGACTCTGGGAGGCGGGATCGGCTCCCCGGCTTGCTGCTGCTGCTAACCTCATGAGCAGCAGCAGCCATGCTGCTGCTG
>OY986951.1:3975963-3978463 GCA_963920595.1 Eimeria praecox
CTGCTGCTGCTGCTGCTGCTGCTGCTAGTGCTAGTGCTGCTGCTGCCGTTGCTCGTGCTGCTGCTGTAGTGCTGCTAGTGCTAGTGCTGCTGCAGCAGCAGCAGCAGCAGCAGCAGCAGCAGATGCTGCTCTTGTTCTCTCTGTCTCTTAACATTTAACTTCCCCATTAAATGCATACTACAAAACCTCTTGCTGCAGCAGCAGCAACAGCAGCAGCAGCAGCAGCAACAGCAGCAGCAGCAGCTGCTGCTGCTGTAGTGAACGAGTTAACAAGCAGCAAATGCAGCTGTTATATACAACTCCTCCTCAGCAACCCTAAACCCTAAACCCTAAACCCTAAACCCTAAACCCTAGATGTCTAGTAACCCCCTGGCTAGAATTGATTTAGCAGCACAAACATTTGCTGCGCTTTTAAAAGTTTGGTCTTTGCTGCTGCTGCAGCTGCTGTTGCTGCTGCTGTTGGTGTTGCTGCTGCTGCTGCTGCTGCAGCGGCAGCAGATTGTTTCGGGGTATAAAGCTCAAAACCAAGCTGCTGCTGCTGCAGCAGGAGCTGCAGCCGCAGCAGCAGCAGCCGCAGCAGCACATCAAGCTAGCAGCAGCGATTTCTGCAGCACCTGCTGCAGATATACGGAAGGAGAAGCAGCAACTGCTTTAGCCTCTGCTGCTGCTGCTGCTGCTGCTGCTGCTGCTGCAGCAGCAGCAGCAGCAGGTGTCTGTCACCTGGATATGTATGTGTGTAAGTACTTTGTATTACGATTGCGGCATTGCTGCATTCTGCTGCTGCTGTTGCTGCTGCTGCTGCTGCTGCTGCTGCTGCGGTGTATCGCCAACTGTGTGCAGCAGCTGCAGCAGCCATTTCTTTGTTGCCGGGTCTTCTTTTAAACTTGCATGCAGCTCGGGGCTCCTGCAGCAGCAACAAAAAACAAATTAATTATAATATATAATCGAGCTGCTGCTGCTGCTCGTGTTGCTGCTGCTGTTGCTGCTGTTGTTGCTGCTGTTGCTGTTGCTGCTGTTGCTGCTGCTGTTGTTTTTTTTGTGCTGCTCCTGGTGCTTGTGCTGTTGCTGCTGCTCCTAATGTTATACTGCTGCTGCTGCTGCTTGTGCTGCTGCTTGTGCTGCTGCTGCTTGTGCTGCTGCTGCTGCTGCTGCTTGTCCTGCTGCTGCTGCTGCTGCTGCTGCTGCTGCTGCTGCTGCTGCTGCTTACTTCAGTGCCTCCGGTAGACACTGTCTCAGAGCTTCTCTTGCTCTCGAATTATCGGCGAGTCGTAGATAACATCTGCAGCAGCAGCCCCATCAAAACCCTAAACCCTAAACCCTAAACCCTAAACCCTAGGGGGTCGTCTTGTATCCTAATAAAGAAGGAGTTTATCATACTGCTTAGAGTTAAACGTATAATTAGGGTTTAGGGTTTAGGGTTTTGTTAAGGTGTCTCTCTGAGGTTTGGGGTTTGCGTAATAGCTAGGGTTTATACCTAGGGTTTAGGGTTTAGGGTTTAGGGTATACCTAACAACATGTTTAAGTAGTCTACTTGATGGGGCTTCGGTGCTCCCCGCAACCATATTACAAAGAACAGTGGAGACAGCATAAAATCTCTCTGCTGTTGCACATATATAAGAAAGACCTAAATCGTCTAGTAACACCTTCTGGATTATAAACGTAGCTACCTATAAACAAATAAATTAATAAACAAATAAATAAATAAATTAATAAATAAATAAATTAATTAATTAATTAATTAATTAATTAATTAATTAATTAAGGTTTATTTATTTTGTTTTATTTTATTTTATTTTATTTTGTTTTATTTTATTTTATTTTGTTTTATTTTATTTTATTTTATTTTATTTTGTTTTATTTTATTTTATTTTATTTTATATTTTAGGATGTAGAGTATCCCTGGTTATATTTTAGGGTTTTATATAGTGGTAGGGTTTATTTATTATTAGGGTTTAGGGTTTATTTATTATTAGGGTTTAGGGTTTATTTATTATTATTAGGGTTTACGGTTTATTTATTATTAGGGTTTAGGGTTTATTTATTATTAGGGTTTAGGGTTTATTTATTATTATTAGGGTTTAGGGTTTAATAAACAAACAAACAGGATAAGGAGACAAACAGGAGACAACTCGAGGTACGAGTGATATTAGGGTTTAGGGTTTAGACTAGAATTAGGGTTTAGGGTTTAGACTGTTAACTAGGGTTTAGGGTTTAGCCTGTCAACTAGGGTTTAGGGTTTAGGGTTTTATACTGTCTTCGAAAGCTCAGAACCCCCTTCCACGAGTCTAAGAGGAATGATCTCCGTCTAGGGTTTAGCGTATAACTAGGGTTTAGGGTTTATCTAGGGTTTATCTAGGGTTTATCTAGGGTTTTAAGTAGGGTTTAAGTAGGGTTTATCTAGGGTCTAACTAGGGTTCAAGTAGGGTTTATCTAGGGTTTAACTAGGGTTTATCTAGGGTTTAAGTAGGGTTAATCTAGGGTTAATCTAGGGTTAATCTAG
>OY986951.1:3988463-3990963 GCA_963920595.1 Eimeria praecox
TTAGGGTTTAGGATTTAGGGTTTAGGGTTTAGAGCTCCAACCCTAAAACCCTAAACCCTAAACCCTAAACCCCTGTCTGTCTTCATCTATCTGAGGAGCTAGCTACGGCTAGCCATCGCTACCTTCGAGACCCAAGGGTATTAGGGTATTAGGGTTTAGGGTTTAGGGTTTAGGGTTTAGGGTTTGGGGTTATATCCCATCAAAGAGAGACTGCAGCTAGCAGCAGCTAGCAGCAAGTAATAGCTGATGCAGCTAGCTGCTGTTGTCTCTAGCTAGCTATATCAGCTAGCTGCTGCTGTTCTAGGGTTTAGGGTTTAGGGTTTAGGGTTTAGGGTTTAGGGTTTAGGGTTTAGGGTCAACTGATATAGCTAGCTGCTCTTGTCTCTAGCTAGCTATATCAGCTAGCTGCTGCTGTTCTAGGGTTTAGGGTTTAGGGTTTAGGGTTTAGGGTTTAGGGTTAGCTGATATAGCTAGCTGCTGGTGTCTCTAGCTAGCTATATCAAATTACTGTGTGTAGCTGCAGCTAGCTGTAGCTCGCGCTGCTGTTGCTGCTGCAGCACTTGTTGCTGCTGCTGCTGTTGCTGCTGCTGTTGCTGCTGCTGCTGATGTTGCTCTTGTTGTTCCTGTTGCTGCTGCTTGGGATAGCAGCAGCACTTTGGTGCCGCAGGAGAACTGATCCTGCTGCTGCTGCTGCTGCTGATTCTGCTGCTGCTGCTGCTGCTCTTGCTGCTGCTACTGCTGCTGCTGCTGTTGCTGCTGCTGCTGTTGCTGCTGCTGCTGCTGCTGCGATTGATAAATACACATAGATCAGCAGCAGCAGCGAAGCCAAAAATCTCTCGTTGCTTCACAAGCAGCAGGTGCTTCTGCTGCTGCTGCTGTTGCTGCTGCTGCTGCTGTTGCTGCTGTTGCTGCTGCTGCTGTTGCTGCTGCTGCTGCTGCTGTTTATAAGATTAAATGTTGATGCTCTGATTCTTTAACAGTAAAACGATCGTTCCAGGGGGGTCTGTTCAGGATCGTCGATCCCCGCTGCTGCTGCTGCTGCTGCTGCTGCTGCTGCTGCAGCAACAGCTGCTGCTGCTGCTGCTGCAGCTGCTGCAGCTGTTGGTTTTCAAGTTTGCATGCTTTGAGATCTGCTGTGATTTGCTGCAGCTGACGCTGCAGCAAATCATCTTGCTGCAGGCCATCTGCTGCTGCTGCTGCATCTGCTGCTGCTGCTGCTGCTGCTGCTGCTGCTCCTCTAAGAGAAGGTTGCAGCAAATGCTGCAGCTCCTGCTGCTTGTTGTGGTGTATATTAGGTTGTGGGTTTGCTGCTGTCTCTGCAGCATTAGAGCCCCCCTCAGCAGCAGCAGCAGCAGCAGCAGCAGCAGCAGCACTAGCAGCAGCAGCAGCAGCAGATGAATTGAAGGTAGCTCTAAGCCCTTCAATATATGCAGCAGCAGCAGCAACATGCTGCTGCGCGTCAGCTTCAGCTTGTTGCTGCGGCGTAAGTATATTATTTGTTGCTGCTGCTGCTGCTGTTGTTGCTGTTCCTGCTGCTGCTGTTCCTGCTGCTGCTGCTGTTCCTGCTGCTGCTGCTGCTGCTGCTGCTGCTGGTGCTGGTGTTTGGTCTTGAGGCAGCACAAACACATCGGGGTTTAGATGATGGTTTAATACAAACAGATTTAAAAGGAAGGCCCCGCTGCTGCAGCCTATAACTCTCTTCCCTCCTACAATGGGTTTGGGGACAGGAAGCAATATCTGTCTCCCTCGATTACCTTCGATCCTATACACTAAACGCAGTCTAAACTGCAGCATCTGCTGCTGCTGCTGCTGCTGCTGCTGCTGCTGCTGCTGCTGTTGCTGCTGTTGTTGTTGTTGATGCTGATGTTGTTGCAAGCTGGTGCTTCTGCTGTTGTTGCTGCTCACCTGCTGCTGCTGCTGCTGCTGCTGCTGCTGCTGCTGGTGAAGGCCCCACCGGGGCCCCTCCTGCTGCATATAGAAGGATAATTCGTACACAAATACAGATCCGCGAGGAGACACAACACACAGCAGCTTTCTAAACTTACTGCAGCTCTCTCTTTGTTGCTGCAGCACCAATTCATCTGTCTCCTCCTCCATATCCTGCTGCTGCTCCTCCTCATCCATCGGATCGTCTCCAAACCCCACACTTTCTTCTTCTCCTACCCAAGTTATCACAGGGGGCCCACACGGTTCAGTACTACCAGGGGGCCCCCCTCTGGGGGCCCCTCTGTTGGTACCCTGGGGCCCCCCAGTACCCATATGACCCCCAGAGGCCCCCCCCATGAAGAGGGGCCCCCCAGGGCCCCCCATAGAAGATGGGGGGCCCCCAGAGACGCCCATAGAAAAGTGGGGGCCCCCAGGGGCCCCCATAGAGGCCCCCATAGAAGATGGGGGGCCCCCCGGGGCCCCCATAGAGGCCCCCATAGAGGCCCCCATAGGGGCCCCCATAGGGGCCCCCATAGAAGATGGGGGGCCCCCAGGGGCCCCCATAGGGGCCAAT
>OY986951.1:4013463-4020963 GCA_963920595.1 Eimeria praecox
TGCTGCAGCAGCAACTGCAGCAGCAGCAACTGCTGCTGCAGCAGCTGCAGCTTTGTTGCCTGGCTGTACAGCAGCCGCATGCGACGATGTCTTAACTTGAATCAGAAATACAAGACAAACCCTAAACCCTAAACCCTAAACCCTAAACCCTAGCTCGTGTTTAGGAGTTTTAGGGTTTGGGGGGGGACGATGGTTTGTTTGTTAAGTTGTCATACAGCAGGTTGTATAAACCCTAAACCCTAAACCCTAAACCCTAAACCTTCTCTTTAAGGCGTTGGCGCTGCAGCAACGCAGGTGTATCTGCAACAGCTGCAGCAGCAGCAGCAGCAGCACGTGCTGCTGCTGCTGCTGCAGCAGCTGTTGCTGCTATTAGTACGTAAGTGTTTGCAGACACAAAACAGTTAGGGTTTAGGGTTTACTATTAGGCCTGGAGGTTTAGCGTTAGGGTTTAGGGTTTAGGGTTTAGGGTTTAGGGGGACGCAGCTTGAGGCTGCAGTGCTAGACTATCTCGTAAACCCTAAACCCTAAACCCTAAACCCTCGTCTCTCCCTCGCCGCCAGATATGCTCAGGGTTTGTAGCTAGCCACAGCTAGCTAGGGCTAGCTACAAACACAACATACAGCTAGCTGCAGCTAGCTGCAGCTAGGAGACACAGCAGCAGCAGGCTGAGTAGGAGGGGGCCTCCTCGGGTGTACAGACAGCTGGCGCTTTGTAAGGGTTTGTGTGGGGTTTTTATCAAACCCTAAACCCTAGCTAAACCCTAAACCCTAGCTAAACCCTAAACCCTAGCTAAACCCTAAACCCTAGCTAAACCCTAAACCCTAGCTAAACCCCAAACACTAGGATCTCGAAGACCTAAAACACTACCTAACGATTAATTTATGTCCCTAAGAAAAACCCTTAGGGTTTAGGGTTTAGGGTTTAGGGTTTAGGGTTTAGGGTTTAGGGGCCCCCAGTCCGCCCTTGGAGGGGCCCCCAGGGGGCCCCCTTGGGGGCCCCTAGGGTTTTAATGTGGCGTTCTTTATATCTTCTTCGTTTCGAAGGTATAAAAGTTTGTTTGAATGGATAAACTTAGGGTTTAGGGTTTAGGGTTTAGGGTTTAGGGTTTAGGGTTTAGCGGGCTCATTCCGATGAGAGCAGCAGCAGCCTCAAAAACAGCAGCAGCAGCAGCAGCAGCAGCAGGATTAAGAGGAAGCAGACACCTCAATATCTGCAGCAAACAGCTAGAAGGTTTGCTGCGGGGTACAAGAAGGGGGGCCCCCCTTCATCACCTTGGGGGCCCCCTGAGGGCCCCCCTGAGGGGCCCCCTGGGGGGCCCCCCGGGGGGCCCCTTGGGGGGCCCCCAGGGGGGCCCCCCACCCTTCAGTACCCTCGCAGCAAGGTTGCCTGTGCGGCATTTGTTTGCTGCAGCAGCAGCGCAGCAGGAGCCCCCACAGCAGCCGCAGCAGCAGCAGCAGCAACAGCAGCAGCAGCAGCAGCAGCAGCAGCAGCAGCAGCAGCAGCAAGGGTGTGGGGCCGCAGAACCCCCATTGCCGTGGGGTAGACACAAGCAGCTGCAGGGGATGCAACAGCAGCAGCAACAGCAGCAGCAACAGCAGCAGCTTCGAGATATGTTAGATGCAGCGGTGCAGCAGCTGCTGCCTCGTGCTGCAGCAAGAGCAGCACTAGCAGCAGCAGCACAGCAGCAAACTAGCAGAGCTGGGGTCTTTCGAGGTGTGGGGAGGCTTAGTGCTGCTGCTGTTGCTGTCGAGCTGCATGCACTAACTAGCAGCAGCAGCAGCAGCAGCAGCAGCAGCAGCAGCAGCAGCAGCAGCAGCAGCAGCAGCAGCAAGTCAGCAGCAGCAGACATCTTCATAGATATTTACAGCAGCAAGACAGCTAGCAAGGCCGATGCTCAGGAAACAGCAGAGTTGCTGCTGCTGCTGCTGCAGCGGCAGCAGCATATCCTATCTTCTGTCTCTCTGCAGCAGCTAGCTGTCTCTCTAAGTTCTCTTGTCTCCTTCCCGCTGTACACACTGCAGCAGCAGCAGCAGCAGCAAGTAGCAGCATGCATGCGATCGCTCGCTGATAGAGCGAGGCTGCTGCTGCTGCAGCAGCAGCCGCAAGTAGAAGCCCCTACAGCAGCAGCAGCAACTACAACAGCAACAGCAACAGCAGCAGCAGCAAGAACTACAGCAGCAACACAAACCCCTGCAACAGCAACAGCAACAGCAACAGCAGCAGCAGCAGCATCTACAGCAGCAGCAGCAGCAGACATATCTGTGTCAGCAGCACTACTTGTTGCTGCTGCAGCTATGCAGCCCCCTCATCTACATCTTGCTGCTGCTGCTGCAGAGCGAATCGCCTCTCTAGCAGCAGCAGCAGCAGCAGCAGCAGCAGCAGCAGCAGCAGCAGCAGCAGCAGCAGCAGCAGCAGGCGGAAAGGAGACAGTTTATAATTCTATTCCTTCTCTTCTGTCTCTTCGCGAAAGTTTAGAAGCTGCTGCCGAAGGCCGGCCCCCCTCTGCTGCTGCTCTTGCTGCTGCTGCTGCTGCTGCTGCTGCACCTCCTGTTGCTGCTGCTGTTGCTCCCCGAAATCAGCAGCAACAGCAGCAGCAGCAACAGCAGCAGCAACAGCAGCAGCAGCAACGATTTTCTCTACTCGGCGTGA
This sequence comes from Eimeria praecox, assembly GCA_963920595.1. NCBI lineage: Eukaryota > Apicomplexa > Conoidasida > Eucoccidiorida > Eimeriidae > Eimeria > Eimeria praecox. Next base: position 4,016,113 of record OY986951.1, read on the forward strand.
TGGGCTTGTGTTCTGTTTGTAAGGCGCTGCTCTCAATAGGAAGGAGCTGCTGCTGCGGTGCTGCTGCAGTTGCTGCAGAGCAGCAACTGCAGCAGCAGCAGCAACAGCAGCAGCAGCTGCTGCTGCTGCTGCAGCAAGCAGCATTGGAGCTGCTGCAGCTGCATCTATCAGAGAGCAAAACAGCAGCAATAAAACCAAAAGAAGTTATGAGCTTAACAGACTTGCTGCTGCTGCTGCTGCTGCCTCCACCACCTGCAGCAGCAGCAGCAGCAGCAACAGCAGCAGCAGCAGCAACAGCAGCAGCAGCAGCAGCAGCGGAGGGTTTGCTGCTGCGTAGCAGCTGGCTTCCTACATTTTTAAGACGCATCGTAGCCCTGCTGCAAGAAGATTCAGCAGCAGCAGCAGCAGCAAGCAGCAGCAGCAGCAGCAGCAGCAGCAGCAGCAGCAGCAGCAGCAGCAATATCAGCATAGGAGACAGCATATCTCTGTTGTCTTTTGCTGCTGCAATGCAGGAGACATATCTCCTTTATAGTTCAACACCCCAAGGTAAAACCCTAAACCCTAAACCCTAAACCCTAAACCCTAAACCCTAAACCCTAAACCCTAAGACACAAGCCCTGGGATGACTGTAGTAGCTGCACGTTCACTCCCTTGTCTGTTTGAGGGTTTAGGGTTTAGGGTTTAGGGTTTAGGGTTTAGGGTTTAGGGTTTAGGGTTTCTGTACAGGTAAGGAGGTGCTGGAGGTGTTGCAGCAGCTGCTGCTGCTGCTGCTGTCTGAGAGAATGCTGCTGCTGCTGCTAGTCCTAAACCCTCGAGAAAAGATTGGGGTCAACGCCGCCTTAAGCAGGTGGGCTTCCCCCCTAGGGTTTAGGGTTTAGGGTTTAGGGTTTAGGGTTTAGGGTTTGACTTGTTGAGCTAGGGTTTAGGTTTAGGGTTGGCCCTACGGAGCCTTGTAGGGTTTAGGGTTTAGGGTTTAGGGTTTAGGGTTTAGGGTTTCTTGGCTCGCAGGCTCGGCCTTCCCAGCATCACCGAATTGACAGCAACGCCAAAGCCTCAAGCCTCAAATTAGGGTTTAGGGTTTAGGGTTTAGGGTTTAGGGTTTAGGGTTTAGGGTTTATGTGTCGGCGGCAGCACGTGTGTTGTGCGCTGCTCCTGTAATTTTGACGACAAACCTTCTACTAATAAAATTAGGGTTTAGCTGCTGCTGCTGCTGCTGCTGCTGTTGCTGCTGCTGCTGCTGCTGCTGCTGCTGCTGCTGCTGCTGCTGCTGCTGCTGCTGCTGCTGCTGCTGCTGGGTGTCGGCGGCAGGGAGCGGGTGTAGTCTGCTGCGACGGGCTTAGTTAGAATATGTTGAATAGTTTATTTTATTTACATTATATTAAATTAAATATAATTAAATATATTTGAAGTAATAATTAAACAAAAACCTGCAGCCGAAGCCCCGAAGAAGTTATCTAGTTGCGTCAGCAGACACCGCAGCTGTTGTGCTGCTGCTGCTGCTGCTGCTGCAGCAGCAGCAGCTGCTGCTGCTGCTGCTGCATGCATTGTATTTCCTTTATATTCTTTATTTTGTTTTTAATTCTTCTAGTTTAGATTTTAATTGAATATTCAGGTGTATGTTCAGCTGCAGCAGCAGCAGCAGCAGCAGCAGCAGCAGCAGCAGCAGCAGCAGCAGCAGCAGCAGCAGCAGCGGGAGTTTCTGATGTATCCTGATGCAGATAAGAGGGATGAGTGTGCATACACCTCAGAGCCCTAACCCCCCGTAATCCTAAACCCTAAACCCTAAACCCTAAACCCTAGCTGTAATGGCGCGCGTTAAACATCCTCCAGCTCGCGGCGCTGCGGGAGCAGCACATCGTCAGCAGCAGCAGCAGCAGCAGCAGCAGCAGCAGCAGCAGCAGCAGCAGAGGTTCTCCGAAAGCGCCACATCTCCAGCTTCTATCAGCAGACCTGCTGCAGCAGCAAGACAGCTTGCTGCTGCAGGGCGTCATCGAGCTCATCCTGGGGTTAAAGCCCTCAAGGAAATCCGTAAATATCGAGTAAGGGGCTAGGGTTTAGGGTTTAGGGTTTAGGGTTTAGGGTTTAGGGTTTAGGGTTTAGGGTTTAGGAAGCAATTGAGGGGCCAGGGTTTAGGGTTTAGGGTTTGTTGATTCATATCTATAGATAAGAACCAAGCGAGTTTCGTTATATTGTCTTTACAATTAGGGTTTAGGGTTTAGGGTTTAGGGTTTAGGGTTTAGGGTTTAGGGTTTGGGGTTTACAGAACAGCACAGAGCTTCTAATTCCTCGGTCTCCTTTCTTTCGTCTTGTTCGTGAGGTGGCTCAGAAGTTTACACCTCCATACGCGGGAATGTACAGGTTAGGGTTTAGGGTTTAGGGTTTAGGGGGTTTAGGGTTTAGGGTTTAAGGGGTTTAGGGGTTAGGGTTTAGGGTTTAGGGTTTGTGTGGGTAGTAGTGTATCACGTTGTCTTCGGGTTGATGTGATTCGCTGATAACAGATACGGTTTAGGGGTTAGGGTTTAGGGTTTAGGGGTTTAGGGGTTAGGGGTTAGGGTTTAGGGTTTAGGGTATAACACGCGAATCCGCTAGAACGCTAAAACCACCCGCAACAGCAACAGCAGCAGCAGCAGCAGCAACACCACCAGCAGCAGCAACAACAACAGCAGCAACATCAACAGCAGCAGCAACAGCAGGAACAGCAACAGCAGCAGCAGCAATACGAGCAGCAGCACCCCCCCCCCCCGCACCACCACCACCACCACCACCACCAGCAGCAACAGCAGCAACAGCAGCAGCATCAGCAGCAGCATGAGCATCAGCATTAGAGTGTGTGTGGGGTGTACGTACAGGTTTACAGGAGCAGCATTAGAGGCACTACAGACAGCAGCAGAATCATATTTAACTAATTTATTTGAAGATACGAATTTGTGTGCTTTGCATGCAAAGAGAATAACTGTCATGCCGAAAGATCTACATCTAGCAAGAAGAATTAGAAGAGCATAAACCCTAAACCCTAAACCCTAGGGTTTAGGGTTTAGGGTTTAGGGTTTAGGGTTTAGGGGGTAGATGTGCTTTGCGCGCAAAGAGAATTACCGTTATGCCGAAAGATCTACATCTAGCAAGAAGAATTAGAAGAGCATAAACCCTAAACCCTAAACCCTAGGGTTTAGGGTTTAGGGTTTAGGGTTTAGGGTTTAGGGTTTAGGGGGTAGATGTGCTTTGCATGCAAAGAGAATTACCGTTATGCCGAAAGATCTACATCTAGCAAGAAGAATTAGAAGAGCATAAACCCTAAACCCTAAACCCTAGACCCTAAACCCTAAACCCTAGGTTAGGGTTTGGTTTTGTAGAGGGGTTAGACGTGCTCTACACCAAGATATACATCTAGCGAGTTGAATTAGAAGAACATAAACCCTAAACCCTAAACCCTAGGCCCTAAACCCTAAACCCTAGTTTAGGGTTTATTAATAGTAATAGATGCTCTAGGAGACAATACTATCAAGCTTAAGGGTTTATTAGTTCTAGCTAGATATATTAGAGAAGCCTAAACCCTAAACCCTAGTTGAGGGTTTATAAACTCGTAAACCCTAAACCCTAAACCCTAATTTAGGGTTTACAAATACCCTTACACCATATACAGCTTAGGGTTTAGGGTTTAGGGTTTAGGGTTTTGCTGTAAAGCAACAGAGGGAGGGGCTGGCCCTAAGCCTCAGCAAACAATAATTATTTTGAATCTGCTACTGCAGCAGCAGCAACTGCTGCTGCTGCTGCTGCAGTTGTTAGCTGCAGCAGCAGCAACTATTTGTCAAGGAGAGTTTAATGTTTAGGTACTGTCTCCTCTTGTCTCTTCTTCTGTCTGTCTCTTCTTCTATCTATCTATGTCTTCTTATCTATCTATCTATCTATCTCTTCTTCTATATCTCTTATCTTCTGTCTGTCTCTTCTGTCTGTCTCTCTGTCTCTTCTTCTCTCTGTCTCTTCTTCTCTCTGTCTCTTCTTCTATCTCTCTGTCTCTTCTATCTATCTATCTATCTATCTATCTATCTCTTCTATCTATCTCTTCTTCTATATCTATTGTCTTCTCTCTGTCTCTTCTTCTGTCTGTCTCTTCCTCTGTCTGTCTCTTCTTCTATCTCTCTGTCTCTCCATCTATCTATCTATCTCTTCTATCTATCTCTTCTTCTATATCTCTTATCTTCTGTCTGTCTCCTATCTGTCTCTTCCTCTCTCTGCCTCTTCTTCTATCTGTCTCTTCCTCTGTGTGTCTCTTCCTCTGTCTGTCTCTTCTTCTATCTCTCTGTCTCTTCTTCTATCTATCTATCTATCTATCTATCTCTCCTATCTATCTCTTCTTCTATATCTATTGTCTTCTGTCTGTCTCTTCTTCTGTCTGTCTCTTCTTCTATCTATCTATCTATCTCTTCTATCTCTCTCTTCTGTCTGTCTCTTCTTCTATCTGTCTCTTCTCTCCTATTTCTCTGTCTCTTCTCTACTGTCTCTCTGTCTCTTCTATTTGTCTCTTCTCTACTATTTCTCTGTCTCTTCTCTACTTCTCTCTGTCTCTTCTCTACTGTCTATCTGTCCCTTCTCTACTATCTATCTGTCTCTTCTCTCCTATTCCTCTGTCTCTCCTCTACTGTCTATCTGTCTCTTCTCTCCTTCTATCTGTCTCTTCTCTACTGTCTATCTGTCTCTTCTCTTCTACTTATCTGTCTCTTCTCTACTATCTATCTGTCTCTTCTCTCCTTCTATCTGTCTCTTCTCTCCTTCTATCTGTCTCTTCTCTACTGTCTATCTGTCCCTTCTCTACTATCTATCTGTCTCTTCTCTCCTATTCCTCTATCTCTTCTC
>OY986951.1:4023463-4028463 GCA_963920595.1 Eimeria praecox
ACAACAAAACACACATTAACTAAAACAAATAAATAAATAACATATTTATTTTATATTTATACATTTTGCATGCATGCATGCATGCATGCATATTTTATTTTGGGGCTGCATGCATGCATGCATGCATGCATGCATGCATGCATGCATGCAGCCCCAAAATGCATGCAGCCCCAAAACGTGTCTTACCATGTAATTTTTGATTGAGTGTATGTTTGTCTGTCTTTAATTTATTATTTTCTACTTCTGCTTGATGTAGTTTGTTTCTTAACGAATTAGATAATAAACAAAATTGCTGCTGCTGTCTCTGACACTCCTCTAATGTCTGCTCCAGCCCCGAAGCCCTGCATGCAGCAGCAAAACAAGCAGCAGCAGCAGCAGCAGCAGCAGCAGCAGCAATACAAGCGACAGCAGCAACAGCAGCAACAATATAGTAGCAACAACACACCTGCAACAGCAGCACGCAGGCTGTGCTGCTACTGCTGCTGCTGCTGCTGCTGTAGCTGCTGCTGCAACAGCACTTGCATGCTCTGCAGCAGCTGCTGCAGCAGTAACAGCAACAGCAGCAGCAACAGACGACAGAAGACCAGCCCCCACCACCTCACCCTAAACCCTAAACCCTAAACCCTAAACCCTAAACCCTAAACCCTAGAGGCCTACCTTTCTGCTTTAGGTCTGAGGATACAGAGAAGCTTCTGTACGTCTTCTAATTCCTTCTCCTTTGACTGCAGCAGACCCTGCTCCTGCATGCAAAACCCCATAGTGCTGCTGCTGCTGCTGTTGCTGCTGCTGCTGTTGCTGCCGCTGCTGTTGCTGCTGCTGCTGTTGGTGCTGCTGCTGCTGATAGTGCACGCTGTTACTGCAGGTGCTACTACTCTTATTCAACTTGCTGCTGCTGCTGCTGCAGCAGCAGCAGCAGCAGCAGCAGCGTTGCTGCAGCACTAGTCTGCTTACTTCCTTCAGCTGCTGCTTTAGGTTATCGAGCTGCTGCTGCGTCTCCTGCAGCGTCTGCTGCAGCTGCTGCATCTGCTGCACCTGCCTCTGCTGCTGCAGCAGCAGCCCTTCCCAGCCCCCGCTAGCAACAGCTGTGGGGCCCGCTTTGCATGCAGCAGCAGCAGAAGCGAAGTAGCTGCACAGCATCTGCAGCGGCAACCCACAAACCCTAAACCCTAAACCCTAAACCCTAAACCCCAGTCGGTAGAGGAGCCCCGCTGCAGGAGAAGTGCTGCATGCACTGAGCTCGCCATAAGTAGCAGCAGCAGCAGCAGCAGCCCCACCAGCAGCAGCAACAGCAGCACCAGCAACAGCAGCACCAGCAACAGCAGCACCAGCAACAGCAGCAACAGCAGCAGCAGCAACAGCAGCAGCAGCAGCAGCAGCTTGCCTGTATATCTTGCTGCTGCACATCAAGAGGTTTCTTCTCCTCCCCATCTATAATTTGCTGCGTTAGCTTGTCGGCTGTCTGCAAACAAAACCCTAAACCCTAAACCCTAAACCCTAGACCCTAAAGCCTAACCCCCTAAACCCTAAACCCTAAACCCTAGAAGAGAGACAGAGGAAGGGAGGCAAAGACAAAAGATAGAAATAGAAAGATAGAAACAAAAGGAGACAGGAGACAGCGAGGGAGAGACAAAGCAGCAGCAGCAGCAACAGCAGCAGCAGCAGCAACAGCAGCAGCAGCAGCAACAGCAGCAGCAGCAGCAACAGCAGCAGCAGCAACAGCAGCAGCAGCAGCAGCATGTCTCACCTTGCAGACAGCAGCAAACATCTCGGGGTCGTCTCCCTTGAGGCTGCTCAGCAGCCACCAGCATCCCGTGCTGCTGCTGCTGCTGCTGCTGTTGCTGCTGCTGCTGCTGCTGCTGCTGCTGCTGGTGTCTTTGAGGCCGAAATCATCTGCAGCAGGAAGCGAAGAAAGGAGACAGGCAGCAGCATCTGCGAGGGCCTCCCACTGCTGCAGAGCAGCAGCAGCTGCTGCTTCATACTTTGCTGCTGCTGCTGTCGCCTCTACTGCAGCAAGAGCTGCTGCTGCAGCACTTGAACCTCGTAGAGCTGCGCTTCTAGCTTTGTTGGCTGCTGCTGCAAGCTGCGGCAGCAGAACCTGCTGCTGCTGTTGCTGCTGCAGCTGCTGCTGTAGCTGCTGCTGCTGCTGCACAGCAGCAGATAACTGTGCTGCTGCTGCCTCTATCCCCTCCAAAGGAGACGAAGCAGACACGCGGCAATCTGCTGCAGCAGCAATCAGCCGCTGCAGCCGCTGCTGCAGCAGCAGCAGACTTTCTCCGCAGCCTTCCTGCTCGGTTAGGAAGATTGCAGGTGTTGCTGCTGCTGCTGCTGCTGTTGCTGCTGCTGCTGCTGCTGTTCCTTCTGCTGCTGCTGTTGATGTATCTGCAGCACCAGCTGCTGCAGCAGCTGCTGCTGCTGCCTGCTGCTCTCGCTTTGCTGCTAGCAACCAAGGAGACAGCAGCAGCAGCACATCCCCCAGCAAAGAGAGACACCTCCCCAGCCAACGTACAAAGCCTCTGTCTTTCAACACCGTCTGCAGCAGCAACAGCAGCAGCAGCAGCAGCAACGGCAGCAGCAGCAGCAACAGCAGCAGCAGCAACAGCAGCAACGGCAACAGACACAGACAGACAAAGCATGCCGACACAGAGCCCTACCAGCAGCAACCTCGCAACAACAACAGCATCAGCATCAGCATCAGCACCGCTACCAACACCAACAGCAGCAGCAACAGCGGCAGCAGCAGCAACAGCAGCAGCAGCAAGTTGTTAATTACCTTCGGGTTGATTTTTATATCTTCTAGAATCGGCTGTCCGTACACCGCAAACAGATGCCCCATCAGAGTCAAACACATGTAGCAGCACCTGCAGCAGCAACAGCAGCAGCAACAGCAGCAACAGCAGCAGCAGCAGCAGTTGCAGCAGCAGTAGCAGCAGCCGCAGCAGCAGCAGCAGCAGTAGCAGCAGCAGCAGCATCAGCCCCAGACTGCTGCCACGCGGGTTGCTGTTTGCTGTTCCTTCTGTTGTTAAGAAGCTGCTGTCTCTCTCTCTCTCTGTCTCCCTCTCTGTCTCCCTCTCTGTCTCTGTCTCTCTCTGTCTCCCTCTGTCTCTGTCTCTGTCTGTCTCCGTCTCTGTCTCTCCCTCTCTCCCTCTGTCTGTATCTGCCTCTCTCACTCTGTTTCTGTCTCTGTCTCTGTCTCTCTCTGTCTCTGTCTCTCTCTGTGTCTGTCTCTGTCTCTCTCTGTCTCTGTCTCTGTCTCTCTCTGTCTCTCTCTGTCTCTGTCTCTCTCTGTCTCTCTCTGTCTCTGTCTCTCTCTGTCTCTGTCTCTGTCTCTGTCTCTCTCTGTGTCTGTCTCTGTCTGTCCCCTTCTTCCCTTCTGTGTATATTTATATTTGTCTCTTTTAATATTTGTCTCCTTTTATTTTTATTTTTATATTTTTTATTTGTATTTCCTTCTTACTCTTCAAGCAGCATTACTCCCTGCATTCGCTGCTGCAGCTGCTGCAGCAGCTGCTGCGGCAGACACAGCTGCAGCAGCTCACAGCGTTGCTGCTGCTGCTGCCGCAGCAGCAGCTGCTCCCGCAGCAGCAGCAGCAACTCGTTATTTCGTAGTTGCTGCTGTTCTTTTATGGTGGCTTCGTCTGTCTCTTCTGAAGCAGCAGCATCTGCTGCTGCTGCTGCTGCTGCTGTTGCTGCTGTTGCTGCTGTTGCTGCTGCTGTTGCTGCTGTTGCTGCTGTTGCTCCATGCAGCATAAAGACACGCTGCCATCGAGGAACAGCTACTTGCTGCAGCTGCTGCAGCTGCTGCTGCAGCTGCTGCGCCTGCTCACGAAGTGTATCCTCAGTGGTGCGCTGCAGCAGCAAATAAACAGCAGCAGCAGCAGCAGCAGCAGCAGCAGCAGAACAGCAGCAGCAGCAGCAGCAGCAGACAGAACAAGAGAAGCAGAAAGAGACAAATAAACAAAAACAACAAATCAATAAAAAACAAATAAATAAAAATATAAATAAACAAAGACAAATAAATAAAAATATAAATAAACAAAGACAAATAAATAAAAATATAAATAAACAAAGACAAATAAATAAAAATATAAATAAACAAAGACAAATAAATAAAAATATAAATAAACAAAGACAAATAAATAAAAATATAAATAAACAAAGACAAATAAATAAAAATATAAATAAACAAAGACAAATAAATAAAAATATAAATAAACAAAGACAAATAAATAAAAATATAAATAAACAAAGACAAATAAATAAAAATATAAATAAACAAAGACAAATAAATAAAAATATAAATAAACAAAGACAAATAAATAAAAATATAAATAAACAAAGACAAATAAATAAAAATATAAATAAACAAAGACAAATAAATAAAAATATAAATAAACAAAGACAGGCGAAGACAGACAAATAAAAATAAAACAAAACAAAGACAAATAAATAAAAATAAATATAAATAAGAAAAACCAAAGACAGATAAATAAAAATAAAACAAACAAACACAAAGACAGATAAAGATAAAGACAGAGAGAGAAAGACAGAGAAAGACAGAGACAGACAGAGACAAAGACAGAGACAGAAAAAGAGACAGAGACAAATAAAGATAAATATAAAGACAGATAAATATAAAGACAGAGACAGGTACAGACAAAGACAGAGACAGAAAAAGAGACAGAGACAAATAAAGATAAAGACAGATAAATATAAAGACAGAGACAGAGAGAGATAAAGACAGATAAAGACAGAGACAGAGACAGAGACAGATAAAGACAAAGACAGATAAATATAAAGACAGAGACAGATAGAGACAGAGACAGATAAAGACAGATAAAGACAGATAAAGACAAAGACAGATAAATATAAAGACAGAGACAGAGAGAGAGACAAAGACAGATAAAGACAGATAAAGAGACAGAGACAGATAAATATAAAGACAGAGACAGAGACAGACAAAGACAGATAAACACAGATAAACACAGATAAATATAAAGACG
>OY986951.1:4033463-4130963 GCA_963920595.1 Eimeria praecox
GTGTGTAGCCTCTGGTTTGATTTGATATATGTGCTGCTGCTGCTGCTGCTGCTGCTGCAGTCCTTCATAGAGGGCCTCACGGTCTGCTGCTGCTGCTGCTGCTGCTGCTGCTGCTGCTGCTGCATGAACCAGGTAGAGTACGCTGCAGCAGCTGCTGCTGCTCTACAGAAAAAAAAACAAATAAAACAAACAAAATCTAAATTATATAGCGAGACAGCTATTGCTGCTGCTGCAGTATTGAAGTTAGTCTAGCCGGCCCAGTGCTGCTGCTGCTGCTGCTGCTGCTGCTGCTGCTGCTGCTGCTGCTGCTGCTGTGCTGTTCATGCTGCTGCTGCTGCTGCTGCTGCTGCTGGTGTTGCTGCTGCAGGCTCCACTGGCAGCAGGTCTTCTCAAATCTTCTGACTGTATCTTGTCTTTTCATATTGTATTTAATTGTTTTCTACAACATCTCCCTCCGCTGCTGCTGCTGCTGCTGCTGCTGCAGCAGCAGCAGCAACTCTAGGGAAACACGCTCCCGCCCTGGGGGCCCCCCAGGGCCCATCGAGGTGCTGTCAATACATTGGAAGGTGTAGCAGCAGCAACAGCAGCAGCAGCAGCAACAGCAGCAACACCAGCAGCAGAAACAGCAGCAACACCAGCAGCAGCAGTAGCTGCAGCAGCTACAGCAGCAGCAGCAACAGCAGCAGCAGCAACTCCAGAGATGCTCCCGCGCAACACCGCCAACCCGCTGCTGCCAGCGAAGCGGAAGGCTTCGCCAGACGAGCAGCAGCAGCAGCAGCAACAGCAGCAGCAGCAGCAGCAGCTGCTGCCTCTGGCCTTGCCTGTAGCGCCCCTGGAGACCCATCATCTGTACAAACAACTATTCCCGCTGCAGCAGCAGCAGCAGCAGCAGCAAGTGCTGCAGCACCGCTCAGATCTGCAGATTGTGCAGAGTCTACTAGAGGTGAGAGGCACGCATGCAGCAGCAGCAGCAGCAGCAGCAGCAACACCATCGGCTGCTGCTGCAGCTCTTCCCGGCGTTTGCTTGTGTTGATGCTCTATGCTGCTCTTGCTGCTGCTGCTGTTGCTGCTGCTGCTGCTGTTGCTGCTGCTGCTGCTGCTGCTGCTGCAGGGGTGCCCCCTGCGGGTGTCTGCTGCGGAGATTGTCTCGGATAAACTTGGGGCTCGAGCGCTGAGGCTTGCTGACAGCAGGAAGCAGCAGCACAAGCTGCAGCAGCAGCAGCAGCAGCATCAGCAGCAGCAGCAGCAGCAGCAGAAGCAGAAGCAGAAGAAGCAGCAACTAAAGCTATCTCGCACGCAAGCTAAACGCCTTGGGCTCTTCGATGTTGCAGCAGAATTTGGTTGCTGCAGCAGCAGGAACCGCCGCAAACACCAGCAGCAGCAGCAGCAGCAACAGCAGCAGCAGCAGCAGCAGCAGCAGAATGGTTTAGGGCTAGAAGACCTTCTACCTCTCTTTCAGCTGTGGCTACAGTACGCGCTTTCTGTGTGTGGGGTGGAGTCATCAGCAGCAGCCTGCAGCAGCAGCAGCAGCAGCAGCAGCAGCAGCGGGAACAAGAGCAGGAAACAGAAGGGGGGGCCCCCGGGGGGCCCCCAGGGGCCCCCAAAGCTATCAGCATTCAGTAGATGTGCTGCAGCAGCACAGATGGATTTGCATGGGGCTTGGGTGTCTGTACACCGCAGCAGCTGTCCCTCGCTTTGTGGGGTTGCAGGTCTTGTTGTCTTAGATACTCAGCAGGTTAGGGTTTAGGGTTTAGGGTTTAGGGTTTAGGGTTTAGGGTTTAGGGTTTGATAGTTGCTGTTGATAGGTGCTGCCTTTGTTGGGGATAAGGTGTTGTTGCTGTTGTCGTTGCTGCTGCTGCTGCTGCTGAGTTTGCTGCTGCTCGTTAGATAAAGCTAGCCCCTCTTGCTGCTGCTGCTGCTGCTGCTTCTGAATGTTGCAGTATATCGTCTGCTGCTGCTGCTGTTATTTATTGTTATTGCTGCTGCTGCCTCCTGTGGTGCTGCTGCTTCTGCTGCTGCTGCTGCTGCTGCCTCCTGTGCTGCTGCTGCTGCTGCTGCTGCTGCAGAGTTTGCTGCTGCTGTGCGTAGACGGGAGAGTGCGTCGCGTATTAAAGGCAGTCTGTGTCTTGCTGCTGCTGCTGCCTGATGCTTCTTTCTTCTTCTTGCATGGACAGCACATGCAACATAACCCCGCAGCAAGAAGCAAACATAAACTTAAAAATAAACTTAGTATACTCCTCTGATGAGACACCTCAAGGAGTTGGGGAGGGGGGGCGGGGGAGAGGGGGGGCCCTCATACACCTAAAGGGGGGGCCCTCATACACCTGAAGGGGGGCCCCTCATACGCCTCAAGGGGGCCCCACTTGCACCTCAAGGGGGGGCCCTCATACACCTCAAAGGGGGGCCCTCATACGCCTCAAGGGGGCCCCACGTGCACCTCAAGGGGGGGCCCTCATACACCTGAAGGGGGGCCCCTCATACACCTCAGGGGGGCCCCCCATACATCTAAGGGGGGGCCCCTAATATTGGCTTTAAGGGCCCCTTTAATAATAAACCTCAAGGGGGGCCCCTAATATACTCTAAGGGGGCCCCCTTAGTCTTAACAAGAGGCGGGGGGGCCCCTTACAAATCTTAAGGGGGCCCCCTTGTACACCTGAGGGGGGGCCCCCTTGTCCTCTAAAGCAACCCAGGGGGGCCCCCTACGAAACCTGAAGGGGCCCCCTAGTACCCTAAAAAACTAAGGGGGCCCCCTAATCCTAAGAAAATGGAGGGGGCCCCCAGAGGCACATAAGAATGTAGGGGGCCCCTGAGGAGTAATATGTTGAGTAGTATTATTATTTAAATAAATAATAGCAAGAAGTATCTCCTCGAGGAGACAGAGACAGACAGAAGAGAGGGGAGGAGACAGTGAGAGATAGGAGACAGACAGATATATATATATATATATATATATATATATATATATATATAGAGAGAGAGAGAGAGAGAGAGAGAGGTAGAAAGGAGAGACAGACAGAGAGAGAGAGAAAGAAGAGACACAGAGAAGAGACAGAGAGAGGATAGGGAGAGGAGACAGACAGAGGGGGAGACGGGGGGGAGGGGGGGAGACAGAAGAAGAGACAGAGACAGAGAATGCAGGAGACAGAGACAGAGACAGAAAGATGAGGAGACAGAGAAAGAGAGACAGAGATAGACAGAGGAGACAGAGAAAGAGAGACAGAGATAGACAGAGGAGACAGAGAAGGAGAGACAGAGACAGACTGAGGAGACAGCGAAGGAGACAGAGACAGACAGAGGAGACAGAGCAGCACAGCACGTCCTCTGTACATTCCTCTTCACAATAGCAGCTCAGGGGGCCCCTCATATTTGCTGCTGATACGGGGGGGGGGGGCCCTAGGGTTTGCTGCTGAGAGGGGGGGCCCCCTAGGGTTTGCTGCTGAGGGGCCCCTGCTCTATTGTACCCTCTTCGTTTCAAATATTTTTATTACTGCAGGGGTTTATAGTAAAGGGTTTAGGGTTTGGGGAGGGGGGTTTATATATCTAGGGTTTAGGGTTTAGGGTTTAGGCTAGGGTTTAGGGTTTAGGGTTTAGCCTACCCTTCGGTGAGTCAACGCCAGTAGCATATACTAGCTAGTGTGTACGCTAGAGTTTAGGGTTTAGAGTTTACATCTTAGGGTTTACGGTTTGGGGTTTAGGGTTTAGGGTTTAGGGTTTAGGGTTTAGAGCAGTCTTGTTTAAGGAGAGCTCATGGGGGCCCCCCCCCGGGGGGCCCCCCCCGGGGGGGCCCCCCTGTTATTTGTGTTATGCCTCTCTACTTTATTAAACCTCACACAGTTATATTTCTTCGCAGCAGTTGTTGCTGCATTAAATAAAATTGAGTAGAGTTTAGGGTTTAGGGTTTAGGGTTTAGGGTTTAGGGTTTAGGGTTTTCTGTATATCTTAGCAGAACGCCGCCGCAGCGGCAGTCTGTGGCTTGCGTGGGGCCCCTAGGGCCCCTTTGTTTGAGGATTTAGGGTTTAGGGTTTAGGGTTTAGGGTTTAGGGTTTAGGGTTTAGGGTTTAGGGTTTAGGGGCCCCATGGCGCCATCAGCCCCTTTGCCTCTAGGAGGAGGTGTGCGCTGGAGGCTGCTGCAGACCCTTGATTCTGCTGCTGCTCGCCAGCTGCAGCAGCAGCAGCAGCAGCAGCAGCAGCAGCAAGAGCAGCAGCAAGAGCAGCAGCAGCAGCAGCAAGAGCAGCAGCAGCAACAGCAGCAACGGCCCCGTCAGCTTAAGGACCCCTTTAGGCTTCTCCCTCTGCCTACTAAGACCAGCAGCAGCAGCAGCAGCAGCAGCAGCAGCGCCGCTAGCTACGAGATTAGCAGCAGCAGCAGCAGCAGCAGTTCTAGCAGCTCGAGCCTCAGCAGCGGCTTGTACGGAAGCAGCAGCAGCAGCAGCAGCAGCAGCAGCAGTAGCAGCAGTAGCAGCAGCAGCAGAACAACACCAACAGCACCGCCAGCAGCAGCAGCAGCAGCAGCAGCAGGAGCAGCAGGAGGAGACACATGGGGCTCTCCCTCATTATCTGTAGGCCCTTGGCGCTTTCAAAAGGAGACAGCAGCAGCAGTGCTGCAGCAGCAGCAGCTGCTGCAGCAAACAGGTCTCCTAGATCTTTTGTCTGAGGGCATTTCAGGTGTACAGACACTCTTCTGCTGCAGCCATCCAACCTGCAATCTAGCAGCATACTGTCGTTCTGCTGCAGCAGCAGCAGCAGCAGCAAAGGCTCTAAAGACCCTTACGCCTCCCCCCTTCTGGAGGGGCCCCCAGGATGAGGGGGGCCCCCAGGGTGAGGGGGGCCCCCAGGGTGAGGGGGGCCCCCAGGATGAGGGGGGCCCCCTAGACCCTGTGCTGCTGCTGTTTAAAGGGTTTTGCTGCTGTGTTGCTGAGGGTCTGCCTTCAAGTAATGATGTAGGTGTCTCTTCTTCTTTGATATACGATATTCTTACTGAGGGGGGGAGGGGGCCCCCCTGTCCCCCAGATCCCTATACAGCAGCAGCAGCAGCAGCAGCAGCAGAAGCAGCAGCAGCAGCAGCAGCAGCAGCAGCTTTGGAGACAGTAGGAGAACTGCTGCCGGAGTTAGGCCCTGTAGAAGCAACAAGACTTATCTGCTGCGTGAGGAGGCTTGCTGCAGCAGACGTTGAGCTGTTTCCTGCGTGGCGGCTGCAGCAGCAGCAGCAGCAGCAGCAGCAGCAGCAGCAGCAGCGGCAGGAGGAGGAAGGGGAAGAAGAAGATGATGATGATGCAGATGATGCAGCAGAGTTTTATGTGTCTCCTCTGTCTCTTCCTGCTGCTGCTGCTGCTGCTGCTGCTGCTACTGTGTCTGCTGCAGCAGCAGCAGATATAATTAAAACATCAAATATAATAAATAATTCTAATGGTTTAGAAAAATATTTAAGAGACACCACAACACCTGAGGATACACCCCGTGCTGCTGCTGCTGCTGCTGCTGCTGCTGCAGTAGCAGCAGAACTTAAACAAAATATTACTCTTCTGCTGCAGCGAGGCAGCAGAAAGCCGCAAACAGGTGAGGAGACAGCCAAATGAAAGGAGACAGTTAAATAACAAGGAGACAGTTAAATAACAAGGAGACAGTTAAATAACAAGGAGACAGTTAGGTAACAAGGAGACAGTTAGGTGGAAGGAGACAGTTAAATAACAAGGAGACAGTTAAATAACAAGGAGACAGTTAAATAGGAGGAGACAGTTAAATAACAAGGAGAAAGCTAGGTAGAAGGAGACAGTTAAGTAGAAGGAGACAGTTAAATGAAAGGAGACACTTAAATAACGAGGAGATAGTTAGGTAGAAGGAGACAGTTAAGTAGAAGGAGACAGTTAAGTAGAAGGAGACAGTTAAGTAGAAGGAGACAGTTAAGTAGAAGGAGACAGTTAAATAACAAGGAGACAGTTAGGTAGAAGGAGACAGTTAAATAAAAGGAGACAGTTAAGTAGAAGGAAACAGTTAAATAGAAGGAGACAGTTAAATAGAAGGAGACAGTTAAATCTGGTGCTGCTGCTGCTGTTGTGTGCTGCAGCCCCCAAGAGCGCTGCTGCAGCAGTCCGTTACCTGCCTGCAGCAAAGGAGGGGAGGCCTCGCGTGGCAGCAGCAGACCCTCCTGCTGCTGCTGCTGCTGCTGGTGCTGCTGCTGCTGCTTCGGGGTTGATCTTGCCTAAGTGGGGTATGCAGCAGCAGCAGCAGCAGCAGCAGCAGCAGCAGCAGCAGCAGGAAGAGGAGGAAGCTCTGCCGTGGCTGCATCGTATATGCTGGCAGATTGCTGGGGGCCCTGCTGCTCAGGCGAAGCTTCAGCAGCAGCAGCAGCAGCAGCAGCAGCAGCAGCAGCAGCAGCAGCAGCAGCAGCAGGATGTCCCTGAAGAGCTGCTTCCTGTGTGTAGGAACGCTGCAGGTGAGAGAGGAGACAGTGTTTGTTTGTTTTGTTTATTTTATTTAATGTATTTAATTTATTTATTTTATTTATTTGTTTTATCTATTTTATTTATTTTATTTATTTATTTTATTTATTTTATTTATTTATTTTGTTTATTTTAGTTTGTTTGTTTTGTTTATTTGTTTTGTTTGTTTGTCTCCTACCTCCTTCTGTCTCCTCCTCTTACCTCTCGTCTCCTCTTAACTGTCTCCTTCTATCTGTCTCTCTTCTTCTGTCTCTCTTCTTCTGTCTCTTTCTCTCTGTCTCCTTCTATGTGTCTCTCTTCTTCTTTCTGTCTCCTTCTATCTGTCTCTCTTCTTCTGTCTGTCTCCTTCTATGTGTCTCTCTTCTTCTGTCTGTCTCCTATCTGTCTCTCTTCTTCTGTCTCTCTCCTTCTACCTGTCCCCTATCTGTCTCCCTTCTTCTGTCTGTCTCCTTCTGTCTCTCTTCTTCTGTCTCTTTCTATCTGTCTCTCTCTTTTCTGTCTCTGTCTCTGTATCTGTCTCTCTCTCTCTTTGTCTGTCTCCTTGTTTCTCTTCTGTCTGTCTCTTTGTGTCTCCTCCTGTCTGTCTGTCTCTCTTTGCTCCTTCCTTCCTC
Source organism: Eimeria praecox (assembly GCA_963920595.1). Taxonomy (NCBI): domain Eukaryota; phylum Apicomplexa; class Conoidasida; order Eucoccidiorida; family Eimeriidae; genus Eimeria; species Eimeria praecox. Next base: position 4,040,515 of record OY986951.1, read on the forward strand.
TTGCCGCTCTTGTGTGTCTGCTGCTGCTGCTGCTGTTGCTGCTGCTGCTGCTGCTGCTGCTTCTGCTGCTGAGTGTCCCTATCTATCTTTGCTGAAGCCGTTTATCTGTCTCTCTGTCTGTCTTCTGCTGCTGCTGCTGCTGTTGCTGCTGCTGCTGTTGCTGCTGCTGCTGTTTGTCTCCTTCTGTCTCCAGAGCTCATGGCTGCTGTTTTGGGGACGCTTTCTGATGCTCACGAGAACGCCGCAGCAGCAGCAGCAGCAGCAGCAGGAGGACCAGCAGCAGCAGCAGCAGCAGCAACAGCAGAAACAGAAGCAGCAATATCAGACAGCCTGCTGCAGCTACTTGGCCCCTCCTGTGTAGCTGACGTTCATAGGATAACGACAAGAGGAGCAGCATTAGTAGATGCTGCAGCAAGGCTGCAGGCATCTGCTGACATGCAGCAGCAGCAGCAGCAGCAGCAGCAGAAGCAAAGGAAGGGACCGACGTTGATTGGAGCTTCGGTGTGTCTCCTTGCTGCTGCTGGAGACGGTCTGGGATTGCTGCTGCTCTTCCTGCTGCTGCTCCTCCTCCTGCTGCTGCTGCTGCTGTTGCTGCTGCTGCTCCTCCTGCTGCTGCTGCTGCTGTTGCTGCTGCTGCTCCTGCTGCTGCTGCTGCTGCTGTTGCTGGTGCTGCTCACTCGCCATGTCCTGTTGCTGCTGCTCCTGCTGCTGCTGCTGCTGCTGCTGCTTCAGGTGAAGTTTGCATCGAACAAGAATCGAAAGGGCTGTGGGGCCCCACAGAGGGGCCCCCGCAGCCTGCTGAGGGTTCTAGCAGACGCAGGCTACTTCAGACCCCCCAAGCCACCAAAGACCTGTACGCCTGCTGCTGCTGCTGTTGCTGCTGCTGTTGCTGCTGTTGCTGCTGCTGCTGGTGCTGTTGCTGCTGCTGTTGCTGGTGGTGGTGGTGGTGGTGTGGAGCGTTAGCAGCAGCAGAGAAGGAAGTGTTATTGTGTTCGAGTGTATACTGTTCGATGTCTCTCAGATCTAAACCTTTAGGGTTTAGGGTCTAGGGTTTAGGGTTTAGGGTCTAGGGTTTAGGGTTTAGGGTTTATTATTGTTTCTTGTCTAGGGTTTATTGTTTCTTGTGTATTATTTTTGTTGTGTATTGTTTATTGTGTAGGGTTTATTGTTTGTTATCTATTGTTTCTTGTCTAGGGTTTAGGGTTTAGGGTTTAGGGTTTAGGGTTTAGGGTTTAGGGTTTAGGGTTTAGGGTTTGTGTGTGTGTCTCAGGCTCTGATGAGTTTGAAGATGTTTGTGATTTGTCTCCTCGTCGCGCGCTTCGAGATTGTTTGCCTGAGGGGGCGAAAGTTAAAGATACAGCAGAGACGTATGAGGTGTACATACCTCCCCCTAAACCCGTCAAGGTCGGAGACACCCCTGCTGCTGCTGCTCCTGCTGCTGCTCCTGCTGCTCCTGCTGCTGCTGCTGCTGCTGATGGTGATGCTGCTGATGGTGATGCTGCTGATGGTGATGCTGATGCTGGTGGTGCTGCTGCTGATGGTGATGCTGTTGCTGTTAGTGCTGCTGCTGTAGCTGTTGGTGCTGCTGTTGGTGCTGCTGCTGCTGCTGCTGCTGCTTTGTTTGCTTCCTAATTGCAGTTCTTTCTCCTTTGCTGCTGCAGCATATCTGTGTATATCACCACCACCGCTACCAACAGCAACAGCAACAGCAACAGCAACAGCAGCAACAGCAACAACAGCAGCAACAGCAGCACCAGCAGCAGTTGGAGGGTGTTACTGTATGTAGTATCTGTCTGTGTGTCTGGTGCTACAGGAAGATACAAGCGAACTCGTTCCTATATCATCATTACCTGAGTTTGCTCAGCCAGCATTCTCAGGTGTACATACACTTAACCCCCGACAGAGTCGTGTCTTTGATGTTGCTTTCTGTTCTTCGTATTCCTTTCTTGTCTGCGCGCCAACGGGCTCAGGGAAGACAAACATAGCTTTATTAGCTTTGCTGCAGCAGCTCAATGAGCACAGACACCTGAAAGGAGACAGACACTCCAAAACCACCAGCAGCAGCAGCAGCAGCAGCAACAGCAGCAGCAGCAGCAGCAGCAGCAGCAGCAGCAGCAGTAAGATGGGGGGGTGGCAGCCTCCCTCAGGGAAGCACTTTAAGGCAGTGTATATTGCTCCTCTTAAATCTTTGGCTTCTGAGGTTAAATCTAAATTAGAAAAAAGTTTGAATTATTTGAATATAAAAGTAGAAGAAGTATCTGCAGATATTGTTTTGAGTAGAAAACAAATTGAAGCCTCTCATATATTTGTTGCTGTCCCCGAGAAGTTAGATATATTAACTCGTAATATATTATCTGTCTCCAGTGAAGGAGATAGTTCCAGCTTACTTGATATTATTAAATGTATTATTATTGATGAAATACATCTACTTAATGAAGCTAGAGGGGCAGTGTTAGAAGCCCTTGTGGCCCGTCTCCTCAGACACTCGGAGAGGAGACAGGCTCGAGTTCGTATGGTTGGGCTGTCTGCGACTCTCCCTAACTGGTTAGGGTGTCTCCGCATGTCTTCATACTGTTTATTTTTATTTTAGTTTTTTTATTGTTATTGTCTTGGCTCTCTCTTTCTTCTGTCTGTGTCTTTGTCTTTGTGTTTGTTTTAGTTGTGTACTTGTGTTTGTGTTTGTTGTGTCTTTGTGTTTGTTGTGTCTTTGTCTTTGTGTTTGCTGTGTCTTTGTCTTTGTGTTTGTGTTTGTTGTGTCTTTGTCTTTGTACTGTCTCCTTATTATGATAATACAGCGTGTCTTTGTATCTGTCTTTGTTGTGTCTTTGTATTATTATTGTCTGTGTCTTTGTTTTTATTTTATAGTGTTTGTCTCTGTTGTCTTTGTCTTTGTCTTGCTGCCTCTTTGTTGTGTCTTTGTGTTTATGTTTGTTGTTTATTTGTCTGTGTCTTTGTTATCTGTGTCTTTATCTGTCTTTGTCTGTGTCTTTGTTGTCTCTTTGTTTTTATTATCTTTATATTTATTGTCTTTGTCTTTGTATTTACTTTCTCTGTCTTTGTATTATCTTTATCTTTATTGTCTGTGTCTTTGTATTTATTCTCTCTGTCTGTCTTTGTTGTATCTTTATCTTTATTGTCTGTGTCTTCGTTTTTATTATATTATTGTCTGTATATTATATATTTGTTTATCTTGTATGTTTGTCTTTGTCTTTATTGTCTGTGTCTTTGTTTTTATTTTATCTTTTATTTATTTGTGTCCTTCTCTTTATTATTATTATTATTATTATTATTATTATTATTATTATTATTTATTTTATGGCTTTGTCCTCATATGTCTGTTGTATTATGTTTATCTTTGTTTGTCTGTCTTTGTCTTCAGAAATAAAAAATATATAACTCTATGTATGTGTCTTTGTTATTTTGTATATATATATATATATATATATATTATGTGTATAGGACAGTATATTTATCTATATTATATATATAACATAATAAATAAATAAATAAATAGATAAACATTATATATATATATATATATATATATATATATATATATATATGTGTGTGTGTGTGTTTAGGATGGAGGTAGCATCCTTTTTACGTGTTGATCGGGCGCATGCATATTATTTTGGGGCTTCCTCTCGGCCTGTCCCATTAGAACAGACTATAATAGGTATAAAAGAGAAGAATCAAAATAAGAAGCAGCAGATATATAATAAATCTGTTTATTCTATAATATCTTCTGTTGTACAAAGAGGCCATCAAGCATTAGTATTCGTACACTCAAGACAAGGAACAGTAGATACAGCGGAAGCACTAGCAGCATTGGCTGCTGCTGATGGGGAAGCAAGATTATTTGCTGCTGCAGCAGCAGAACAACAACAATCAATCCTCAAACAATTTAAAAGTATATCTAAATATAAAGAGCTTAAGGACATAGTAGATAAAGGTTTTGGTGCACATCATGCTGGTATGACAAGAGGAGACAGGCAGTTTGTTTTACGTTTATTTATATCTAAAATAATTAGAGTTTTATGTTGTACATCTACACTAGCTTGGGGTGTTAATCTACCTGCTAGATGTGTTGTAATTAAGGGCACATCAATTCATTCAATGGAGACAGGAAAAGATAAAGATTTGGGGTGTATAGACACCTCACAAATATTTGGGAGAGCTGGAAGACCTCAATATGATACTGTAGGGGAGGCCTATCTCTTAACAGATTATAATAAAACAGTTAAATATACTTCTTTATTAACTTCTTCATTACCAGTAAACTCACAGCTTTTATCTTCTCTCCCAGATATATTAAATGCGGAGATCGCATTAGGGACTGTATCTAGTATATCTGAAGCCGCAGATTTTCTACGCTACACATTTTTATTTGTATGCATGCAGAGACAGCCCCAAAAATATGGTGTTGATAGAACAGCAATTGAAGCAGATCCCTCTCTCTTAAAACAAAGATTAGAGCTCGCTCGTGCTGCTGCTGCTGTCTTGAATAGCAGCAAGTTAATACGTTATCATAGAAGAACAGAAAGATTAGATGCAACAGATCTAGGAAGAATAGCAGCAAGATTTTATATACCTTATGAGACAGCTTCATTTTATGCTCGTCAATTAAGTAATAATATATTAACAGATTTATTGTTTTTGAAAACAATTGCTGGATCAAAAGATTTTGAAGATATACATATAAGGAAAGAAGAAATAGAAGAATTAGATAAAATTAGAGAAAGCAGAGCATGTAGGATAAAATGGATTGGAGATACAGATACAGTTGAATGTAAGGTAGCTACGCTTATACAAGCACATCTATCACGGGTCTCTCTACAAACATCATCATTAATAACAGATATGTATTATATTTATTCTAATGTAGGACGATTAGCTAGAGCCCTTCTAACAGCAGCACTGACAGACATTGTAGGAAAACAAGAAGAAGCAGCAAAATTATTAGAGTGGGCGGTCGCGTTAGAACGGGGTGTATGGCCAGATTCATGTGTATTAAAACATTTTATTAATATTAATTGTTTTTCTCATGATCCTCAAAGAAGGAATATCTATCAAGATGAAGAAGGAGGAGGAGGAGACAAACAAAAACAGAGACAGAGACAAAGAGGAGGGGATATTGGAAGGAGACAATATCCTTGGGTAAGACAACAAGCTGTCGAAAAGATAGAAAGATTGAAATTTACTCAAGAAAGATTATTTTGTTTATCTCTTAAAGAGTTAGAACATATATGTAGTAGCAGAGCTGATGCTGAAGATATATATTATGCTTTACGTTGTGTTCCTATGTTAGATATATCTGTTAAGGCCTCAGCTATAACAAGACATATCCTTAGGGTGTGTGTCTCTCTACGGTTTGTAGATACATTTATATGGAAGGATTCGCTTCATGGTAGAGCTGAGCTGTATCATGTATGGTTATCTGAAGCTAACACAGGTTTACTCCTACATCAAGAGACAGCGGCTTTAGGGAGACAGCATCAACATCAAGAACAACAAATACAGTTTGTTGTAGCTCTTAACAACTCATTAATACAAACACAATTTCTTGTTGATGTTATTAGTGATAGATGGTTAGGTGTATCTACAAGTACTACGTTTTCTGTCTCTCAAATTATTTTATCTTCTGCAGCAGCAGCAACAGCAGCATCAGCATCAACACCCTTGTTGTATATACACCCTATCCCTGTTTCTGCTCTTGGTGAGGAGAAGTTGGAGAAGTTATTTAATTTTTCTTTCTTTAATCCTATACAATCGCAGCTATTTCATGTTTGTTTATATACAAATTATAATATATTATTAGGGGCCCCAACAGGCAGTGGGAAGACAGTTGTAGCTGAGCTCGCTATCCTTAGATCTATTCGTGTGTCTCCTTCATCAAAAATCGTTTATATTGCTCCTCTAAAGGCCTTAGCAGCAGAGAGAGTAAGAGATTGGAGGGATAGATTAGGAAAGATGTTAGGCCTCAATATATTACTACTAACAGGGGATAATGAAGAAGAAGAAGAAGAAGAAGAAGAGGAGACATCACGCCGCATGCATGCAGCTCATATATTTGTATGTACACCCGAGAAGTGGGATGGGCTGTCTAGACAGTGGAGGACTAGAAGTTTTGTCTCTTCTGTAGGACTTGTTATTATTGATGAAATACATCTATTAGGACAAGAAAGAGGTAAGATATTATATATATATATATATATATATATATATATATATATATATATATATATATATATATCTTCTGTCTCCTTTTCTACTTCTTTTGTCTCTTCTCTGTCTCTTTTCTGTTTTTCTTTCTGCCTTCTTCTTTGTCTCTCTTCTGTCTCTGTCTTATAATATAATATAATAAGAATTGTAATAAGAATAATTGTAATAATAATAATAGTAAAAATAGTAGTAATAATAGTAGTAATAATTAATAATAGTAATAATAATTATTATTATTATTAATAATACTATTTATAACGATAACATTTGTAACAATTAATAACAATCACAATTAATAATAATAAATAATAATATTAAATAATAATAATAAACAATAATAATAATAATAAATAATAGTAATATATGGCAATAAATAATAAGTAATAATAATAAATAATAATAAATAATAACAAACAATGAATAATAAATAAATAAACGATAAATAAATAAATAAATAAATAATAAATAATAATAAATAATGATAAATAATAAACAGGAAACAAAACTAAATACATAATAAACAAAAATAAATACTAAATAAATAAATAATAAATAATAAATAATACAAAATAAGTAATAAACAATAATGAATAAAACTAAGTAAATAATAAATAATAAATAAAACTAAAAAACAGAAAATACATAATAAATAACCAACTAACTAAATAAATAAATAAATAAATAATAAATAAAACTAAATAATAAATAAATAGATAAATAAATAAATAAATATGAATATGTTTGTTTGTATACAGGCCCGGTGTTAGAGGCCCTCGTGAGTCGCATGCGTTTTGTTAGTAGCAGCACAGGCCGTTGCATGCGTTTTTTGGGGCTTTCTACGGCTCTAGCGCATGCAGAAGATATAGCTGCATGGCTGGGGATAGGGAAAGTGGGGCTGTTTAGCTTTAAACCTGCTGTTAGACCTGTTCCTTGTACTGTTTATATTGCTGGTAAGGGTGTTTATAATAAGTATATTTAGTTCGATTTAGTATTTATCGAACCTGTCTCCCTCCCTGTTTGTTTGTTTGTTTCGCTGTTTGTTTGTTTGTTTGTTTCTTTGTTTCGTTGTTTGTTTGTTTGTTTGTTTGTTTGTTTGTTTGTTTGTTTCGTTGTTTGTTTGTTTGTTTATTGTTATTTTTAGCTATGTGTCTATGTATTTGTATATTTGTATAGTTGTGTCTTTGTATAGTTATGTATTTATATGTTTATATATATATATATATATATATATATATATATATATATATATATATATATATATATATATGTAGTAAAATGTTTATATTTATACTTATATCTGTATTTATATTTATATTTATAACACAATTATTGTTTTAATATAATATATTTTTTATTGTAATACAATATAATTATTGCTTTAATATAACTTGCTTATTCTTGTCATATAATCTAATTCTTCTTCTATTTATTTTTATATGGTCTAATTATTGTTTTAATATAATATAATTATTGTTTTAATATAATTGTTGTTATAATATAATATAATTATTGCTTTAGTATAATATAATTATTGTTGTAATATAATTATTGTTTTAATGTAATATTATTATTGTTTTATTATAATATAATTATTGTTATAATATAATATAATTAGTGTTTTAATATACTATAATTATTGTTTTAATATAATATAATTATTGTTTTAATATAATATAATTATTGTTTTAATATAGTATAATTATTATTATAATATAATTATTGTTTTAATATAATATAATTATAATATAATTATTGTTTTTAGTATATACGTATGTACATATAAAGAGAATAACAAACAAATAATTACAAGCAACAACAGAGCAATACTGTATATTATATTTTGATTGTTTAGGGTTTAGGGTTTAATATCTAGGGTTTAGGGTTTAGGGTTTAGGGTTTGAGGTGTCTCCGCAGGTTTTGCTCAGAAGGCGTTTTGTCCTCGGATGGCTGCCATGAATAAACCTACGTTTGATGCTATTTTAACGCATGCAGTGACAGAGAGATCTCGAGGCTCTGCTGTCTCCGAGGATGGGGGGGTTTATAGTATATCTTCTTCTTCTTCTTCGTCTTCTTCTTCTGCTTCTTCTTCTGCTTCTTCTGCTGCTGCTGCTGCTGATGGTGGTGGTGGTGGTGGTGGTGGTGCTCCTGCTGCTGGTGGTGGTGCTGCTGCTGCAGCAGCAGCAGCAGCAACAGCAGCAGCAACAACACAACTAAAACCTGTTCTTGTATTTGTTGCCTCAAGGAGACAGACAAGATTAACAGCACGAGAGTTAATTGCGCTGCAGCACATGCATGATGGAGATATTTCTTTTCTATGTTTAGAAACAAAACAACAACAAACAGAATTCGCTAAAGCAATTAAACAAGTTAAAGTACGATCGTAAACCCTAAACCCTAAACCCTAAACCCTAAACCCTAAACCCTAAACATCTCTTCTTGTCTAATATACATCTCCAATAAACTGTCTCTCTCATATATGCCTAGGGTTTAAATTTCAGGTTGTAGGATTAAAATTACAGGATCTAGGGTTTAGGATCTAGGGTTTAGGGTTTATTAGGGTTTAGGGTTTATTAGGGTTTAGGGTTTATTAGGGTTTATTAGGGTTTATTGTTTTGTGTGTAGGACTCGTCCTTACGGTCTGTGTTAGTACATGGGGTAGGCCTGCATCACGCGGGTTTATCTTCTTCAGATCGAAATATCTCTGCTTATCTTTTCTCTATTGGTGTTATCCGTGTTTTAGTTGCTTCTGCTACGCTGGCTTGGGGTCTTAACCTCCCTGCAAGGCTTGTTGTTATCAAGGTATGCCTGCTGCTGCTGCTGCTGCTGCAGCAGCAGCACAACCGGCAGCAGCAGCAGCAACAGCAGCAACAGCAGCACAAACAGCCCTAGTAGCAGCAACACCAGCCTTTCCAGCAGCAGCCCTTGCAGCAGCAGCAGCCCTAGCAGCACCAGCAGCAACAGCAGCAGCTCTAGCAGCACCAGCAGCAGCCCTAGCAGCAGCAGCAGCCCTAGCAGCAGCAGCAGCAGCAGCAGCAGCACGAGTTGGATTTGATGTTATGTTGGTGCAGGGGACAGAATACTTTGATGGCAAGACGAAGCGCTACACAGATATGCCTGTCACCGATATTCTGCAGGTGAGGGTTTAGTTTAATTGCATGCTCTACTTGAGCTGTCTGTACACCTCAAGGGCTCCCCTTCCCTATCCTCTAATGACATCATGCATTGCAGCTCTCCCAAGCCCCATGCATGCATGCATGAAAGCCCCAAAGACATTGAATGCATGCATGCATGTATACTTGCATGCATGCATGCATGCAGTGTCTTCGGCTTTGGGGCTTGCAGCGTGCTGCATTTCTATAAAGCCCCAAAATACTAGATGAATACATACTTGATCCCCTTGCATGCATGCAAGGATGCATGCATGCAAGGATGGAGGCCTGTACGTGTTGTTTGTTTGTGTGTTTTGTGTGTAGATGATAGGTCGTGCGGGTCGTCCTCAATATGATAGACAGGCAGTAGCAGTTGTATATTGTCAAGAGAATAAGAAGGGCTTCCTTAAACGTTTTCTATATGCTCCTTTCCCTGTAGAATCATGTCTTCATCTTCAGCTGTCTGTACACCTCAACGCTGAAATTGTTGCGGGCACTGTACGCACAAAGAGCATGGCTGTTGATTATCTTAGTTGGACGTACTTCTTCAGGTATTTATTAGGGTTTATTAGGGTTTATGAGGGTTTATTAGGGTTTATTAGGGTTTACTAGGGTTTACTAGGGTGTATGAGGGTTTATTAGGGTTTATGAGGGTTTATGAGGGTTTATTAGGGTTTACTAGGGTTTATGAGGAGGGTTTATGAGGGTTTATGAGGGTTTATTAGGGTTTATGAGGAGGGTTTATGAGGGTTTATGAGGGTTTATTAGGGTTTATTAGGGTTTAGGGTTGGCTGACAGCCCTGCGAAGGCGCCCCGGCGCTGTCGGTGTATGCGGTTTAGTTCTAGGGTTTAGGGTTTAGGGTTTAGGGTTTAGGGTTTTGTGGTTTATATCGTTGACTCTCTAACATCTAGGGTTTAGGGTTTAGGGTTTAGGGTTTAGGGTTTGTGTGTGTACAGGCGTTTAGCTGCAAATCCAGGGTATTACAGCTCCGAATTATTAGAAGAAGATTGTAGAGGAGGAGGAGCAGCAGCAGCAGAACGGAGACGTAATTTTATAGCTAAGTTTGTTGATAGATTAATTAATTCTTCTTTAGATTCATTGCTTGAATTAGGCTGTATATCGTTGCGTCATCCTGAGCCTTGGGAGCTACCTGCTGCTGCTGCTGCTACAGCTGCAGCAGCAGCAGCAGAAGCAGAAGCAGCAACAGCAGCAGCAGCAACAGCAGCAACAGCAGCAGCAGCAGCAGAGGGTAGTGACGGTCAACGTAAGCCAGTAGATTTTCGTCTAGTGCAGCAGCAGCAGCAGCAAGAGAAGGAGCAGCAGCATCTGTTTGAGCCTATCATAGAAGCAACAACATTGGGAAAGATAGCTGCTTATTATTATATACACCCCAAGTCCGCTAAGCTTATCAAAGATACACTGCAACCCGAGGGCCCCCCCCTCTCGTTTGTAGATATTTTAAGATTACTGACAGATGTGGAGGAGTTCAGCCAAATGCCTCTAAGGTGCTGTTGCTGCTGCTGCTGTTGCTGCTGCTGCTGTTGCTGCTGTTGCTGCTGCTGCTGTTGCTGCTGCTGCTGCTGCTGCTGCTGCTGTTGCTGCTGTTGCTGCTGCTGCTGTTGCTGCTGCTGCTGTTGCTGCTGTTGCTGCTGTTGCTGCTGTTGCTGCTGCTGCTGTTGGTGGTGGTAGTGGTGGTGGTGGTGGTGGTGGTGGTGGTGTTGCTGCTGCTTTTGTTGTTGTTGCTGTTGGTGTTGGTGGTGTTGCTGTTGCTGCTGCTTTTGTTGTTGTTCCTGCTGCTGGTGGTGGCGGTGGTGGTGTTGTTGCTGCTTTTGTTGTTGCTGTTGCTGCTGCTGCTGCTGTTGTTGGTGCTGTTGCTGCTGCTGCTTTTGTTGTTGCTTCTGCTGTTGTTAGTGTTGTTGCTGCTGCTGTTGCTGCTGTTGTTGTTGCTGGTGCTGCTGCTGCTGCTGCTGCAAAACGTGCTGCCGCTGCTGCGAGAGCTACAAGTGCTGCTGCAAGACTGTTGCTGCTGCTGCTGCTGCTGCTGCTGCTGCTTCTACACGATTTGCTGCTGCTAAGAGGATACAGCTTCATGATCCCATCTCTCGCTGCAGCTGCTGCTGCATCTCGACTTCTCTGTTATCTGCTGCTGCTGCTGCTTCTTCTTCTTCTGCTTCTGCTTGTTTGTTGCTGTTTGTGTAACTCCTGCTGCTGCTGTTGCTGCTGCTGCTGCTGCTGCTGCAGACACAATGAAGAGGTCCATAATGAGCAGCTCGCCCGCAGCTGTCCTCTGCCTGTCATCGGGGCTACATACGATAGCCCCCACACTAAAACATTCTTGCTGCTGCAAGCTCGCATCTTTCAGCGGCGTTTGCCTGTTACTGATTATCTAACTGATCTTAAGAGTGCTATGGATAATGCGATGAGAGTTATACAGGTATATATTATAATAATATATATTATTATATAATATTAATTAATAATATTATTTATAATATTATTATTAATAATAATAATTATTATTATTATAATTATTATTAGTAGTAGTAGGAGGAGGAGGAGGAGTAGGAGGAGGAGGAGGAGGAGGAGGAGGAGTATGCTGCTTCTAGTCATGCTGCTGCTGCTGCTGCTGCTTTTAATATTGCTGCTGCTGCTGCTGCTGCTGCTTTTAATCTTGCTGTTGCTGCTGCTGGTTGTGATGGTGCTGCTGTTAATAATAATAATGATGATGATGATGATGATCATACTGATGCTGCTGCTGCTGTTTATATAACTAGATAGAGATAGATAGATAGATACATACATACATACATACATGCATACATAGATACATAGATATAGATATAGGTATAGATATAGATATAGATATAGGTATAGATAGAGATAGAAATAGAGATAGAGATAGCGAGATAGATAGATATTTGCAAATATTTAGAAGATGCTGTTTTACTTTTATAAAGGTGTTGTGAGGGAGTACATTTGGTGTTTGACAGCCTTAGGGTTTAGGGTTTAGGGTTTAGGGTTTAGGGTTTAGGGTTTAGGGTTTGTTGTTTGTTGTTTGTTGTTTGTTGTTTGTTGTTTGCAGGCAATGATTGATATAGCAGCTGAGGAAGCTCAGCTACAGTATGCTCTCTATATTATCTTGCTGCTGCAGTGTATACGTTCGTCATCACATCCACTCCGTAACAGCCTCTTCTGTCTCCCTCATATTACAGATGCTGTTGCTGCTGCTCTTTATAAACAAGGCATCCTATCCCTTGCTCATGTGAGCCCTGCTGCTGCTTTAGGGTTTAGGGTTTAGGGTGTAGGGTTTAGGGTTTAGGGTTTGCGTGTAGGGTGCATGTGGGGTTTGACGAGGGTTTAGGGTTTAGGGTGTAGGGTTTAGGGTTTAGGGTTTGCGTGTAGGCTGCATGTGAGATTTGACGAATTGAGGGTTTAGGGTTTAGGGGTTGTGTGTAGGAAGCATGTGGGGTTTGACGAGGGTTTAGGGTTTAGGGTGTAGGGTTTAGGGTTTAGGGTTTGTATGTAGGGTGCATGTGGGGTTTGACGAGCGTTTAGGGTTTAGGGTTTAGGGTTTGTGTGTAGGATGCATGTGGGGTTTGACGAGGGTTTAGGGTTTAGGGTTTGTGTGTAGGGTGCATGTGGGGTTTGACGAGTGTTTAGGGTTTAGGGTTTAGGGTTTAGGGTTTGTGTATGCAGCTTCTAGAGAGTAGATCAGCAAGTGTATCTTTAACTCGAGCAGGGCTACAACCTAAAGAGAGAGACGAGGTGTTGTCTTCGCTCTATCGTATTCCTCGCATGCGCATGCGGTGGTTTCTCTTTGCTGCTGTAGCTGCAGCAGCAGATGCTGCTGCAACAGAAGCAAACGCAGCAGCAGCAGCAGCAACAGCAGACGCAGCAGCAGCAGACGCAGCAGCAGCAGACGCAGCAGCAGCAGACGCAGCAGCAGCAGACGCAGCAGCAGCAGACGCAGCAGCAGCAGACGCAGCAGAAGACGAGGAGGAAATCATTCTTACTCGGCTAGAACCTCAGGTCATCCGAGGATCTGACGGTACTTGCTGCTGCTGCCGCTGCTGCTGTTGTTGTTGCTGCTGCTGCTGCTGCTGTTGTTGCTGCTGCTGCTGCTGCTGGTAGTGATCTTCTTGTAGCTGCTGCAGCTAGTGTAGACACACATATCCGATATCTCTTGCTGCTGCTGCCGCTGCTGCTGCTGCTGCCGCTGCTGCTGCTGCTGCTGCTGCTGCTGCTGATCCCGATCCAGCCGTTGCTGCCTGTAGAGCGGCTGCGCAACAAGCAAACACTTCTGTTAGCTTCTGTTGCTGCTGCTGCTGCTGCTGCTGCTGCTGTTTTGTTTTTGTATGATTTCAGGGGAACCGACGCGGGCTTATCTAGTCCCTGCAGGAGCAGACCTGCAGCTGGAGGTACACCTGAGAGCATTAGGCCCTGCTGCAGGAGGCAAGACTACACATTCTGGCCGTCAAAGCAGCTGGTAGGGTTTAGGGTTTAGGGTTTAGGGTTTAGGGTTTAGGGATTGGAGAGGGGGGATGGGGTTTCTTTGTGATGGGATTTAATGTTGCTCTAGGGGGTTGGTGGTCGCAGCGTTCAGAGTATCGTCTTGATGGCACGCCGTCTAGGGTTTAGGGTTTAGGGTTTAGGGTTTAGGGTTTAGGGTTTGTATGTGCAGGTTTGTCATATTGGGAGACCCCGATGAAGCAGCAGATGAGCTGGTGACGCTGCGCCGTGTTCGCATGCGTCCCTTCGGCCACAGCAAACTAACCCTTGAGTGGGTTTAGGGTTTAGGGTTCAGGGTTTAGGGTTTAGGGTCTAACGTTTAGGGTTTGGGGTCTGGGGCTCGTTAGGTTTGTGTTGCACACGATCATCTAGGGTTTAGGGTTTAAGGTTTGGGGTTTAGGGCTCGTCAGGCCAGTCTAGTCTGCCGCTATATTCTGGGGCGGTTAGGGTTTAGGGTTTAGGGTTTAGGGTTTAGGGTTTAGGGTTTAGGGTTTGTTGTGTATGTACTTTCTTCAGCTTTTCTGCCCCAGAGGATAAAGACGAGGTCTTCTCTCTTTCTCTCTTCTTATGCAGCGATATGTACATGGGGGTAGATCAAGAAGAGGTGTTAACCTTCAAAACATACTAATCAAAGAGGGGGCCCCCCCTATAAGGGGCCCCCTCTAGGGGGCCCCCCCCTAAGGGGCCCCTGGCAAGGGGCGCCCGGTAAGGGGCCCCCAGCAAGGGGCCCTCTACTTGAGCTCCCCCTCGATGGGGCCCCCTACTTGAGGCCCCCCTTCTAAGGGCCCACTCTGAGGGGTCGCCTCTAAAGGGGCCCCTCTTGGGGCCCCCATTTGATAGCGATTTTGTGGGTTTTGTTTATGGTGAGGCCATATCTATATATATATATATATATATATATATATATATATATATATATATATATATATATATATATATATATATATATATATATATATATATATACTAAAAAACAATAACAACAATTGTATTGGGGCCCCATTCTATCTATCATCGGTTGCATGCTGCTGCAGCTGCTGCAGCTCGCAGCCCCAAGGGGGCCCCATTTCATCTAGCACTACCAGGGGGCCCCTACAAGCTACTGGGGGGGCCCCAGGGGGCCCCCGAGGCCTCTTCCGTGTTCAAGGTTTTCTAGCAAAGCAGGATTTGTATCTTTGAGGCCTAATTAACTTTAGGCTGTCTTCTGTCTGCAGTATTTACATATTTGTTTATTTATCAATTATTTGTTAATTTATCTATTTATTTATTTATTTATCTATTAGGGTTTAGGGTTTAGGGTTTAGGGTTTAGGGTTTATGATTAGAAAGAAGTTGTGGGGTAGATTGTTGCATGCGTTAAGGATTTGTTGCGGCTATACTGTGGCTGCTCCCTGTACACCGCAGGGCTTGCTTGAGTTGCCCTGGTGGCTAGCTGGGGCTAGCTATGGCTAGCTATCTGGCTGCAGCTAGCTACGGCGAGCTGCAGCTAGCTACAGCTAGCAGGGGCAGTCGATACTGTACGGTTCCTTCGAAGAACGTTGCATTGCAAGCCAGGGTCTGTGGGGCCCCGGGGGGCCCCTCGGGTCACAGCTGGGGGCCCCAGCTGAAGTTTGTATATAATTTTGAGGTGTACATACACCTGGGAGCGTGTATCCCTCCGCGGTCGGGGAGGCGGGAAGCGAGGGAGGAGGCTTCTGTTTGTTTTATTCTTCTAATGAAGCAATGGAGAAGTTGCTGGCCTCACAATATTATTTTAAAACACTAACAACAAGTGCTGCTGCCGATCAGATCCAGCAGCAGCAGCAGCAACAGCAGCAACAGCAGCAGCAGCAGCAGCAGCAGCAGCAGGCAGACTGGGGCCCGCGGTGATTGATATCGGGCTTTATCGATGTTTGTTTGTATATAAAGATTTGTGGGGTTGTTTGTATATAAATTGTGTGTTTTTAAATAATTAAAAATAATTTCAAATCCCCTTTCATACAGAAGCAACAAACAATAGCAGCCAGAGCTAATCGCTACTCGAAGCCAGAGGGGCCCCCTCTGGTCTTGCTGTTGCTGTATCTTAATATATTTTGAGGGTTATACTTATCCTTCTTCTGGGGTTATATAAAATTAAAAAAAATATATATTAATACGGAGAGATACAACACAACCTGCTGCAGCAGCCTAGGGCTTACCTTTGGAGCTGACGCTCCCCCTTGGCTGCTGCTGCTGCTGCTGCTGCTGCTGCTGCTGCTGCTGCTGCGGCAGCTGCTGCAGCTGCTGCAGGTCTTAAGGATCGTACTTTCTGACCTTGGCTTCTCTCGCTGCAGCTAAGGGAGTGGGATGCAGCTTGAGCAAGCCTCCTCCCTCCACCTCGCAGCAGCAGCAGTAACAGCAGCAGCAGCAGCAACAACAACAGCAGCAGCAGCAGCAAGAAGCAGCAGCAGCAGCAGCAAGAAGCAGCAGCAGCAGCAACAAGGGGAGCGTAAGGTTGTCCTCATGTGGTAGAGAAGATGAGGGGCATTCGGGTTGTATGTAGGTGTTTGCTGCTGCAAACAGCTGTGTTGTTGCTGCTGCTGCTGCTGTTGCTGCTGCATGAAGCAGCAGCAGATGTATCTGAAGGGAGTTTAAGTGCTGCTGATGGGGACGGTTCCTCTTCTATGGATGGAGACGGTGGTGCAGCAGGAGCAACAGCATTTGAAACTGATGGGGGCGGTAGCAGCAGAGACCTACCTTCTGTGGAGTCTGTACAGCCCACATTATTGGAGTTAATGCGTGCTGCTAGAGTAGAGAGGACCCTACTTAATAAACCGAAAGGGAAGACAGCAGGTTTTGCTGCTTTGTTTGACTCTACTCAACTCCTTGCTATCTTTGTTACTGTTCTTGTTTTCTTATATGCTGTTCGTGTTCGAACGAGAAGATATACAGCAGATGTAAGGGTTTAGGGTTTTGGGTTTAGGGTTTAGGGTTATGTCCGTATACAATCGAGGGTTTTGTTACTTCTTAGGGTTTAGGGTTTAGGGTTTAAGGCACCGGCAGTTTCTTCTTCTCTCGTGCAGCGTTTTGAGGGCTTGTCGAGCTGCTGCTGCTGTTGCTACTGTTCCTGCTGCTGCTGCTGCTGCTGTGGTTCTTGCATGCATCTGCTGCTTCTGTTCTGCTGCTGCTGCTGCTTCTGCTGCTGCTGCTGCGCAGGAACTAACGTTGAAGATGTCTCGCCAGGCGCGTTGGTTTAAACGTAAGTACAGCAGAATTGTAGTTTTTAGGGGCTTCGTATTTGGGGTGTACATGCAGCTTAGCTCGACATAACCTGAACATGCATGCATGCATGCATGCATGCATGCAGCACGTAGGGGATGGGAGGGGGGGGTTGGGGTGTATGTACAGCATATACGTTGACAGTGTTTTGGGGGGGGCTTTGTTTGTTTCTGCATGCAGCACGATTTGCTGCATACACCGCAACAGACGGATATGTCTACGTTGTCACATTAGACTTCATGGTAGGTCTTATAACGCATGCAGCCCCAAATGCTGATGCATGCAACCGGGTTAGAGTGTGCTGCCTCGTTCTCTCTCTCTCTCTCTCTCTCTCTCTCTCTCTCTCTATATATATATATATATATATATATATATATATATATATATATATATATATGCGTGTATTTATATTATATGTCTATGTATGTAAGAACAGCAGAACGCAAGCAGAAAGCAAGGGGCTGTTGCTGTTTGCTGCTGCTGCAGCAGCAGCTGCTGCTGCTGCTGCTGCAGGTGTATCCTTAATTCTGGTTGTGCTCCTGTCTGTCGAGATCATTATGCTGTTGCTGCAGCAACAGCATTGCTGCTGCTGCAGCAAACAGCTTGCTGCTGCAGCAGTTGAAGTGTTTTAATAGTGTAGGGTTTTGTGTGTCTTCAGGGTTTAGACAGAGTTGTATTACCTAAGCGATATTCTCAACAGGTAAGAGACTCATAGACTTGGGTCTTGTGTCTCCTGTCTCCTTTTGCTGTCTCCTTCTTCTTCTTCTTCTTCTGTCTTGTCTGTCTCTTCTTCCTCTGTCTCTTGTCTGTCTACTGTCTCCTTATGTCTTGTCTGTCTCTTCTCTCTGTCCTTTTCTGTGTCTGAGCTCCCTGTCTGTATGTCTCTATGTCTGTCTCCTCCTGTCTCCTTCTTATGTCTTTCTCTGTCTCCCGTCTCCTTCCTCTGTCTCCTTCCTCTTCCTCTCTCCTTCTTCTTTTGTCTCCTTCTGTCTCCTCCTCTGTCTCTTTCTTTTGTTTATGTCTCTATCTCCTGTTGCTCTCTCTTAGAAGAGTATCTCTCAGGTGTCTGTCTGTCTCCTTTGCTGCAGTGTCTCCTTCTGTGCTGCTGTGTGTCTGCTCGCGTGTTGCTGTTATTTATCTGTTACAGCATGTTGCATGCATGCATGCATGCATGCATGCATGCATGCATGCAACATGATGTTTGTTGTTGTTTTCTGTTGTTGTTTGTTGCTGCAGGAGAAGGAGAATTTGATTACTTTGTTTGAGCGAGCTCTTCAACACTTTGAAAGCGTCCCTCCGGAGGAGACAAGTGGCTGTAGGTGTCTCCTACTGTCTCCTTGTAGCTACACCTAGTGGCTGTATATCACGTACCAGCAGCAGCAGATAGCAGCAGCAGCAGACAGCAGCAGCAGCAGCAGACAGCAGCAGCAGCAGACAGAAGCAGCAGCAGACAGCAGCAGCAGCAGACAGAAGCAGCAGCAGACAGCAGCAGCAGCAGACAGCAGCAGCAGCATGTATTGCAGGGATAATAGCAGCAGTCTATGTGTGTATGTGTTTTGTATGGGTTTGTTTGTTGAGTTGGGTGTGGGGTATTTCAGGTGTATGTACACCTGGTATTTGTTGTGTTATGTTTCGTTATTATTATTTATTTGAAGTGTATGTACATCTGGTGGTTTTTGTGTTTTGTATTGTTGTCTTATGTTTTGTTATTATTTATTTGAGGTGTATGCACACCTTGTATTTGTTGTGTTATGCTTTGTTACTATTTATTTGAGGTGTATGCACACCTGGTATTTGTTGTCTTATGTTTTGTTATTATTGATTTGAGGTGTATGTACACCTGGTATTTGTTGTGTTATGTTTTGTTATTATTGATTTGAGGTGTATGTACATCTGGTGTCTATTTTGTTATTATTATTTTATTTATTTGAGGTGTATGTACACCTGGTGTGTGTTTTGTTATTATTTTATTATTTATTTGAGGTGTATGTACACCTGGTGTTTGTTTTGTTATTATTTTATTATTTAGACCTCATAGAAAGGTGGAGTCCTTCAGAGAAGATTCCTCCTATAAACATTCGGATTGTGAGGATGCCGAAGGCGCAGCAGTCAGGCTTTGTCCTGCAGTAGGGAGTACAAACAGCTGCTGCTGCTGCTGCTGCTATTGTTGCTGCTGCTGCTGCAGCTGTGGCTGCTGTTGCTGCTGCTGCAGCGAAGCGGCAGACAGAGGACAGAGCTGCTGCTGTAGGGTAAGCAGGTGTTTGTTAATCATTGCAGCCTCGGGCTGTCACTGCCTCCAGTGCAGGGATGGATAGGAGTGCTGCTACTGATTCTGCTGTCTCCTTCAGCAAAAGGAGACAGTAGAATCACTAGCAGACTTCATCTCACTCACCTCTTCCTAAGGAGACAATGGAGACACCCACGACCCTCCTCTCTCCTTCTGCTCAGCGGGCCCAGCTAGCTGCAGCAGAAGGCGCAGCTAGCTAGCTTCCCCACGGGCTCCAGCTAGCTGCAGCATGGGGCCCAGCTAGCCGCCTCACAGGCCCCAGCTAGCTGCCTCACGGGGCCCAGCTAGCTGCCTCACGGGCCCCAGCTAGCTGCCTCACGGGCCCCAGCTAGCTGCCTCACGGGCCCCAGCTAGCTGCCTCACGGGCCCCAGCTAGCTGCAGCAAGGGGCCCAGCTAGCTGCAGCGGGGGGCGCGTGACTCAACGTGGCGTTTTCGTCAGGTTGGCTGAGAAGCAGCGGAGTGTCTCTTGTCGCTCTGCTGCTGCTCCAGGCGTTGCACTGCATGCATGCATGCATGCATGCATGCATGCGGGTCAGCTACCACCTACCTGCCTGCGTGGATGCATGCATGCATGCATGCATGCATGCATGCAAGTGGTGGGGCTGGCCCCACAGGTTATGTTGGACTTGTCGGGCAGTTGTAGGGCGGGGGGGGAGCGGGGGATGGGGGGAGTTCTACGGGTTTATGCAAGGACTGCCTTTGGGAGGTTTATTATAATTATGTTTCTATTTATATTACTATCTTAATAATATAGTAGTGATACTATTAATAATAATAATATTGTTATTAATAATATAGTTGTATTATTTTCGAAGGAAATATTTGTAACAACGGAAGTAAAGAAAAGTATAAATATATATAGAATATATATAAAATGTATATATACAAATATATATATAAAATATATATATAAAATATATATATAATATATACATATCCTCCTCACGTATAGGGCTGCCGGGGCACCCAGCTAGCTGCATGCGCTAGGGCCTTTAAATATGAATACAGCCCCAAATGCATGCGCTTCTAATATATGCATGCTCCCTATAGGGTGCTAGCTAACAAATGTGTTGGCTAGTGTGTGTTGTAGACAGTTTGGGGCTGTTTGAGGCAGCATGCATGCATGCATACAAACATGCATACATACAAACACGCAGGCAAGCCTGCATGCATACAAGCATGCATATAAGCATGCATGCAGAAATATGCAGGCCCTAAGGCCTTGGGGCTTTCTCTAGAGCGACAAGAAGAAAAAGAGACAGGAGGAGGCTCTACCGAGGGGACAGGGGGGCGCATGCATGCTGTACAGACAGAGACACTGCATTAATACTAAGAGTGCTACTTGAAGCACTAAGAGACAGCCCCAAATTGTCTCTTCCCCCCTTAACAGAAACTGCTTCAGATATTGCTGTCGCTATAGCTGCGGTGTACGTACACCTCGACTCCTGCTGCTTCTCAAATACGGAAAGCGGGCTCCCCCCCCCGGGCACAGCAACAAAACCTGCTGCAGCCACCGCTGCAGCAGCAGCTGCAGCACAATATAGCTCAGTTGCAGCTGCAGCAGCAGCAGCAGCAGGACGTGTGGGGTGGGGTGGGGGGGCCCCACACTTCAAGACACAGAATTAATGTATTCCCCTGTATAACGGCAGCTCTCTAAAGCCTCGCAGCCAAACGGATTGCTCTGAATGCTGCAGCGCCTCTCGCTGCTGCTGCTGCTGCTGCTGCTGCCGCTACTGCTGCACCTTTAGCTGTTGCTCCTCCCAGTGCTGCTGCTCCTCCTCTTCCCGGTGCTGCTGCTGCTGCTGCTGCTGCTGCGGCGGCGGCGGCGGCTTCTCATGCTGTTGCTGCTCCTGGAGCTGCTCCTCCTCCTCTTCCCTGTGCTGCTGCGGCAGCTCCTCCTGGTGCTGGTGGTGGTGCTGCTGCTGCTGCTGTTCCTGGTGTTGCTGCTTCTGGACCTCGTGCTGCTGCTGCTGCTCTACCTGGTGCTGCTGCTGCTCCTCCTCCTGGCGTTGCTGCTGCTGCTGCTGCTCCTGGTTCTGCTGCTGCTGCTGCGGCTGCTGCTGCTCCTGCTGCTTTTGCTGTTCCTAGTGTTTCTCTTCCTCGTGCTGCAGCTGCTCCTGGTGCTGCTGCTGCTTCTGCTGTTCCTGATGCTTTTGGTCTTCGTGCTGCTGCTGCTGCACCTCGTGCTGCTGCTTCTCATGTTGCTGCTTCTGCTGCTGTTGTTCGTGCTGCTTCTGGTCCTGAAGCTGCTGTTCCTGCTCCTGTCCCTGCTGCTGCTCCTGGTGTGTCTGCTTCTGCAGCTCTCCCTGTGGCACTTGTTGCTGCTGCTGCTGCTCCTCGTGCTGCTGCTGCTGCTGCTGCTGTTCCTCGCGCTGCTGCGGCTGCTGCTGCTGCTGTTCCTGCTGCTGATGCTGCTGATGCTGTTCCTCGTGTTGTTGTTGTTGCTGCTGCTGCTGCTGCTGCTGTTCCTCGTGTTGCTGCTGCTGCTGCTGCTGCTGCTGCTGTTCCTCGTGCTGTTGCTGCTGCTGCTGCTGTTCCTTGTGCTGCTGCTGCTGCTGTTCCTCGTGCTGCTGCTGCTGCTGCTGCTGTTCCTCGCGCTGCTGCGGCTGCTGCTGCTGCTGTTCCTGCTGCTGCTGCTGCTGCTCCTGCGGTTCGTGCTGCTGCTGCTGCTGCTGCTGCTGTTCCTCGCGTTGTTGTTGTTGTTGCTGCTGCTGCTGCTGCTGTCCCTCGTGTTGCTGCTTCTGCTGCTGTTCCTCGTGCTGCTGCTGCTGCTGCTGCTCCTGTTCCTCCTCCTCCTCCTCCTCCTCCTCGTGCTGCTGCTGATGCTGCTGTTCCTCGTGCTGCTGCTGCTGCTGGTGTTCCCAGTGGCCGTACTGGTGCTGTTGCTGCTGCTGTAGCTGCTGTTGCTGCTGCAGCAGCGTAGGTTGCCCTTCTGTTTGTGGTGCTCGGGCGAGGACTTCTTCAACGAAAGGAATGAATGTATCTTCGAGTTGTTTTATTTCTTGCTGCAGCAGCGTTGTTGTGCGGCTACGTAGCTCATGTATAGTGTCTTTGATAGGCCCTGGGGTGTACGGATTGTACCCCCAAGTTCTTATATATTCAATAGCTTCTAGTTCTTCGAGAGCAGCATCAATTGCTGTCTTTGCTTGCTCCAGCTGCTGCAGTTCTTCTGGGGTCATGTGGGGCCTCTGTCCTTGTGCTGCTGCCTCAAATTGACGCAGCTTCTCTGCTTGCTGCTGCATGTCTTCTAACATAACTACAACATCTTTCGTTAGAAAGCCAAGCTGCTCCATACCCTCTCTAACGAATTCGACAGCTCGTTCTGCTGCTGCATGCACCTGTTCTGCTGCTGCAGCAGAAGCCTTCAATACTGCAGCTATCTCGGTTATTGTATTCACAGGTTTCTTCTTGAGCTGCTGCATCTCTGATCGTGCTTGCTGTACGTCTACTGTTTCTCGTGCTGCAGCAGCAGAGAAACGCAGCAGCTCCTGCTGTACATTCTCTGTTGCCTTCGTGTTGATGCTGCTGCTGCTGCTGCTGCTGCTGGCTTGCTGTTCCTCCATAACAGCAAGAGCAGCCTCATATGCCCCGTTTAAGAAAGACTCGAATCGCATCATCTCAATACTTCTCTGTCCTGCAACGTGGCATGCACTAGCTTGAATAGCTCGGGTTAGTTGAGAGAGCTGGAGGGTGCTGTCATACATGAGCTGTCTCGCCACCTCCTCACGCTCCTGCTGCTGCTGCTGCTGTTGCCTTTGTTGCAGCTGCAGTTTAGGATCTTTCTCCTCTTCCTCCTCCTCTTCCTCCTCCTCCTGCTGCTGCTGTTGCTGCTGCTGCTCCTGCTGCTGCTGCAGCACCACCGGATCCAATCCCAACATGTAGTTAACATTGGATTCAATCATATTCGCTTGCTGCGTTAGCAGCAACACATCTCTCTCCATTCCCGCAGGTCTTAAGAAGTCTGCTAGAATTTCTGCTGCATCTAGAATTTGATGAAGTGCATCTAAATCATATTGTTTTGCTATTGCTTTTGCTTGTAGAAGATCAGGAACAGGGAGGGGGGGCCCTGATGCTGCATCTTCAGACAGAAGGGGGCCTGTATGATGATGCAGCAGCATAGAGGCCCCCTCCCTTGACGGGAGGCCCCTCTCATCTGCCCTCATCCCATCTAATAATACCCGCCGTCCAGCTGCTACGCCTCTGTGATACATAGCAGCACCAAAGCTCATAAACGTTATCACCAGCAGCAGCAGCAGCCGCTTCAACGGCCATGGACGAGGTGTTGGGGGCAAGCCAGCCCCATGTGCATGCAAGGGATCGTAGTTACTATTAATATCTGGTGGATTTAAAAGATACATATCACTCCCAAGGGAAGAAGTTTGTATGGTCCGCTGCAACTCTGCTGCTGCTTGTTCTTCTGTGCTACTCAAATAACCATCTTGACGTGCAGAACCTAATGTAAGGGTCTGATGCCCCTCCCCTAAGTTGCTTTCTCCCCAGGTAGTTGCAGAAAAATCTTGTAGGCTTATATCAGTCAGCGTCACAGGATCTGCTGCTGCTGCTGGTGCTGCTGCTGCTGCTGCTGCTCCTGCTGCGGTAATAATCGCATTGGGAACGACCAGCAGCAGCAGCAACAGCAGCAACTGCAGCAGAAGTGTGTTGAGGAGGGCAGATCGCCCAGAGTCTTTCATTGTGTTGAGGTGTGAAGAGGCCAGCACCACTAAGGTAACAAGCAAGCAATACAGTGAGACACAGAGCGGCAGGATGGGGGGGCGGGGGGGGGCTGAAAAGGAAGGAAGAGCCCCAGCTAGCTGCTTATCTGAAACAAGAGAAGAAGAGAGAAAGGCAGGCCAAATTAAATTAGAAGCACAGTAATGCAGCAACAGAAGAAGGCGGGTGAGCCTCGCGAGGGTAGCGAGGAGCAGCAGCATCCATACTGAGGGGCCCGCGTACTGAAAACAAATACGGGCAAGGACGCTGCTATAAAATAAACTCACAAATTTCAAATGTATATACACCCTAAAAAAAAGAAAAACAAGAAAATTTCCCCCCCCCGTGTTTCTCTAATCTGTGTGATGGTCCTCCAGTGCTTGCGATCTGAGAGCCCCGCGGCCCCACGTCTGAGGGCGGCTTCAATATTTGCTTATTTGCTTCATTTCTCTGTAATAAACAAACATTATATATATATTTTTGCAGCTGGATTTCATAATCAGGTCAGTATATACACTGCAGGAAACAGCCCATCGTATAAGCCTTCTTAGTCTGGGGGTAGTTGATATAGATGACACATAGAAGGTGTAGAGAGGGGAGGCATTAACAACTTTTCCTTTATTGTTTTGTGTTGAATTGTTGAATTATTACCATAAGCATACACTGCATTAGACACTGAATAGTTTATTTGCTCTTTTTTCTGCCGGGCATAACCCAGCAGACCCCCAGAAAGCCCACAAGAACACAGGAGTCTCGGTATTAATATATCTGCAAAACGTGTTACTTTACCTTTCTAGAATAATAGTATATTCAAATAATGAATTACTGCATTGTTACTTAAAGAAATGTGCTGGAATTCGGGGCTAACTAACCGCGTTATGTATTTGTAGTAGAAGATCGAATAGCCCTTATTAACTGTAGCTATGTCGAATCTTCTCTTTGAAACTCTACCTATTACTATAAAACTAATTCAATAATACATTAAAATACCTCTTCAACAGAAGCTTTGGGGCAACAGAAGCTAACTGCCTGCTGCTGCCTCGACAGCTCCATCCGCAGCTCCTTCTATCCTTTGTTGTTTTGCTTCCTTCTTTGCATGCAACATATGTTTTGAAGTGTTGATTACGTTAAATTTGATAAGCTTAGGATTTTATGGCCTCTCATTCCTACTGGGATTCAAAACAGAAGGTCTTTATTAGCAAAGGCCTCGACATTGATCGACCATGATCAGATTCAGATTCAGGTTGAGCTAAGAGCGCGTCACAGTATCTTTCTGCTTCAGTCTTTTGTTTCAGACTTTCTCTATCAAATAAGGAATTTATATTTTCTATGGCGTTTATAGTGAGAAACTTTACCATTAGCACTTTCCTGTTCGACTCTAATAGACTTCATAGGCCCCCTGTTCCTTAATGCAATGTGCGCTGTATACGAGTCATGAACAAGCACAGCCTTACGCTGCGGGCTTTTCATGTTTTGTTTAATCCTTTTGGGTATTTAATCCTTTTGGGCGTCCTAACTAGCTTACATATAAGTACAAAGGCACCACCAAAGCCAGGCAGAACACGAAGCCACTGCGCTGCTCTGGATGGGCTCTTGAGGCTGCAGCATGGCAGATTGCCTGGCAGCCCATCTCCCCAAATAACCTCTGCATCCAGCAGATTGTTAGGGTTGCTTGTCTTTAGACAGCTTCTCAGTTCAGTTATCGACAGGTAAAAAACTATTTAGTGACGCCTCTGCTTCAATGTGTATTAATTTAGAGAAGAGGTTGTTGTGACATTGTGTTTCGTGGCCATCCATCTACAGGCTTCGGAAAGCTGCAGTAGAATCGAAAGAAGTAGACTTAGACCAGGGTGATGCTTGAGGGATAAACAGCAGAGATGGCCCGTGCTGCATCAACAGACCAGCAAGCACTGGGAAGCCCAGAATTCAGACAGCTACTCAGTCAAGTGTAGGAATCTCTTCAGCATCTTCTGCTGCTTCCGCAGCAGGATCAGGTTGTACCTGCGCACACACCCGTTGAGGCAGCAGCCCTGGGTAGGAGCCGTGTGTGAGGCCCCACCAGCATGCGTCCTCTCAGCATCTGTGCCGATCGCGCTGCTCAGATCTGCTGCATCTTCTGTAGAACGAATGGCATATACAAGGAAAAGCGGTAAGAAAGCAAACTCTAACACAGAAGAATCTCCTCAAGTCACGTACTTGAACGGCCGCGTGACGCAGAATCGCTGCGCGAACATCCAGCTGCTTCAGCTCAGCCTGTAGAAGCAGCAGAGGGGTTGTGCTAGTTTGACGGGGAACAGGCAAGGGCCCCTCTACACTGATATAGGGCCTTCTTCATTAATCTTAAATGCACTCGTCTTCTTATATACTGATTCTAAAGAGTGCCCCAAATGGGTCCACGAGTGCATGCAGTTAGCTTGAAGGATTCTGCTGCGTGACGTTCTGCTTGCCTGCAGAGCTGTTATAACAGAAGCGAGGGAAGTGGAGGGCTGAGAAGACACTCGCAGACGGGTAGCAGCGGCTAGGCTCTCCGTTGCCTCCTTGACGCGCTCTTCGCTGGCCTCAAGCACTTTGCTGAGCGACTGAATCTCATCTCGCAGCTGTTGCTGCCGCTCTTCTTGCACTGCTCGCCGACGCAAGACATCTTCTAAGTCCCGAAACTGCGCACATGTTGCACTTCGCCCTAGCCATGGGCTTGAATATTTCTTCTAGTATCGAGTTTTGCCGTATCGGCAGTCCGTGCACTAACTCGGTGCTTCGTTTATGAAGCCTCTGGCCGGCTTTCGTATCTGACATTCTTGTATTAGGGCTCAGCAAGGTGCGCTCTGCGGTGGGCTGTACGTGCAGCTGACGAGGTCAGGAAAGGCGTCCCGAACTTCCTCCCCTTTGCTCTTAAGCTCTCCAATGATCCGCCTCGCCTCCTCTGCCAGGCCTGGCAGAACTGTCCTAAGTTTTCTGATGTGGCACTGCAGCTCTGCTTGTTTGGACTTAAGGGCCCGGTGATGCTGTCTCCAGCGAACACCAGGACCGGCACAGTGGCTCCCGTCAGACCCCATGGTGGAGATGCTCCAAAGTCGCTCCTCAGCTTGCAACAGCTCCCCCTCATTGATCTGCATGCAGCAAAGCGGTGCATCACATAGAACCCTTGCCAGTGAGACTTCAGACTTGAGCGTACGTTGATGCTGTCCAGAGGCACCCACAAGGACATTCATTCTGTGGTACAGGGGCGGTTGCACAAGTACTGCGCTGCGCTGACTTCTGGGTTTGTACATGTTGCAGCTTCGCTGGACGCCAAGGTTCCTCCTGGAGCGTCTATCTCATTGGCCTCCTGAGAGTACAGGAATCTAAATTAGCTAGTTGTCAAGAGGCAAGGAATTTTCCGTTTTGTATGTCCCACGCAGACAGCACATTTGTTGTGTTGTGCCTTATGCGGTTATCACTGCTCCTTGGGCTTGCACTGAATCATCTGTTGTTCTTACAGTCTTGCTGCTCACGTGTGGATTTGCTGCATCGGTCATTGCCACAGCGGTAAATTCAGACGGATAAACCGGTGGGGAGAAGCAAAGGCGGCATTTCTTTGCCAGCTGCGCTGCCGGAGTTTCACACGCAATAAACGAAGCTCCGAAGCATGCGTTTTTGCAACATGGACGCTAAAATTACAGTCGCATGCCGCTTCCGTGTGCCATTGCCGCCTATTCTTTCAGCCTGGTATTTTCGCTGTACTCTGCTGGGGCGATGCGCAGATATTTAATACACAGTGTGAGCGTCTCCATAAACGTTGATGGCT
Organism: Eimeria praecox; assembly: GCA_963920595.1. Lineage (NCBI taxonomy): Eukaryota > Apicomplexa > Conoidasida > Eucoccidiorida > Eimeriidae > Eimeria > Eimeria praecox. Next base: position 4,068,414 of record OY986951.1, read on the forward strand.
CCTGCACTGAACAGGGGTATTCCCAGTCGGGCTGACCTTATGCAGGAGCCCGTAGATTATCAGACTGTGCTGCCGTCCCGGCGCCTGGAAGCAATCATCGCGCATAGCAACATACGAGGGACCCAAATCGCACTCAGCTGAACCCCTGCTATCCTTCATCCAGCCTAGCCTAACTTATAAAGTACAACCGTCAGAATAGTATCTGAGCAGTTCAACATCTTTTGTGCACGCCTCCGTGCGCATTTGCAATTGAGCGTTCTATATCTAGCTGCGGGCTCATCTGCTGAGGGATTTATTTCTAACCCTACGCTCCTCGGCAGGACCAGACTAACCCTAAGGACCTTCACTGCAGAGATCGAGTCCGGAAGTTGAATCTGGCTGATTGAGGCCTCTGAATCAGCGCAGGGGCTTACAAGGCTATGCATTCACATTAGGGTCTTGAGACCGGCTAAAGAGTGCTTTGCAGGGCAACGTAACGGCTAGTATTTACTGTGGAGTAAATGGGCATGAGAATTCTGCATGCCAGCAACTGATAAAAGGTCGTGCCGTGGTTTACGTATCGCTTCGCCTGCAGCCTCGATATTATTGTAGTCTAGGGGAGGCATCTGACAGCCTAACAGGCTCAGCAAACGGAAGCACAAGCCCACGAAGAGGCGCACGTCGCTGTCCTGCGGCTTTTCCTCTTCTGTCCAAGTGCTGAACGCCCACGGGCCGAAGTCGGGGAAGTCCCTGAAAGCATATTACGGGGGCATCCCTTTTTTGATTCCAGTTTTGCAAGTTTCGCGCAAGTGAACGACGGAGGCCTCTGGCATATTGCGCAGCCTTAGCGAATTTCATGAGATTCGAAATGTGCTTTGCAGCACAGGTTACACGGAAGCGAGGGACGTAGCTCTTGCAGTGTATATCATGCAACTAATCTCGAAAAGTAGTCTGACTGTCACGTAGAAGGGTCGCCTGTAAGTTCCAAATATTTCCTTTCATTCGTACGTCCTACCATCGAGCACTGAGTTACCCGTTTTGAGGCATACGGATGCTAGTTTCGTGTTTCAAGGGCTTGCGTCTGAACTAACCTTCTAATGTTCGTGTTCCGTTGAGCATCCAAGGCAGTGGCAAGCATCATAGCTTCCCAGAGAAGCCATGCGTTGTCAGATGCCTCCCCCATACTTCTAGATTCGTGAAGCTGCCTAGAGGGGTCGCCCTCCCTAGCACAGCTGCGGGTACTTCCACTCATTTGCATAGGCACGGCTTGCCGATGCGAGGCTACGGTGGCCCTCAACGCATATATTAACACGGCCAAGAGGAAAAGATGACGCTTTCTGTTGCGTATTGGCAGAAAGGTACACCCTGGTTATCGAATGCACATGTAACCGAAGACCATGCTCTACCATAGATTCCATTTGAACGTATTTGCCGTTTTTTGTTGGTGTAGCCTTGCTATTGTTACCTGCGCCCCTTCAGAATTAGAAACTAGCGATGTATGAATGGTTGGGCGGTGCCACCGTATGCAGGTAAATTCGTTTGGTTTTATGTGCAGTATTGTGTATCTATTGTTCCATCTTCTATGGTCCACCGAGCCACGCTAATCTCCCGTAGGGCCCATCCTCCCGTTGAATCGTCCGGCGTTGTGCAGTGTGTGAGCAGTCAACGGAATGATGGGTCAGCCCCCTTGGCTTTCAAGTGCTTGCCGGCAGTGCGGTAGTTCCTTAGGTCTATACTCCCTATGTAGGTGATCAAATTTATGAGGGCTGTGTATTGTAGCATATCCAACCGAGCGCAAGGATGGCTTGGCAGGATCGGCAGTAAGCGTGTCAATTTCGGATTGCTATGGATTGTCCAGTAATAAATTTGCAGAAAAGAACATTCCTTTTACTTGGATTTATGGATCCGCTGCAACAGATCCGTCAACAGCGGACAGGGTTGAAAAAGGGAGCTCCGGTGGGGTGGACGTTGAATGCACAACAAAAGAGCCGGAAAAAGTGTAGTTTGGTTAGATTAAGATCAGAAGCAAAAATAAAACACCAAAAAATACATTTGTGGTCTTAGTACGGGGATGCATGCGCGCTCTTTGGATTTGATGACAGCCCCAGGGTCACTTGCAGTTGAGCTCTGCTTCCAGTCGTAGACCTAGTAAGTGTTTAGCGAGAAGCCCGTTTCAGACAGCCAGAAGGGTTAATCTGCTAGCTTCTTAGCAAGGCTTATTCCGGTGCTTGGCCCCAAACTCCGCCAACCGATGCGCATGTGCCGCATGAGGCTAGATAGCCGCAGGGAATCGCCGCAATCCGCCTCGCTCGCCCACCACACCTCCACACGTTATGGTAATGGGAAGTAGTGTGGGCATTTTAGGCTGCATTGGCTGCTGTCCGTTTCCTTGAGAGGCACCTGCAAGTACAAACTAGCTATTCTGAAGAGACACTTGCGAAGCATCTATTATTTCCTAGTGCGTATTTTACATCTCACTATTGCTCCACAATATATAAGTCCATTATCTAGGCAATCTTACACTAATGTCTGTTCTGAGTTATGATTATTGCCTAGAGTCACTCTGGCACACTAGGTTCCCAGACTACTCATGCTGCGATTTACTCCATTCTGAACCGAGTACCCAATAAAACGTTTTGATGATAGACAACGCAACAAGTGTGGAAACTGCATAAGCCCATAGCTGGCGGAACACTGGGAAATAACCTGGTGTTAAGTACTCTGCTGGGAAGCGTCGCCTTGCTGTATTCAGACTAATTGCCTAAGGAGTCAGTGAAGTGCTGACAAGATGAGGGACGCGGCCTTTTCCCAAATGGCGCGGGGGCGAGTTGATGTGAAGAAGCTCAAATTTTCATCGACGGAACTCAGATCTCTAGCCCTGCAGACTCACTGTGAGCAGCTTGCACGTTTTATTGATCTTGAGAGCCAAACGCGACGCTGTAATTTTTAGAAAATGCAAAATTATGAATTCCAGAAGGCTCTGTGCAACCAAGAGCCGAACAACCCAAAGCACAGCTTCGTTATCCAAATGTTTTAGGTGCGCAAGTTGGTGCAAAAGAAAGAGTGTGCCGTCACGTATGCTGGTCGTGCTATGTCATGCGTTAATTGCTCAGTTTCAGTTGAGGAAGTCCAGGCTCTCTACAGCGGTAACAAGTTTAGCTCAGTGCAAAACGCTGCCCTAACAGCCAGATGGATTTCGGCCACATCTCAGTTCCCCTAGATCAGCTTTTTCTCCTTCTTTCAAATAACTCAGTTCGAGGGTGTAAACCTTTCTGTAGGCTTCCGGCTGCAAGCTGGTGAGCGAAAGCCCCTCGAAGGAGGTTTAAGTGCCGTCAGTCTCCTAGGACTATTCAACCTCTCCAACGCCTGCAGCTTTGTCTTCGCCGACAGATTCGTTCGCCTCTTCTGGCAACACAGAACGCAAGATCGTGGCATTGAGATAGGATTTGAAGAATTCGTTCGCTTACTCAGTATATGGACGCGCGGTACGATAAACGCTTTTCACAAAGGCATGTAAAATAAGCAATCCCCAATATAGCAGTACGCATTGCAGGGCAAGTACCATAAGAAGGAGTTATGAGCTCTTGCTCAATTTTATTTAGGTCAGGAAACGTGACTCTCGTGACGACCTGCCCTCATTGTTGTGTCACGTTTTGTTCTGTAGGCACACCTCATCAACGCCTAACGCGTAAGTTTACTGCTTGCCTTTTGACAGCCAAGAGCTCTCAAAGGCTAATGTGCTGTTGGATGCAGTGTTGCAACCCTTGTGCGTATGGCCGAGTTCACGGCACAGCTGTCTATACGAAAGTATCTTGGATTGTACGCTCTGTAGCTTGCTCTCTATGCTATTTCCTTTGATTTTCGTTGCAGTTCTGTTTCACATATATGACAGAGGAAACAAGGGGTCAGTTGGCTCAGGACGTCTCCCTATCTAAGCGGGCCATGTGGCCTCCCCCTGCAAGGCACTTCGGCATCAACGTACTGCTTCCCAGATGCATCCTGTGTGGGTATCTCTCGTGCAGATATATTGTTAAAGAAGACATTGTCGATATCATGCGTTCCCTTTTCATGTGTTTCCTCAAATCTGGGGTTGCATCGTACGACTGGAATTCGGAAGAATTCAAAGCAAAGTACGAGCACAATGCATTTCCATTTCGCCTTAATAAGGTCGCCTAGAGTCTCAATTCAGTCACCCTCAACAGGTTTGTTATGGGATAACGGTGTCACCATGTGGCTACCGCAGGGTCATACTTGAGAGACATTCCGAAGATGCAGTGAAAGAGTAAGGCAGTCCACAGTGCTCTCCGTGAAGCCAGGCATGCTCAGAAACTGTTGAGCAGAGCGAAGAGATACTTATGTGTATCTGGCATAATACGACCACGTCATCCGACATCATCTTTAGGTGTGCCTGTCTTGCGAGGCCTCCCAGAATGGCCCAAGAAATTCTCTCAGAATGGGCGGATGCAGCAATCAGGTAGCCTTCCACAGGGGAGCGTGGGATAAAATGCCAAAAGCAACCCTAACTAATTGGAAAGACTCGTTAACAGCATGCTAGTGGAAATGAGCAACAAGATGTTGCTTAGGGTGGAGCTCAGCTGGCATTTATCCACTGAACTATTTCACAGGGGGATATTCGTAGCAGGTGTGATGAGTGCACTTTGCAGGCGCTTCCACACTGCGGATTCTAACAAACTACTATGGTTCAGCGGTGAGCAAGACAGTCAAAATTAGTGACAAATGCCATAGGCTTAGTAGGCACTGCTTGGTGCAAGTAGTCAGGGCCTTAAAAGGGCAGAAACGAAGCCTGCTGCACAGTTTCTGGGAGTCCCATTTGACCGGCAACAGGAGTGTCTGCCGTTGGAGCCTACAGAATTCCTACAGTGGATCATCCACGTCCCAGGAGTTGCAGAAAGCCTCTGCGTCCCTACTGATGTCTGGACGTGGTTGTTTCAAGAATAAGCGAGCGCTGCCAGGCCTTTCTTCGAGGGTGGACCGGCTGCTCCCGAAGAAGCAGCGGGCCTCTCTTCTCCCACTCGACCTTGGTCAACAACAGTTTGCGGCAGCCCAAAATTTGTTTTGTTTAAGCGCTCTTTTCGAAGGTGACAGAATGAAGTGGGGCCCATATAGGTACCTTGTTAAGGGGCAGTGGCGTTCGTTCTCATATCACAGGGTTCCATCACTCCATGGCTATGAAGAGTTCACCTTGGCTTGCTTCAAGTACTTGGAAAAGGACTTTTTTAATCCCTCGTAGCTAGGATACAGCCCAGAGGCCCATATACGGGGTGGATGCAAGTCTGAGGGGCAAACTGTTCATTGCGTGCTTCGCAATAAATCTCTTCATCAAGCCTTAGTAACGTTGTTGCACGGTTCCAAGCCCTGTTCCTCTCTGATCCGCACCATTGCGCTCGTGCGACAGCTCGGTTGCTCTCTGCCAACCGGGCAAACTCCACCTAAGCAAATGGCGATAACTGAGCGAGCTGGCATAGGCGAACCTAGGGAACATTAGAGTGCCTCTTATGATTCTAATTTCCGGGAAAACTGCACTGCCAAAGGCAGATATTCTGCCTACAATTCCGAATGCGAGGGACGACAACACCAGAGGCAACCGCACGGCAAGCAGCAGCGTGCGCGATTGCGAATATGCCCACACCGGCCTGACGCACAAGAAGAGGGGAACAGCATAGTGCGTGGGGAGAGGGAAACTATCTCCATAGTCAGCAACAGTAGCCATGAAGAAACTAACAACGATGCCCTTGCCACCCCACAGCGATTCGCTGTTGTGAGTTCAAAATGAGTGCGCAATCCCTACTGGGCATGATAAATGTATTATAGTGCATCCGTTGCCATTTCTAAAGTTCGTAAGAACCAATGGGTCACGACAAGAGGCCACTCTCGTGAACCGCACTGTGTAACGGTTCGCTGGCGAGACTTTGAATCGGCCCAATACTGTTCAGGTCACATGAAGTGGAGGACTTAAAGTTCTATGTTTGCTCACACTGGAATGTTGCTATTCTTTTCCCGGGTCGTTCATCATTTGCAATCTTGTTGCAGTGGGGTCACCTCTGCTCGAAATGCTGATGCGCCTACTTAGGAGATTTGCCTATTTGTTCGTCGGCTTCTAGCTTATTAAAAACAAAACTGCTTACAGTGCGTTAATCCTTAAGTTGATTAACTGAAAGAAAAAAAATTCAGTGTGCTTCGGCTTTCCCGTTATTTTGGTGCACAGTAGCACTCCGCAGATCCATTCGTGAGGCCGGCGATCCAAGACCGACGCATTTTCTCGTTGTTCGGTTTTATCAATTTAATCTACAATTTTTTCTGGAAATTAAACAGCTTGTTGCTTATTCTAAACATAGCCAGTGTAATCCCACTCCCGATTTCGCAGCCCCTGGCTGCCGATTGGGTGTGTGTAACTGTATGACCGTGCCTTGCTGGCTTTGTATCACTTTATGCGCATGCCTTTTCGACGAACAGAGTTAACTGGCTCACCACAGTTCTGTTTTTTGCCTGTGTACCTTTCTGATGTACGCATGATCTAGCTATCCATTATATTGGAGTGGTACACGTATAAACACGCAGGACGGTTGTGGGCTAACAGCGACCTTCTACAGAGCCTATCTTCACAGGCAGCTCCTATTTCTGCTATTTTTCTCCAGCCAGTATGAATGAATATTACTATACTTACTCCAAACTCCGTCAGGAGTATGGGCGGTACTGCTCATTCAGTGTCACAGAACCCCGCACACTGGGTGTTATCGAGCCTAATCCTGACCAAATGCAACAGTTAATTCCCCAGAACCCCCGAAATTTCTGTGGGGACACAATGATAGAGCTATCCGAACACACTGTCAATACAGGGAGCGTGAGCGTATGCGGGAGAGGAATGAGACATGTAGAAGGGGGTTGGCCTAAGGAGGTTGACTCAACAGACCCGCAGGAAGTTGCTAAGTGGAAAAAAAGGGCAGAAAGGGATCCAGCCTTCCTGCAAAGCGTTAAGCAGCTAACAGCTGACTGCACTCGCGTGCTTCAACAAAACCTTGTGGTTGACCTCTTCCAGGATTACTTTAAGGGAATGGAGATTTCCAGAGGGAATGAGCAACGCATGTATGCCAAGTCCATAGCACTCCTCAAGGACCACCCTGGGTGCTGCAAGAGGTCAGTAACGTGCATTGCCTGGCATCCTGAAGGTCCTCAGAAGCTAGCAGTGGGTTACGGCATCATGAAGTTTCAAGGCCAGCCAGAGTCTCTTCCTACCTGCGCTTTGCTTTGGGATCCGCGCCATCCCAATGAGCCGGTAACAGAATTAGGATCGCCTAGCCCCGCAGTTTCTTTGGCGTTCAACACAAAAATTGCGGATATGCTTATCGGAGGTTGCTACAACGGGGTTGTTTGCTTATGGGATTTGCGCAAGGGAACAAAGCCAGTTGAAGTATCTGGCTCGGATAACAGCCACTACGACCCCGTATACGAGGTAGTGTGGACACAGAGTAAGACAAATAGCGAGTTCGTATCAGCTTCCACAGACGGACGAGTCTTGTGGTGGGACTGCAGAAGCCTAAAAGAACCAATTGAGGAGTGCCGGCTGACTCCACCTGCGCAGCAGAATTCAACAGCTTCTACTGGAGTTTCTCAGGGAGTCAATGGGGCGGATGAGAGCGAAACATCCGAACTTGTAGGAGCTAGGTCTCTGGCGTGGTCTCTAGAGGCAGGACCAACAAAGTTTCTACTCGGCACAGAGCAGGGCACTCTGCTGAGCTTGAAAACAAGGCCTAAAAGGCCCCCAGAGATCAGCCAGTGGTTTGGCTGCGACGGTGGGCAGCACCACGGACCAGTGAGCGCCGTTAGAAGAAACCCTTTCCACACCAAGTTTTTTTTGTCTGTCGGTGACTGGACTGCGAAGCTATGGATGGAAGAAGTGCGCACTCCGCTTGTAGTAACGCCCCACCATCCCGCGACTCTCACTGATGGCCAGTGGAGTCCTACACGGCCCGGGTTGTTTATGGTTACACGAAGCGATGGATTCCTGAGCTTTTGGGACTACTATTACAAGCAACATGAAGTTGCGTTCCAGCACAAGGTAGGGACTTGTCCGCTAACCCGCCTTTCCGTTCAAGCCCAAGGCGAACTTGTCGCCGTGGGAGATGCTGAAGGGCGGGTGACAGTGCTTGGCCTGTGCGAAGCGTTGCACGCATGCGCCGCTAACGAAAAAGTAGTGGTTGGGTCAATGTTCGAGCGCGAAGCAAGGCGTGAGAAAAATATTGAAATGACAAAGCGGCAGGCTGAAGGTAAGCGGCAGGATGAGAAGCCGCAAGTCCGTCCCCAAACTGCGGTTATTCAAGAAGCAGTTGAATCTGCTAGAGCAGCTTTTTTCAAGGAACTACATTCAGAGCAATCTCCACCAATGGCATAGTAAAGGGGCTCATTGTGCTACTTGCTACTGGACTATTGGTGAAAGGCTGGCAGCTCAATTTCTGCATAACGCGCCCTTAGGTGGGCGCTTCTTGGGAGTTTGAGTGGACACCCGAATAGCCCTCAATTAACAGTGTGGAAATGCTTCCAACTGCTAAATTATTTTTCAAGTTTAAAGTATGTACCCACCAGAACGACGTGTTCCGTGCCTTCAAGAGCTAGTGCCGTGTGCAGCAGCAGCCTGGCCTACTGATGGAACCCCCGCATAGCTCAATACATCGCTGCAACAAATATACTTAAATATAACAGAAGCGCATGCAGTTTCAAATGCTCAGAAAAACCTGCCTACGACTATATACACGGAAACCCTGCATGAGGAAGCGGCTTCTTGGGGCCGCTCACGAGAGAACGTTAGGAGAAAGCGTTTCGCAGCCATAAAATGTTAGACAGGGGAGGCTAATAGCAGCATTATAAGGCAGCAGTACATCATCGAAGAACCCATGCGCCAGAAAAACAGTGTAACTCTGCCGAAAGGATGGACTTCTCCGCTTGCACAGATTGTTGTAGCTAATGGTGTTGTGCAAATCTTCACGCAGTAGATCCTATTTGCTAAGCCTCCGCTACACTGTCTCAAGACTGGATCATTCAATATATTTTTTGGCAGCGTCGTCCTGTTTGGTGTAACTACACAATCGGGAATTAAGATGGTAGCTAAGTTTCCACCCAATGCAAATAAACTCCGCATCTTGCAAGTGAGCGACACCCAACAGTAGATTCTACAGCAAAGGCCTCCTCGGCAAACGCTTAAAGTGAGTTGCTCTACGAGGCCTCATACTTGAGATTTGTAACTAACTGATAGCCTTCACGTCCCCGGCCTGGGCATGCGTCAGTAGCCCCCGCTAAGCGACAACAGCTTAGTCCGAGGATAAACAGCTGGGCAGCCAGTAATACTTTGTTTGTGCCTTGCATACCATCGTACCGGCAGCAAACGTGCAAAACAAATCATGTCTTTCGCCTGACTTTGACTGACAGTGCCTGTTGCGTTGCACTGCATTTAAAGTACCGTCGCTATTCTTCAGCTTGCTGTGTATGTGGAGCTTCACTAGAATCTCCCTGGCAGATTTTCTGTAGCTCACGCATTGAACGATCTACAGGATTAGCAGCGGTGCGGAACTCTTCGCTAATTTCCATCAGGATGGCGTTAAGTCGCTCTGCCTGCCATGCTTCCGTAGAGAGCTTTTCAGCATCATCTGGCTTCTCCTGCAACGCACTCGCAACCTCAAACAGCGAATTCAGCGCTCTGTAGTATTCAGCCCAATTTTTGGATTGTAGCATGAGAGGGTCATATACACACAGAGAATATAGTGATTGTATTCAACCGCATCCGGACGCTGCTCAAGTGCAAATGTTTCAGAGCACCAACGTATCCTCGCAGCATAACCCAAATGTGCCCTATATTCAGGCCAAGCCTTAAGACACCGCGCTATAAATTAAGTGCATTTAATCAAAGTACTTTCTCCCTAAGCAGTTCAGGCAGAGTGCACCGTAGGTTGGTCCTTTGATGAAATATCGAACCCCAACAGTCTAACCCAGTCAAGGATGCATCAGTTAACCCACTGGAACTTTCGCCACCTTCTGCGGGAGCTTTACAATTTTTACTGTGCCTCCTGCCTCAGCGACTGCAAGAACGAAGCTCTTTGAATTGAAGCAGATTCGGGCGCTTGCGGCATCACTGCATACCTGCACAGCGGCGCCCTCACCAGCATTTGCAGCTACTTTAGTGTTTTAGACTTTTAAAGCCAGTTGAAAGATTCATCACTCAAGCTTCAGCTTAGTAGGCTTCCCCTTATTTAGCTACTGAATGCTGGACGGCGTGAGAGAAGCTATAGATTGAAGGCCTTGCTCAAACTCAAACGATGACACTGCTCATGGCATACCTTTTGAGAGAGGACAGGAAGTCTCCTGTGCTCGCTTAGATCGTGCACATGCAGCTGATCGGAACAAAGCGGAAACAGCAGGGTACGAGCAGCACAACGCCGTTTTCTCATTTCAAATTGAATCCAGGGTATTGGCTGGAACTACGCCACTTCCTTGTTCACTTGTAGTCCTAACGTTCCTGTTTAGGTACGTTTAATTCGTGTGAAACCGCACTATAGTACATGCAGGTATGCAAACAGTTATAGGAGGCATCGCATGGAGTGTTCCATGCTAATCTCAGAGCATGCCTCGCTTCTTACCATGCCGTTTGTCGTCAAGGCGGCGAATTGCGTTGAGCTGTAGGGAGCCCAGGCCACATCGCTTACTGGCTGCTCGCATTGTATTGTTCACAACAAGCATATAGTGGTCTTTTTATACCATACTTGACAGCCACTGTAGGGAGAAACCCAACTCTCCACTTTGCCTTCATATGCAGTTTGCTTTGGGTTGTATAGGGTTGCTGAGGAGGTAGAATGCTCAGAAACAGCGGACTTCGGAAAGCTGTTGGACTACATACCGTGCCGTAATCAAGTGTCACAATGCTTCGCTGAAGTCGGTCGTCCCACAGCATGACTCGCCAGTCTGCCGAAGCGGATAGGAAGATGTGTTCGTTGAACGGGCTCCAATGGAGTGTATTTACGGGCATGTCGTGTCCTAAATATAGCAAAACAGGGAAATGTGCTGATGGCGTCAGTTCGTTTCTCCGGCAACTACACGTTCACTGTTTTACACTCCCTCCTTCAGCCCCCGTGAACCTATAGGCGGTTGCACCTTCACTTGGTGTTGTGCAACTGCAACCTTTGGGTGTGCCACGGTCCTGCTAGAGGCGTGCCTTTGTATGCGCCCAGAAATTGGCCGCTATAGTCCTTCGAGCACTTATAAATGGCCCCTTCCTCAGTCCCCACAACAAACAGTTGTGGCCGAGCGGGGCAAAAATCGAAGCAGAGGCCAGTGGCGAGAGGGAGAGCAGCCGATGAACCAGTATTTGGAGAAGCTCCGCCTCCACCAATTGTACCCGTATCGCGTTTCAGTGTCAGCAGCTGTAGGCAAAAGCGTAAAAGCGTTCGCAGACCATCTAGTTCGAGCAAAAATTGTTGCTCATTACCTCCTTAATTCTGGCAAACTATCTGGTTTTAGAAGAGAGTAGGAAGGATGGTCGAACATTTTCCCGACTTAAAATTGCCTTTGGTGGGTTCTTACGACTTCAGATTCAAGCTTGCTTTTAAGTAAAGTCCAGCGCATGATACGACCATCTGCTGACACTGAGAAGAATGATAGCTGGCTAGTAGGAGTATCAACTTCCCAGCACACTGAACAGAAGCACTCGAAACAGTCGCTAAGAATGGCAGCTCCACAAATACTTTGCATCAGCAATGGTGAGTTCTGTGGCCGTTTGTAGCATCCCGCTTCTGTAATCCAATACATAGAATTTATTCGCTCGTAGTATACCACGGCACTGCAAGGTTATGATAAGCATACCGTCCCAGACAGGATCAGTGTGTTTCCCTGTTTTCACTGTAGAGTAGTGCCATGGCCGCTTGCTTGGCGATGTTGCATCAAGAACCGCTACGTTGCCATCGTACAGCCCTACGCACAATAGTGACGGTTGGAGGGGGTGCCAGTCTAGGCTGCATACTTTCTGCACCACACCGCATTAATACATGCATTCAGCTGCTCACTACTACACAATGGCTCCACCTTCAGCATCTGCCACAGGGAAGCCGTAACACAGCGTGGGTGTTGTTACGGAAAGGCGTGAATACTTCTCATGTGCAGTTCAGAATGTATGGACGCATTACAGGTGCGTGTGCGAGTGCACAGCCAACATGGCTAACCGAATCAAGCTTCCAAAAGTATTCTGGATGCGACGTGTTCTTCAGGGAGAAGCAGCAAACATAGCCACAACCTTGTTTGACGTATTCGTCGTATTCGTAGTTCCCTATGCGCACAAGTGTTCCAGTGCCTCCTGATGTGTGGTGCGCTTGCGTTGAGCAAAGTCATCCAAGACAGCCATCGTGTACGTGCTACGGATGTTCAGTAGAGATGTAAATAAGGGCCTCTACAGTTTGTGAGCAATAACAGAGTGGGTTGCCTGCGTAGAACGTCGATAGCTGTGCCGTTGCTGCAATGCATCACTCACCAAAGCCCACGGCCAGAAGGTCGTGATAATGTGGATTCCACCGGAGGACCATCGCATCTTTCCCTTTGGCTCGCGGAAATCGAAATTCCCAAATCGGAGTGACCATTAGTGGCGCGTCAGCGGGTTCCTCTTCCGTTGACTGAAAGATCCGATAGGCCTCTTGCTGAGCGTTGAAGCTCACAACACGCTCTAAAACCTGTACGTCCACGGGGCGTAGCGCAAACACGTCATGCGAGCTTTGCTAGAAAGGCCTCTGTCGCACGTTTTTGTTACATCTGTCAGGCTATTCGACCGCACGCATAAACAAATCTCTTCAAAAGAGCGCCGCCTGCAACATATGTTTTTAGAGGCACAGCCTTTATACCTGTGTGCCATCGAAAAGCATGTCCTATGCAGTATCGCTGTGCGTACAGCGGCGTTTCTAAAATGCCAGTGGAGAATGGCAAGGACAAATTACCTTAAGGGACCACTTGAACTTGTCCGAGTTCACAAGGCTTCGAGCGGACTCATGCTGGAGCAGCTTCAACGGATGCCTGTCTCCCTGCTAACAGCACAATGAGGGCAGGCAGGCAGGCAATTTGTTCACCAAACGCAGCGACACACCATGTACTGAATCGCTGCCGTAAGCGTCGGCAGCCCAGAGCTCGTGATATTGTGCGCGCACCTTGGTTTCGCTGTCCTTTCGACTCTGTGCTTCAGCCTCCTTCACATAAGCGTCCCATATCATCCAGTAATTTGCTGATAAGCTCAAAGAATACACCCCATAAGGTTTCTTAGTTTAGTGCATTGCTCAGCATTTTGCAATCGTAGCATCTTGAGCAGCGTGCTCAATGCGTGCTATTAGCTTAGGAAGGTTTACAGCAAAACTCCGCTAGTAGCAGGGCTTCATGGGCTTATGCATACCGGTTCCACAACACAGGCGCTTCGGAGGTGGTAGCGTTGAGCAACTTTGTTCGCTGCACAATTGAATTCGCAGGTCATCTCATTCGGCTTTGACGAATGCATACACAAGCAGGCTCAGCTGAGCACGCAGAGGAACGAAAACAGTGAAATATTTACACAGTGGGGCGGCTTTTGATCTGAGTGGCCCTATCCACGTTGTTGAATTGGTTGCGCATGACTCTCCCCTCCTCTTCCTGTGTCGCTGCGCAGAATCACATCAAGCATTAAATGTTTCTCATCTTACCGGGAAACGGCATAGGCTAGGCATTCGCAAACAAAAAGGAGTATGTACTACTCGGTAGCCATGACATTGGTAGACGCTACTTTTGCTATTTATCATCACCTACCTCCGTCATCTTCAATTGAAACTTCTACAGCTTCCAATTCTCGTCGCCGCTCCTCTGCTTCCTCTCGGAGCCGCAGTAGCTCCTCTTGTTCTGCAGCGTCTGGACTATCCTTCAGAAGCAGAGTGCTGCAGGGCACAGTCCCAACAAAAGGGTCATTTGACCTAAAGACTGTGGGGCGGTAGGAATCGTTCCCCGCTCTAGGTGATGCTTCCAGCAGTTCCTGAGAAAGCTGCTGGTTCTAGCGACGAGTGGCTGATTACCTTTCAATGCAAAGGTGAAAAATGGTTTGCTCGACGGCACCCTCCTTTTTAAACTGATTTTCCTTGAAAGAAAAACGGGTGATATTCTGCGGTGCGCGAGGATTTTGGGCATACAAGATCTTGGGGGGCATGCGCTGACGAAGTTCCTCCGGGGTCAGCTGTACTTGATCCTTTGGCTTTAACCGTTGGTTTGCCTACAGTGCAGTGAAATCAAAGTTAAAAATGCTTAGTGTAGTATCGCTTTTCACGAGTTATGGCTTGCTTCCTCAAGTGGGGAAAGCACATGCCTGTTGAGCAATGTACCCCAATCAGAGCGCAAACGGCAGGTGCACTGTGGCGAGCCCGTTACTCTAGCCTAAAGATTTTGCAAGGAAAACTATCCATGGGCGCTGGTAGCCTGAGAAGTGTCTCCTGGCGGTGTACTGGGGATGCAGTACCTGCACGTCATCGCTATCTTGAGGATCTTCTCCCCTGAAGTACAGGGCAAGGGAAGAACGCCGATGACCAGTCATACGTTTAGGAAGCGCAGGTGGCTTCTCTGGTTGGGTTGGCCTTGGCTTGCTCATTGTGGTGGCACTCAATCACGTGAAGCGTACTGTGGCCAGTGGACCCTGAAAAGTTGAGCAGTAAGGCAAGCGTTCGGCCATTAGTGGCCTTTTGTTGAAATTCAATAGTGCTATGGGTGATTAAAAAGCGCATGACAGGCTAGCTGCTATTTTTTTGTGATATGAAGGCCCCACAAACTGCGTTAAGATCTCGCAGAGATGAGAGACCACTAATCCTCACCAGGGAGGCGAGATAGTGCACTACGAGTAGTGTCCCTCCAGAGCAACGGAGCAAGAATGTTCTTCCATATGCTTAGAGGCTATATACGCAAAGCATCTTAGATTCTTGGGCCTAAGGCTTTCAATATCGGTGCTATGCCACCGCAGGACGGCATCGCGGGTCACCTATTGGAACCGCCAGTCTGGAGAAGCCGAAGCTCCTCGATCCGCTACAAAGAAAACAGGGGAGATCTTGTTCGCTAAATCTATACTAACACTTATTATAGAGGCCTTCCTTGTATCGTGGGGCCGGCGGTGCCCCTGTAGCCTCTGCGTTTGTGCACCGGGAGTGTAGTGCCCAAGGGTCAGGCAGCGCAGCTTCACTTCCAGTAATTCGAAAACTGCAAGCAATCAAAATATTGTGGCGGTATTCGCATCTAGATTTAAATAATCATGCATTATCAAACTAATCGAAGAGATCACTCCCTAAAGGACGGTAAGAATTGTAACTTTCCCCCTTCTGGGCTCAATGTGTAGAGGCGTCGCCAGCGAAAGGTCCAGTGTCTCCCCTCTTTAGCCGAATCCCGCCAATATGGCTTCCCATAATTAGGTACCTGGCGATTGTTTCATATTTATATAAATGGTGCACTGATACTATGTTCCACTACCACGCCCAACATAACTTGAACGAAGTTTAGATGCATTGCTCTGTCACAAGCAAGCTCAAGGCTTTGGTATTATAGTACCTACCATTGCAAAGAGTCGGGAAAAACCGCAGCAACCCTATTGTAGCCCTATCTAGTATGTTGCCTGCAGACGCACAGCAAAAACTTACATTAGCCCTACTCAGGCTTTCCTTTGTTTGGTGTATGGGCCTATAGAAGAGGACGTGTCTGGCTTGCTCATTGCCACACGAATCTAATTGCGTGGGCCATTCAGAGATTGACAATAATTTCACCAGGCACTTGCAGGACCTACAAGCACTATACTGCCTTGCATTATTTTCAATCCCGGGTACATTTTCCGCCCAAATAGCAGCTTCTAGGCTTCATGAAATGCTCACAGGATCCACACCTCACATCAGCGCGCCAATTCGCAGCAGTCTCTTATGAACTTCCCGTTATTGATGCTCGGAACAGAGTGCTGATTTCCTATTAGGCTAAGCATGTAAATTGCCGGCAATTTACATGCTTTAGTTGCATGTAAATGCATGCTAGGAAGAGTTGCAGCTTTGCGTATACTGGTGCCTGCGTGCCGTTTTCGCCAAGCGCATTAAGCCTGCCAGCCTGCTCTACACTCGCCGAGATTTCACGATATAGCATCGTGTGTCCGCACTCCAAGCAAAGTGCATTAGATAAAATCCCATATGCTCTCCAATTAAGAAAACTTAGCAACTGGCTGGGCATATGAGCCTTGGCCTTTGTTTGACTGAATATGCAGGCAAACAAGCTTAGAATCTAAATCCTACCCAGCATCCCCAGCACTCGCCAGTCCCCGTGGTGCTCTGAATTGCATATCGCTCAAGTCTACGATATGAAGGATTTCGCTCTGTCACTGACGTCTACGGCGGCATAATTGAATCTGCTGCATGCAGCATTAGCAAAGCTTCACATTGCTGCTGTGCAGCCCTAGCACACCTTTACATTACTTGTACGCAATGCTAACGATGCTCAAGAAGTGTTTGAATCATATTCATCATATTCCTGTTCAGCAAACCTGCTGCTACAACCTGTTACAACAGTATTTACATTGCTTCATTGTGCTTTCAAACCGCAACGATGTAGTATAAGTACTGTTCTCAACAGAACCTTCACCATTTGCGTTGCCTGCGGAGCGTGATACTGGCTCCAGTTCTGTTTCCATAAAGATGCTGGAAGCACTGCAGCTAAGTGGCCAGCTGGGCCAGCCTAGTTCTATGGGTCAGCGCGTGCATCTGCATAAATGCAGCAACGCTGTATGATTATGGAAACAGCGCGTTGATTCAAGGTAGCCTTATCCCTTCAGCGGGAAAGAAGCTCAGCCTGTAGAGCTTCCGTCCCTACCGTATTTTTCCCCTAATGTGGAGCACTCGCCAGCATGCATGCCTAAAAGATGCAGTCCTACTTACAAGCTGAACGACTATGTGCTGCCGGCGTTCTAAGTTGGGCTTCTAGCAACGAGATTCCTCAATGTGATACGAGGGCTGCCGTGTCCTGCAACAGAGTCAATACTCTCTTGATAAGAGTTTCCCCAAAGCATCTGGTCTTCTTCCAAATCTCCAGGCATCCTGTCCACAACGGCGTGACTCTGGTGATGAGAGAAGTGGGCTGGCATACGCTTGCGCGGGAGAATTGCCTTGTCCTGGGAGTTGCAGAAAGCAGTTCTGCAACTCAGGACAGGGCATCAAGCTGTTTCACCGATGGATACACACCACAGGCAATTTCTGACTACAATGGCCCTCAGGGGGCAATCTGAACTCAAGGAGAGATGCATGTGCCACTGTGAGACTCCACTGTGCCACTACACTTGTCCCACCTAAAAGCTGAGTGAACGCTTCGCTCCGCCCCTCACTAAACTGTTACGCCGGCTGCGCTTGCTTCATGAACGTAGATCAACTACAACGGCGAGCAATGGATATGGCAACTCGCCAGTCGCTCACGTAGCAATGGCAACCTGATTGAGCGTCTTCGGCAGGTACAGCCCCACGGAAGGGTAGAAGCTTTTCCAGGGGTATAGCGTAAGGGCATGTTGCTCTGTCTACTTCACTATGCATCTTCCTCGCAATTGATTTGCATCATCCAGCACTGGTATTGCAGGAAATTTTGGCCTGGGGGAGAAGCATTCCTGGCTCCCTGTCCCCTTGTCCTCATGTGCATCTTTGGAGTGAGCTGCTTCCCACGAGGCACTCCTTTCAAGTGCATAAAAAGCCTCGTAAAACAGTTTAAGCAAGGCGCGTACTTCATGCGAGTGGTCGGCGAGAGTCCATTGCGCATGAGGCGAGCCGTCGGCTACCCCTGAGACGCCTTGCTGTGTTGATGTGTGTCCTTTGTCACGGACAAAAATCCATTACATTTCTAAAATGTAGCCAAAGTAATATAAGGAGGAGCTTTGGAGTCCAAACAGCGGCCATTTCTTCATTTGAAGCGAACCATGCGGGCAGCCCCATGGTCGGTTCCGTGGTCCAGGCCATCCAGGCTAACTCCATTTCGGCAGTTAAACACAAGAGTGGCCCCATCATCTTATATCTAAGAACCAAGGTAAACTGTGGCAACTCGGCATTTCTTAGTGTGTAAGACTGGCGGAGAGACTACTGCGCACATCAGCAAACCGAGGATTCCGCTTAATTCCAACGAAAGGGACAGAGGCCTCACGAAAACCAATGCGAGCGCTTCAATGTATTCCTCGCAAGTAGATACCCACATTTTTATCTTGCTTCTTCTTTGCTCTAGGCCCTCTGACCCGCGCTCGGCATCTGGGTGGAATCCTCAAGGCAGAGGTCACCTGCATTGTGCCGCCAGGGGAGAAACTCATGTTGTCAAAAGGGTATTTTGAAGTCGAACCTATGAAGAAACGTCAGCAGCAAAGTTTTGATGGGCATGTTTTGCTTTCTTGGAGTCCGTTTCGTATCTGGTGAAACCTGTCTCCGGTCAAGGGAGTATGCGAAGGCTTGAGGCAGTTTGCTCGGGGGGCTGTCCCCGGAAGGGGGGGGACGCCCGTTGATCACGGAAAACTATTCGATAACCGAACTATTGGACCTATTGGTAGATGGAGGAAGATTTTTCAGGAGGAGCTCGGCACTGCTTAGACGATAATACTTATGGAAACTTTCATGACGGCCGGCATCTACCGTTGATGAAAGTACACTGTTCAACAGTGGCAATTCTGATAGGCTTGAAAAGTCAGATAAATTTCGTAGAGTATCAGAAGCCACTACGCGCTTGTTGAGCTTCCAGCTGAAAGCTGCACAATGGAGGCCCCGTATGCACGAGCTTTCGAGGGTGGGGCGCTGAAAGGCGGATTCAGCGCAAACCCTGCACAGACTAACAGTTACGTAACTCAGGGAACAGAACGCACAGATGCGCACCTCAGCAGCACTCGCAGCCGGGCAATGAGTTCCTTTCTTTCAACCAGTACAACAGTGGCCCTTGGCACTGCTGACCTGGCGGCAGCCAGGGGGCCCTGGGCTCTATTCTGTTTTAAAGTACGGGGTGCTCGGCTCTCAAGGGTTTTGCTTATATTATCTGTCTTGCTGGACTGCGTTGGGGCTTCTTTGGAGGCAACTAACGTGGCTTCTCGTGCTTTGTCCTGGGGATTCCGCATACCTGCGTTTTTTGGCTTCATCTGCTTGGTGGTCACAGGCGTTGGCTCTCGGGGGATGTGGTCAACCAAACGGGCATATTTTCGTACATGGTCTGGGTGGCTTGACGCATTCTTACTTCTGAATATTACGGTGGACCTAGCCTACCGCCTTGGGGTCGACGTGGGGTGGTGGACGTATACGCCTGTGGCTTTGGCCATTTTCTCCGTCCTCCGGAATTTGCGGGCATGGTCAATCTTACGGATCTGCCGGGCATTTCGCTCAACTATAATCAATTTAAGTCGCAGTGCCAACGACCTAGCAGCTGTATGCATCTTCATACTGGTTTTTTCGGTACTAATGCTGGTCGTTCTGCTGCATTTCTACGGCTTCGCATGCTGGTATCGTTGCTACCCAGATTTACCGCTACCACCTGAGGTCCAGGCGAGCGATTCGTGTTCTGCGGACAGCTTTTTCTGGGATCTTGATGAGTCACAGCCTCTCTTCTGCTCCAGTTACATCTCTCCCTGCCGAGGCAGCACGCACTGCCGCAATATCTTTCTGTATTCGGTTACCTCTTCTTGTACTGTCGAAGAGCGCAAACGCCTTCAGGAAAGGGCCTGGCAAGAGCTGAAGACAAATGAACAGGCGGGATATGGAGTCTTCGGTGTCCAGACTTTAGGGGCCGCAGCAGTCGCTCTCCTGCAAGGATTCACACAAGAAGGATGGTCTGCTACAATGCAGATCCTTGCGGACAGTGATCACCGCAGTAACGGACTTGTAGCATACTTAGCGTTCCCAGTAATGGTGTTTATCGGGAGCATGCTGATAATGAACCTAGGCATAGCGGTACTGTGGGAAGCTTTTGACGCTGCTAATGCTGTGCCACTTGCTCGCCCCGCCATCTTGAAGGAATCTGAGTGGAGGGTATACCAGCTGCTAGGGACCGATTGGCTCAAGTACCTTATTATGGAACTCAACCAAAGCGAAGACGGCGTTGACACCTTGATGCGCTCAACTCGTTTCGTGGAAACGGATGATGCAGTTGTAGATGAAAGTGAATGCGGTTCAGCCTTCAAAAAAGCCGTTTCTCGCTATTGGCGCATGACCAGAGAATGGATCAAAAAGGCACTTGAGATTCGATTCCCTGAGCAAACAAATATCATTCATTCTTTCTACATGGAAAGTAGAGCCTTTGCGTTGCGTTTAGCTACTCACAAGGCAGCATCTCCCATGATGATGCTTGTCGTTCTCATTGACGTGGGCGTCCTGTTTGCTCAGAGTGGAAGGAGCACTGGTGTGCTGCTTAGTATTATGGACCTTTTCACTAGTACGATGTTCGTAGTAGAGTCGATAGTATTGCTGCTGGCATTTGGTAAACGAGGGATGAAGGACGGCTTTATTTGTCTGGACGTACTGATTGGCGTCTTCGCCATTATAGATGGGTTTCTAGCAGTTGCACTGTGCCCGAATATCTGTGGATGCAGAACGTCAATGGTAGAAGCTAGTGGCTTTTTAGGGCTATTAGCTGTTATCTCGACATTGCTGCGTCCATTTCGAATCTTCAAGGTAGTTAAGTGTTTCTGTTCATTGAGGATGACAGCCGAGATGGTGTGGTCTTTGCACAACTCCCTGATGCCCTACGTGATGCTGATTCTCTATTCATCTGTGGTCGTATCACAGCTTGGCTTGTTCTTTTTCTTCGATCCCAATTATACGTCTGATCGCGTACATGATTCTTCCGTCACCTTGACGCAATACTTCAACTTTGAAAGCCTCGGCAACGCGTTGCTCCTCCTTTTCACTATGCTCACAGGAGAATCATGGCATCTGTTCTTCAAGGAAATTACTCAGGTTTACGGTGAAGATGCGGAAAATGTCAGCTATGGCTCCAATGAACTGTCAGATTTTGTCCTATCCACCCCATATCGAGTGCCAGCAATAAACACCTTCCTCTACTTTTCTCTGCTTTTTTTAAATTGTCTGCTTTTTAACCTGTATGGAGCAATTATGATCAGTCAGTTTATCCAGACCCAAAAGTCTCTTAGCGTAAAATATGCTGCAAAATTCATTGCCACTTGTCGTAACGCGGGCATGCCGATGCCTGCGGAAGACGCTCTCCAGGGTCACAACGCACAGGCACTTTACACGCAAGCGAACATGCCCACAGAAGACCAGCGAGACGAGCTTATCAAATCTATCGCTACGGGTGGGATGCTTTCCCCTGACCACGCAGGTCACGCCCCACACTACCAAAAGCTTCATTGCAGTAAACCTCTTCATTTGCGCCAGTGGGACGGAACGTGCTCCATTTCAAGAACCCAAAGACGCTTAGGGTCCCGTTTGTTCATTTGTCACGCATCGTTGCAGGGTCAGATCGAGATAAGTCTGCAAAGGCACTAGGAGAGTTTGTACACAAGACGTCCGTCGTCCTAGATATCTGCAAGACAGTTGCAAGGAGAGGTAGCCGTATGGCCACAAGGGCAAGTTCTGGCAGCCTATCGTGGGGAAGAGACAGGAGCCGCAGCAACAGCAACAGTAGTATTTCCTTGGCTTCGGAGAAGCCTCAGAAAAAAGAGCTGCTAGGTGACACTGCTTTCGACAAGGCTGCCGCCGAACGCGGACTTGTACAACTGTGTGATATCTCGGCGGATAAGGTGGCTGGCAGGACCAAGCAGGAGTTGAGTGGCTTACTACAGAATAACAATGATGATGGCTTCACAGATATTCAAAGAGCAGACGAGCGCAGCGGCTTACAGCTTTCGGGCATCATTGTTAAGAGTGTGAAACTGGGAACAACCAACAAGGCAGCGGTCAAATTTGCGGCCGATGACAGCAACGTAGTCGTGCCTGATGCTTTGGCTGACTCAAGAACATATTTAGCTGGTGCGTGCAGTTACACCGGGAGCGTCGGTTTCTATACTGTTATGAAAGGTTGCATACATTTGTCCACTTAGTAGTGGATCACAATATTTCAGCTTCAATAAATGTACTTATCTCTGAGCAACGAGAAGCCCTCGCTTTTAACATCCGCATACCAATGTGTTTCCAGCTTTCTGCTCCTGAGTAGTCGGTTTGCTCATCTTTTTTTCCGGTGCATAATGCTTGCAGCAAGGCCCAGCAGGCCAGATGAAGACCTGTCTATCACAGAGCTCTGTAGCATGTGCTGGAATGCAGTTAAGGAGGCTTTAAACCAGGGTAAAATCCTAGTGAAGACAGCAGCGGCCGCAGGACTAGGCAGGTTTACACCGACGGATCCGGACAGCCCGTTGTTGTACTTGGCTTACGCTGGCCATTTGGTTAGTGCAGACTGTGACGTGCTGTCTTCCCAATCATCTGGCGTAACGAGCAGTGGTGACAAAACACTGCCCACTTCAAATGGGGTCAATTCACTAGCAGAATTAAGCACCAAGTCAGGTTCAGTTGTTGGCGCCAGCCTTCGTCCTCGCAACGCTGAAGTCCATGTGCGGCAGCGGCAGTTCCAGCGTCTCCCCACTTGCATTCAGTTCATAGCTTCCAAGTGTCATGCTGCTGCAGCACACCTTGAGGCAGTATGCGGAATTACCGGCACGGGCTGGCTAAGGTTGCTTGTCCACATGGCATCCTTTTTAGAGCTGATTGTAGATTGTTCCATGAAAAGGCATACTTCCTTTGGGAGAATTTTTGGCTTTGCGGAACTGGGATTCCAAATCATATTGACGACGGATATCTTGATACAATTCATCCTAGGCGAAAAATGGAGCTTTTTCAGCTCTCGCTTCAACTGGTTGGATTTAGTGCTTCAAGCTGGAGGCTGGTTGTTCCTGGCCACGTCACTCTCGTTGAGCGGCAACGAGGTCAACGAAACGATGGTGCAGAGCGCTTCTTTCAGATTTGCCCAATGCACGCGCGTGGCTCGCTGCATATGGATTCTTCGCCTCTTCAAAGGGACAGGCATGCATAGATTAGGCCTTGCAATGCAAGTGGCTTTACGAAGAATATTTCGCCTGTCCTTTATATTCCTCTTGCTCGTCACATTTTTTGCTCTTAACTTCCGTTTTTTTCTGCAGCCAGTAGCAGGTGTCTCTCCAGAAATACCTTTGGCGTATGCCAATCTCACAAGCCTAGGCGAAAGCTTCTTGAGCGTATATATTCTGACCACATCTGAAGGGTGGCCAGGTATCCTGACGGGCTTTCTGAACCTCGGAGGGAGCTACCGCTGGATAACGATAGCCCTTTGCATTCTTGTGGTTGCTCTACTTAGCGTCTTCGTCGTAAATTTGTTCGTTGGCATTATTGTGGATGTGCTGGAACAAGAACAGGCCAACTTAGAGTACACCGGGGCAATCCGGAGTGCAACAGTCCTTCGTTGGAACGAAATGCAGCGTGCTATCTTTACTTCGAGTCTTATAACCGAGATAGTGGAAAACCGCAGTGGCGACAAGCGAGGGCGTGTGAGGTATAATGACGGTTTTGAAGCAAGAGAATGGCTAAAGCGCATTATCACCAGCAAACAGCTCGATATGGCCGTGGCGGTAATTTCCTTTTTGTCTTGCCTAACAATGCTAGCAGCGGGGGCGTGGGCTGAGAGCGATCTGAGGTGGTCTTTCCCCAGCTACCAGACATGGATTTTCTGGATAAACGCAGCTGTCGTTCTAATGTACGTCATGGAGCAGTGTGCGCGGCTTGCAATTTTCAAAGCGGCGCTTTTTCACAAAGGTATTTACATTGTGGACCTCGCAGTTGCAGGAGTTTCGCTGATAGCCCTAATTGTAGGGTTGACGAGCTCCCTGCATACTGCTTTTGCTTCAGAACCTCTCTGGCCTGTTGCCTTCAGGATGATTCGGGTTGCTTATGTTGCTTGCAATCGTCTTCCTGTAATGCGTGTGATTTCTATCTCACTATATAATGTGGTTGGCTCCCTCTGCAGGGTTGCATTGTTTCTTTTCATCACTATTTTTTTTTATGGACTGTTTGGGACATGTTTGTTCTATGACTCGAATGTAGACCCAAATCAGCATTTCCGTTTTGCATCGCTTGGGGAGAGCTTGCTGTTGCTCCTATCTTTCTCAACTGGGGAGGTTTGGCACGACACTATGCTGAAGATCCGCGCTTTCTATTATGAAAGGGACTCGGCGGCCCTAGGGTGGTCGACCTTGCCCTATGCAATATCTTTTGTTGCAGTGGCTTTCTTGCTGCTGATGAATTTGTTCACGAGTACTGTGTTGAAGGGCTACGTCGATGCAAAACGAAATCAATCTCTTTGGAAGGTTGCCCAGCAGCAACAGGAGTTGCTCAACAAATGGAAACTACGGGAAATGAAACTCAGCTGGCTCCCGATCCACGTCGCGGTGCAGGTTTTGGTGGAGATACCACCGCCGATAGGCTTCAAGGACCTTTACGTTGAATTGGGGACCCGCCGAATGCAGGCTATCCTTGCAAATTTGGCTCTTTATCCTCTTCCAGTACACCAAAACAGCGTGCATATAAGAGATATGGTGCTTACAACTACGTGCCGCGCCTGCGAGGCGCACGCTCAGCGCAGAGGACCGCTTGCTGCATTTGACCTTTTTCAGAACCAGCAGAAGGTGGAGCTAAATCCAAGGCTTGTAAGTGCATGGATGAACCACTTCCACGATGCTGCTGTGACGGCGGAATTCAACATTTTGCATTATCTTGCAGCGCTGCAGATTCAAGCATTCTGGAGGACACAAAGATTACTGCAACGCAGAAGTGTACCCGACCAAATCAGGTACATGAAGCACTTGCTGTTTCTCCTCGAAACGTCAGGGCCAATTTGCTCACGGAAACGCTCAAAGAGTGAAGGCCGGCGCAGCACTCTTCGCCGCAAACGCGGGACTAAAACCGGAGGGTCTTTTATGCAGAAAAGCACTGCCCTAAATCCACGGGGCACGTTCAAGTTGCCTCCGGAGAGCAGAGACAGGCTCAAAAGCGCTCTTAAGCGCGCAACATGTGCGTTGACGCCCGGGCATCAAGGGCGTGGACAGAACGACCCGGAAATTCCAGCCCAAATTCAGCTGCCCTCGGTGTTGTGCGAAGAGCGGACTGCTCATGAGGAGCAGCGGCAGCGTCAAAAGTCGTTGTTGCATCGCAGTGAAGCAAGTGAATGCATCACTGACCTAATAGAGCTGGGTAAGGAGGAAGTGCATCACCTGCACCTCGATAAAGAATTCCCTGTTCAGAGGCATCAAGGGCAAGAAGCTGATGCTTCGAGACAAGAAAGCACCGAAGAAGCCTCCTTCCCCTGTACAGGCTCCGCCGCAAACGTTGCCGGCACTCAGCTAGACTCATCGACTGACAATACAATAGCACCTCCAGGGGCACGCTCATCCGTGGCAAGCGCGGCACGGCTTCCGCCCAAAGCAGCTGTCGCAGTGCACTCTTCTGCAGAGGAAATCCATCGCGCTTTAGATCCCCAAACTACTACTGCTCCAAGAAGATCAAGCATGAGGACCCCGCAGCCATTCCTACCTGCACAGCAACCTCGTAGAAGTCTGCGAATCATCCCTGTTGCACCCCAGTTTCAGCAAATATCCACTTCAAACGCCGATCAGACGGAGGAGTTTGATCATCCAAGGCGGAAAGGACAGTCTGTACAATTTACAGGTGTTGAACTGGTTGAGCTCCAACGGCTTCTAGCACCAGCAATATCTCAGCACAGTAGCACCGATTCGGAAGACGATGAAGATAGCAACAGCTAGCATTGCTAATGCCATTTCACTGAAGCAGGGTGCTGCTTCTCCATTATCAGGCGTTTCGTATCGCCACGACCTCAAAAGACCATTGTTTTGCCATTCAAAACCAACATCTTCGTTTAAATTTAAATTGGGCATTTTCTATTGTCCATTAAAGTTGGGTATGCTTCACCCGTACGATTGTTTCCCATATGAAAAACAGGTGGTCTGTCCCCGAAGCGGGTCCTTATTTCCTAGCAGTGAAGCAAGCAGCATGCATCAGGTTTGAGGGCCGCCTGATGTTGCAGGAAACCTACTAAGCTACACTATGAATGTTGTTAAGGTTTGACTCCTCTTGGAGTGCAAGTCCTGCATATTTGAGCCAGTGAACTGCAGGCGTGTCTCCTTTGCTCTGAGCTGCAAACCTGCTTTGTCAGCCTGCCTGTCAAGTTTGACGTGTGTACCCAAAGTGACCAACAGGGGCCTCAGGTATCCTACGTGTCGAATAAAGTTGGAAGGGCAGCGTCTTGCAGTTGCGCGCTGCTCCGCAAAATGCAGTAAATGCTGTCGCTTTCCGCATAGTCTGTTCTGCCCAGTCTCCTGGATACTGGTGTTAGTTATTATTGTACTTGTTGCTTGCCTTTTGCATCTGTCTAAAAGCATTTTTGGAAATTCTGCTTACGACACTGAACTGAAATTGGTTTAACAGCCCTCAACTCGAGGAGGATGAGTAAAGCGAGCCTTTCCAGGAGCACCTATTTCTGTCAAACCTCAGAAGCATTTTGTGCTTTTCCGTGAAAATGCCTCGGGTTTATGAATAAAATTATTTAGAAATCAAAATAAAGTTGCAGCAGCATTATGACACTCGACCAGCAGATCATTCCCCACTCTATACTCTGAGCATTCAGAAATGCGTGGCCCCAAGCAAGCTGCAGGTCAAAGATAAAGGATTCGCGTTTGCCACCTCTTTGGTGTTCCCCCTCTGCCGTATTATCTAAGCAATACGTTTTTTGCTTGTCCCCCTGAATTCAAGCAGGCCCAGTGCAACGCTTGCGTAGCAAAATATCAGGATGTACAGAATAATGGCTTAACTCAAGCCACCTCAGGAGAAACGTGGTTCATGTAGGAGGGCTCTTTTCAAGGAGAGCTGGTGATTGACTGTTCGTGCATGTGCTACGCCGATTCCTCATCTTCGTTGCTTGTTTCATCTTCCTTCTGTCCTCTCGGTGACTCTGTCTCAGGTGGTGGGGCTTCGGGCATGCCTTTTTCTGTTGCTTCCGATGAGTCGGCCAGGGCTGATTCCGCCCCTTCTGGCAGGGAGGCCTGAGCGGAGTCCGCAAGGACTGATTCCGCCGCTTCTGCTACGACAGGCTCGGTGGAGTCGGCGAGAGCTGGCTCCGCCGCTTCTGCCACGACAGCCTCGTCACCATCAGTCCTAGCTGCATCGCCGGTGTCGCCCACCGGAGCGCTGTCCTCATTTGATGCTGAAGTTTGGTCTGCCGTTTCTGCCGCTGGGGCCTCATGCTTGTCCGCATCTTGTGAAGCAGCAGGTTCTTCTTCTACTGTATTGGGTGATATATTTTGAGTCTCCTGCTTGCTGTTATCAATTTCCTCCGTCTCGACTGGAGGCGCAAGTACATTACTGTTGATTGGTTCACCCTGAGGTTCTTGGTTGCCTTCAACTGGATCTGCGTTCCCTCTCACGTCATTGGTATCCGCTTTGCTTTCTGTATTAATCTGATCGATTCCTGCTTTCTTTAGCAATTCGTCGACCGATCTGCCCTGCATTCTGAGTGCGGTATCAATTTTCGCCAGCAATTCCTTTTTCGCATTCAACTCTTCCTCCAGTTTGCACATCTCTTTGTTTTTGTCACCCTTGCCCTTGCCTGTCTTGTCGACGAATTTCCCACTGACCTCGAATATAAGGGCACCAGAGAGCCACTCGACGGCTACGTCGTTGGCATTAAGGCTGAACTCCTGAAGGAAAGCCGAGAGCCAAACCCACATACACATTCTTGAGCTGTTCTGGCTATCATAGGAACATTCACTATCATAGGAACATGCACCAGACGTGCTTCAACGCAAGCCAAAGTCTAATGCCAGGCTGTTGTCTAATGGTCACCAAGCGACGACGACTATTCGGGAGCTAAAAATGTTTACCCTCGAACTATTGAAGACGACGTCGCGGCTTGCCTCCTCAAGGGAAACTGCAGATACTTCCGTCATTCCGTCTAACCAGCGATAGAGGACCTGCGTGCACCAAAACACCATCAGCGAGGCATTTTTCCCAGTTTATAGTTCCATTCCAGGAAGACGACAGCAGTTGCAAATTCTTTAATCTGGTGGGAGTCGGTTCCCTTTGTACGCTGCAGTATGCAAGCTTTAATTTGTTTTGTCCTTCAGACCTTGCGGGAACCCACGGGCAGCTACCATCAGTCAATACGGGCAGTCATTCCATAAGCAGGTAGTCAGCATTCTTACTTGTGGATGTCGGCATGACTTCTCCGGCAAGTTGTTTGCAGAGTGCACAGACACAGTTATTGTCAGCTCGCGGCCTTTCACGTCTTCGACGGAATCGAAATCATCAATGTCTTCTATGCGTCGGGCCACCAACTCGTCTTCTCTAACACAGATGAAACCGCATTTGCACCCATTGTCGGGAACATGTTAGTTTTTGAATGGCAGAGGACCCACTCTTCCAGAGGTGGGAATGCACAAAACTTTACTAGCTACTAGCCGCCGCACGTGTAATCAGGCACGTGCCACACATGGGATGCAGAACTGAATAGGAATTGCCATTTAGTGGAATGCCTACCCTTCGGTTTCAGATCTTGTCGGGGCCACTTGAATATCGATTGAGACAACCAGGGTTCCCCTTTTTTGGCCTTTGGAGTCAAATATTGGGAATGGTTCCTTTTCTATAGGGAGCAAGCTTCGAATGGTTTCTAGATAAACATAAGCTTGCCCCACCACCTACAACAGAGGCAGCACAATGTACAAGAATCTGAACTAAACTAGTTCAAGGCTTCAGACCTAGATCTGCTCCCAGCCTCATCAGGCTGCTGAAAGTTCTGTTCTATGCACGAGGAGCAAACCTACTCAGAGCCAAGCCACATGCTTATCCTCTGCTCCAAGTATTCTCAGTAAGGATATTTTTGGCTATAATGCTACATCGGCAGGGGGACTGTTAGGCCGCTACAGCCACCGTCTAACCTGGTACGATTCTGGATCTGGTGCAAAAGGATCTGCCATGCCATCTGCTAATGCAAACGTTTGACCTGGTTCTGGCGTCCAGTTAGCATAAATTTCCCGCATTTCAAAAACCTTCCTTTCGAACAAGTCCAGCGACCAGAGCTGGGTGATATCAGAGTCCATCCGATCAACTCTTATCATAATCTCAGATCTTTGCATTACTGATCCTCCTAAAGTTCCTCTAGCACCCCTCCCTACCGCATCGCCGCGAACTGTCAGCTTCGGAGAAAAGAAAGCCCCAACTCCTAGCTCTTGTGCAATCATGTTTGCTTCGTCAACAAGTAGGGAGGTTTTCGTCATGATTTCCTCCAGTTCAATTCTGGCGGCCCTCTCTTCCTCTCTTCTGGCATCCTCTTCTGCGCGCTCCTTTCGTAATCTTAGCTCTCGAGTGGTTAATTCTTCCTGTTTATTCTGCAGCTCGCGCTCTATTTCTTGCTTTTCATGCTCTAGTTCTCTTAGCTTTTCCTGAATTACCTCCTGTGATTCACCACTTGCTAGCAGCTCTTGTTCCTTCTGCTCCAATTTTTTTAGTAGATCGCGTCTCTCTGTCTCCAAGGAATTCTTTGCATTCTCTAGCTCTTTCAGCGTCTCCTGAAACTTTTTTTCCTTTTCCCTATCTGCTGCAGTCTCCTGTGGCTGGCCGTACGCCCCCATCTGGTCCTTCTTGACCTCCTTCATTGCATCCTCCCACGACGGCATGGCCTTATCCATATCTAGTGGATCCATATACACATAGAGGTTGTTGTGTCCGAACAAAATCCTGTCCTTGTGTTGCAACTGTTTTTCGTCGCCTTCCTGTAGCTCAACGCCATTCACCATTGTCCTTCCTACTGCCTTCAGGCATACGCGAAACGATACATCTTCTGGATCTTCCGGGTCGTTCTGTATTTTTTGGCATGTCACGGTAGCGTGCCCCGCTACCACGCCCAATCCACCAATACGAAAGGTTGGAGCTTCTTCCCCCTCTGGCTTTCCAAAAGTGCTCGACCCTTCTTTTATTACGCATACAATCTTGCCGGTAAGGAAAGGGTCTTCGTTGAGGTTTTGTAGCGTGGGAAGTGTCATCTCGACCTGCTCCTCCAGCCTCCTACTGGCCGCTGCCCTTTTCTTCTCCTCTTCTATCTTTTGCTGCCAGGACATCTGCAAAATTGCAGTGTAAGAAATGCACTGAACGACCTAGTCTGTATATGTATGTGTGAGCTCGATTTAAATCAGCAGTGGGGTAAAGGCAGCCAAGGGAACGGGAAGCCACAAGAAGAAACATACTGTCATTTCCTCCATAGCCCGCTTATTTGCCTCTATCTCTTCTTCGTACTGTTTCCGCATAGCCTCTAACATGGCTGGGTCGGCCTCTGTACCTCCAGTTGGGGCTGGCAAGCCACCCCCCCCCATGGCCTGCGTACGGGGGCAGGCAAATCTCCAAGCAAATCCATTGTTTCACTGACAGTTTGCCCCATGGTGCATTGTATTTTCGTGGTAGCGCTTAGCTGCGAGCTTGCGAATAAGGATGTCAACCACTGAGATCCCTATGAGGCCGGAATTCCCTGTACCTTCTTGAGTCGCTCATTCTCTTCGCGCAGCTCTCGAATAAGCTTTTCAAGTGGGTTCTCGTTGACCACGGCTTCATTTTTAATTTGTTTCACTCTATCTGAGTGCACACGTTGGCAAGCCAACTCATGAATAATTATCCGCATGTTTCCAGGTGTAAAACCAACAGCATTTTCGCTTTACTAGCTGAAGTTCTTCCGTGCTCAATTTGTCGGCATGATCAGTCATCACATTCCCCCTAACGTGGTAATCGCGTAGCCAATGTCGGAGCAACTAACGTAATAACTCATTCTAGATAAGCAAGAGCACTTTACAAAACAGCCTATAAATCAGAAATAAACGAAATATGGCCGCTCTTTGCGAACACTTGTCTGCTTGCCGCAATTCAGTACACTTTCTGCGCGGGTGGCTGTTATCTTTACCTGCATAACGAAGGGTGCTCAGCGTTTCGTCATAATTCACTGAAGCTGGAGAAAGGGCTGCTATCATGCACGTTTTACTATTTCCTCCCAGTGCAGTTTGCAGAATGCGTGTCAGCGCCGAGTCGCGGTATGGCACAACCTGCATTCACCGCGTAGTAAATGCGTAAAATCCCGTTTGCAGCTTGCCCACGTGCTCTCCGCTTATGGGCGCTATGGAGCATGGGAGCCTTCAATCCCTCCCATCTGGCTTCACTCTTGTTTCTGTGGTTCGCCAGCTCTGCCTCCTAGTTGTATTAGAATTTCGAATGCAGAGTGTTACTAGCTTTAACCGCAGCTGCAAGCTAGTCGCTCAACTGACCTGTCCAGGTTTTAGCTTCCCTGCTGCTTTATCTGCAAGTGCAGAAATGACGTTGCCGAGTGCGCTGAGGCTTTGATTGATAGCGCAGCCTTCTTTGAGTCTGTCTCCCGTGGCGCCGGTGGATCCAGCCCTCTCGCTACCCGCCAAATCTACAAGATTTATTTCGGAGCACTTTTGTGAAACCGGCTCTCCCGAGGAAGCTGCGAGAGACAAGCTCGCCGGAAGAAATGTCCTAAGGATTAAAAGGAGGAGTAGTAGCTAAACATAACAAACTGGGTCTTTGGCAGCTTGTGCGCAGCAAACTAATTTAGTTATTTTTGTGTACCATACGATCTACGGTGACTTGACGGAAGAAGATCTGCAGAACCGTATGAGCACGAGATGATGTCGCATTCATCAACGTAGCACCAACAGTACGGTTCGCTGTGCCTGCAGAGAACCTCAAAACAGCAGCTTAAAACTAGATGCGTAACCATAGTTCGGGGCGATGGCAAATAGCCTCATCCCATCGACTCTGCAGGAATGTACCCTCATCTAACTTGGCTTGAATGGCCGCATAGGAGTCCACAGGGCATTTGCTCAGGTCTTGCACGAATGTGCCTAGCTGAGGAGTATGCCGGATTTTCAGGCCTCCTTTGGGTCTCTTGTCCATCGGCTGAAGCAAATCTTGCACCTGCTCATTATATATCTCCAACATGCTGACTAAAACTTCCGCTCTGAGGCTAGGGTCTGAATTCTGCTGTATACGTTGGAATATTTCTTCACAAGCTCGAACGATAATGCCCTTATTCGCACCATACCCAACCATGGAATAGCTCTTCCCAGCTCCGGTTTGGCCGTAGGCGAAAAGACAAGCATTATACCCCTCGAATGAGTTGTTTAGAACATCTTTACCTACGTCCTGGTATACCCTATGCTGGTCTGCATACTTCGAGCTGGTAGGCCTACAGTACCCCGTATCGTCCACCTCAAACCCGTCATGGGACCAGTATGAGTAGTCGAAGGCAAAAGTTCTGCTTGGATTTTTTGCATCATCTTTGTTTTCTATCGTAGTGCTTTTGCCCTCCATGGATATACAAAGAATTGCATTCATGTTCTTCTCGCGGTCGTTAAAGGGGCGGACCCGCACAGCCACCTTTACAGATGACATCTTCTCTGCTTTTTAGTGGCACCAGACAACGCATATATCTCAAAAGTTGCGTGTTTCCCAAGCAAGCTGTACTGTACGCTAACTTCTATTTGCAGCTACTTTCAACAGTGGTGTGCACACAGAAAGGAAGCCTACTGTACTATACATAAGGTACGCATGAAGTAACTGTCGACTGGTAGAAAAACCCAAATCTCAGGGGCTGCATTGCCAATCACAGTTTTTGGCACAGAACATGCAAAATATATTTTGTTTCGAAAAGAGGAACAAGGGCATGCATCCACCGGTTTGCACGGTCTCTACCCGGAAAGTGGATATCAGGAAGCCGGGGCAGCCGCGAGCAGGACTGCCAATACCACGTTCGAAATCCAACTCCTAATGTGTCTTAAAGCATTCTGCAGCTTATATTTTACATATAGTTTGTCCAAATATGGTGTGAAGATAATGTTTATCAATTTAAAGAACCGGTAGATCCTCCCTTTTTGAGGGAGACACGCATTGGAAGCGACTAGTCACACATCGCACCTAAGTCACGTCTCGCACCCCCCGCGAGTCTCATCGTGACTGCCACTATATTTGAAGCAATGCATTGAATCAGTAGATACGAAAAAATAAGAACCCCCGTGGATGGAATGCACATTCTCACTTTGGTAGCAGGCGAATGAGCGGAAAGCTGTTGCTAGTGGAGGTGGATTGGCACTAGTGGCCTTGCCGTAGTGTGCCTAATTAGGAGTATTTCAAAGCTCACCAATGTGGTGAGTTAATACATGAAAACTCGATCGTGCACAGGCGAAAGAAATTGGAATGTGGCAGGGAGCCCTGACAGCCCCTCTTGTGTAGAGGAGGTCTTCCGTGCTAGCATAGAACTGGCGTGATCTACAATCCAGTGAAGACGCTTCATAAGCGCCTGACTTCTCGTCTTAGCCTCCAGGCTTCCTGGGACAGGAACGAAGGAGTCTGAGATTGATGCGGCAAGGAGCCTCGTACAGGTTAACACATGAAATACGAGCTGCTGCGAGTCCTGCCAGCTAAGACAAAAACTCACATAGAAAAATAATCAAGATCATTTCGTTGCATGCACTGAGACTGTTAGCCCTATGGTTGGCCAACAGTAGCCTACCTGGACGCACGTGCAAGCGCAAGTACTAGCAGCGGGCACGTTATGCTACGTAGCGCCAACCGGTTTCATAACTGGTAAGTAGAGGACTCAAGGATGATCCGATATAACCTCATATGCTCCTCAACGCCAGCTGTGGCTTTCGCGCCTCAGCGCTGTAGAAGGCAGCGGCTACGAATTGGGGCATGCGCGAGACACTTGTGAGCCATTGCTGATCCCTGCAGTCCATACGTTAAGCAACTGAAAACGCATCAGGGGGATGGAGAATTCATCAAGTAAGTATTCTTCTAGCTATGAGATAAGTGCAACAGTCAAACTGTGGAAACTGTGGTAATGCGTGAATTGGGTGCATCTGATGTGGGGTTCCTGGTCTTCGAGAGGGCTTGCAGGAAAGGTGTGCAATTGGAAGATACCTTCAGCCTGCTTCCTGTACAGCCCAGCTTCAGGGCCCCGATAACTGCGCCACATATACCGAGAAGCACAAAGGGCACCAGCTATTTCCTTGAAGCCAAGCGCCTTCACATGTCTTCAGCTAACACAGCTGCTTGACCGCCGATGCACAGCCTGCCAACAGCGTCCGCAATACACCCATGAGAAACTACGGATCATGGCTGCTCTACTCAATATGCGTATAAATTGTTGCCAATTAACTTAGTCAGAATGAACTCTATCGCCACATTTTCGCTGCGAAAAATCAAGAAGACCCGTTTAGCATGCGTGCATTTTCGGGTAACTTCAAGGTCAAACCTAAATTGACCAGAAACCCGAATTCAGTATCGGAATGAGGGGCAAACGCCCTAGGCTGCAAACGGAATAAGCATCCCAAGTATAACTGAAAGTGAACGCAGACAGTCGCCCCCAACCTTGTCCCAGATCCCATGCGCAGATGTTCAACGCTTTATTTTATACTTCTCCCGGCAAGCTCTGGAATCCACAAAGTTGTACACTCCGATGCGAACAAGTTGGCTATGTCCAAAATCCCCTGCACGCCCCAGGCGATGGCTCTCAGTTCTTCCGGAACCAATGGAGCCAGCAAGTTACCCTGCTGCGCCCCACATCAAGCTCCTCGATGCTGTTTGTATGCCCTTGTCCCCAATCCCAAATCCCTCTGGTTTACCGCTTTTGTGTCCTCCTGATTCCGCTGTACTAACAAGTGCTAGGCAATACTGGGATACGGCACATTTCATACTCAGCAACTCAGCATCCCTTGCCTCCTCCGTTATGCCCCACTTAGACACATAGAGATTTTGGCTTGCAGCTATGTGAAAAATCCCTTCTCAGGCGGAAGCCCTAATCAATCCTTATGCGCCGGTATACTGGCAAAACGCCCCAAGGATCCAATATGAAAGCGGGGGAAAGGGGGCCGACTGCCAGTCATGCGACGGATAGAAGTATGTGTCAAGGGCAAAACACACATCGAGGCATGTCGCGTCGATCCTTTGTGGCTAAACGGGCGTTTTCGTTTTTTGAGCACCATATCTACCGCACGCATAAACGCCATAACAGTGATGGCAGGTAAAGTACATGTGCCGTGTCCATGCGCGTGCGCAGGACTACTAGCATAGTGGGGCTATAGTTTTGCCAAGTGCCGCACAACAGTGTTACAAGCACCGCATGCCGAGGCAGTCAAGGGTCAGGCAAGCATGGGCGCACCTAATGCACACTAGCTCTTTAAAGCCAGTGGAGTCACCTACGGGGAAGCTAGCATAAATGTAACACGCGTGTTGCATAGTGGCAAAAATACCAGAGATATATCATTTCACACACACTCTTGTGAGACTCATCCCTCCCCAGTTGCACACATCCTCTGCCATATCTACAAGGGCTCTTTTCATCGGAGCAAGAGGAAACTTCTCAACTGGAGCCATGGAGAGATCGGACGCCGCATTGTCCAGCCATTCCTACCTGCACAGCAACCTCGTAGAAGTCTGCGAATCATCCCTGTTGCACCCCAGTTTCAGCAAATATCCACTTCAAACGCCGATCAGACGGAGGAGTTTGATCATCCAAGGCGGAAAGGACAGTCTGTACAATTTACAGGTGTTGAACTGGTTGAGCTCCAACGGCTTCTTGCACCAGCAATATCTCAGCACAGTAGCACCGATTCGGAAGACGATGAAGATAGCAACAGCTAGCATTGCTAATGCCATTTCACTGAAGCAGGGTGCTGCTTCTCCATTATCAGGCGTTTCTCATCGCCACGACCTCAAAAGACCATTGTTTTGCCATTCGAAACCAACATCTTCGTTTAAATTTAAATTGGGCATTTTCTATTGTCCATTAAAGTTGGGTATGCTTCACCCGTACGATTGTTTCCCATGTGAAAAACAGGTGGTCTGTCCCCGAAGCGGGTCCTTATTTCCTAGCAGTGAAGCAAGCAGCATGCATCAGGTTTGAGGGCGGGCTCGCACGCCCTGCAGTGGAGACGCTTCCCAGCAGGCTTGGGGTATAGGCCCAAATGCTATACTTCCGCGCATTTGATCTTGGGGAGAATTCAAAGGCTTCCTGTGGGCATGGAAGAAAAGTGCCTCGGCCTGGCCAGCAGCAGCGTTTCATATGGCGCGCTATAGCCCCCGCGAAGCGACTTGGCATAGTGAAATAATGCTGATACCTCTCACTTATGCTTCAGCCTGCGTGGCCCCAGCACCCTTATTCTCTCGTATTAGACGTTAATCTAGATGCCCAGCATCCAAAGCTTGACAACTGTACCATAGGAAGGGACATACAAAATGATCACTAAGCATACAAAATGTGCCGGGATATCCCATCCCCACGTCGACACCACTTACGCTTATGGGCCAGACGACAGGACCTTGTCCGCAATGTTGCGTAAGCGGGTCAGAGTCCTGCACAAATCGCTTTATGAACCTCCCACTGCTTTTTACTCCAGCGACTGGAGCACCTCCCCAAAAGTGTGTATTCAGCATGTGCTGCTTACCAGTGGGGAAAAAAGAGAAGAAAACCCCATGTCGCCGTGGGGAAGTGAGGCAACTAATGAGATACGCACGAGCTACGTGTGGCAGAGCCAGCCACACCTAGGCTGCAGGCAAGAATCGTCCCAAGATGGCGCACTCTTCTCAGTCTGCCAGGTTAACTGACGGCGACGAGGATGCTTATGGAATGCAAGGCCCTCTCAGTGTTGCCAAGAGCCTCACTCATACAATTTACTGTTCCAACCATGTGTTAAGCGTTCTATGACCTGCATTTTCTATTGAAGCTTCGATACTACAATCCCTTGCATCTATGTGTAGGCTGAAGTGGCCTCTGGACGCATTTGCGGTGAAACTCTGCTAGACTTCGCCTGTAGTTTTACACCGCTAAGTAGTTTTCCTTCAAGGCCGCCGCCACTTTTGGTGTGCGCCCAAGATGGATACAGGCTGCTAAGTTGCCCCAGCGGCTTTCATCAGTGGATGAGGTAGGTTTATGTGCACATGATTGCAGCCTTAAGAAAACAGCAAAAAGCTTCGCAAACAAATCCCTCTGATCCTCTCCTTTCCTTTCTAGTGCCCACATCAATACTTTGCTGAAGGAACCGAAGTTTTTGCAATTGTTGCCGTCTGGACTATTCACAAACGAGGTTATTGGTAGTCGGCTAGAGCTGCCTCGAGAGTAGCTTCCAGGGCCCAGAGCAGTTATTATTTTGCCTGCCTTCCTGGAGAGCACTGTTCGAATTCAGTCTCGACATCTGTGGCCTGAAAAAGCAAGGCCACTACAGTACCTGTGATGTGGCAAGTTGAGCGCCAAGAAGCACTGGGCATTGAGGTTTGTCGGATGTGCTGTTACTAAGGGACGCCCAACGGAACAACAATTGGTCAAGGCTAACTTGGCTAGTGTGCGGCGTTGTGAACTGTTCCATTGATGACTAGATAGCCATACTTATCTACGATGGTTACATGACCTTGTTTAGTTGGGCTCTGATTTCCCGCCCACATGCCTACCAACACGCTGCACCTCTCTACATCAGCCACGCGGAGTCAGATGGACTGCGCAAAAGAAAGGCCGGCAGACACAGTTTCTTTGCCTTAACTTCAGATATCAGGCCTTCTTTAGAGCCTATGAGAGGTGATGTTAGCCGCTGTTAGCCGTTCATGCCCAACTGGATAAGCACTGTTGGCTCACGGGCCGGCCTACCTTTACGATGTTTGCCCGCCTAACTCCTTTATATGCTGCCTAACCACCGAAGCATTGCCTTCAATGCCTCGCTGGCTCGCCTAGCGGCATTGGTCGAAGCGTTGCCGAGCGCGTTCCTATCACCGTTTTCTTACAACAGTGCCGACGAAGGATTTAAAGTTACTTGTTGGTAAAGCAGTGCTGTAGCCACCTGCTAGATCCTACATGCCTACTGAGCGCCCCCCTGGCCTACGGAAGTCGGCTTTCGTTACTAATTATTGTCTGGCTTAGCCTGATGTTCACGGCATGCGGACGCATTGTTCTCCTCTGTCAGCTACGGCGGTAGATACGATGTTTCGGTTTCTTTCTCTGCATCTGTGCTGCATGAGCTCGCGCCCTTACGCCATGCATATTAGGTTCAGCGGGCCAGTGGCTTTCCCGTTGCCATTGCTTGGAAGACAGCCCTGCAATGAAGTTTTAAAATCAGAGGCTGTCCGGGGAGCGTCCGGTCCTATCAAAGACATATAATTCTTAGTTTAGCGCACGATCAGTAGCTTGCAGTGTCCAATATGCCTCAAATTTCTCGTAGACTGTTTAAATACCGACGTCCGAATAAACGCTCAGTAGCGACATGGCCTATACTTTTTTCCAAAAGCGCATTCACTCTTAGCCGTTACCATGCAGCAGGCCGCGCATCAACGTGGCACAAAGGGGTTAGCTGCTCCTGGATGCCCCAGTGAAACATGGGGCGCTAGCAGGTGTGATGCGGCTCCTTCCTTCTAGCAAAGAAGAATCGCGCTCCGCAAAAAGTTATCAACCTGAAGATAAGCAACCCCAAAGCACGCAGCCTGCTTCGAACTTCCCGGTGTCCAAATAACAGCCACGACCTGTTGCGGGTTGTGCGAGAAGCTGCCCTGTTTCGCCATCTAAACGCTTTGAAGGGTCAAAACCCGTGCAAAAAGGCTGCTTTGATATGCCTCCATGCGGGGTGCTGCAAGGCAGCATTACGTACCCCCGCTGAGTGGAAAGCTTTGGTGCAGATACTGCAGCGTGTGAAGAATGTCTACACCATGCTAGGCCTTCAGAAATGATGGTTGGCGAGATAGGAAGCCATTAGCGATTCTCTTGGCTGCTCAAGAGTTCTATTTTGTTCTTATCTTATAAATGGCCGCAAATAGCTATTGTGCCGAATACATCTGCGTTTCCTCATGATGTGGGTCAGCATGAACCCACTTTCGTCACCCGACATAGCTTAGATAAGCTTGGACTTGCATAGGGGGTTCCGCTAGCCGCAATGATGCTAATAACCCTGAGTAACAGGTGCAGGCTCAATTCATGCGTTTTTACTCAGATTTCCTTCACGAGCCCAAGGGATTATGGAGAGTTTACCAATCCGTTCTGAGTTGTCCGTATGGGCAACCTTGGCCCTGTGGAAGTAATCCTTGCACGCTGTAATAGTCCTTGTATGCTCCATTTGTAACGTTTTGTTATCGAAGTGCATTAAGCACACGGAAACCTTAAGGGAGGCTCTGAGGCGAAGGTTGGCCTCCAGCTACGCAAGGGAACAACATATACCAGAATCACCAAACGTACGATTTGGGAAATGAGCCAGGTATAAAGCCTGTGGTTAGTAGGCTGGTATCGATGATTGCTTCGCAGATACATATAATAGGGACAGAAGGTAGCATCCAGCATTCAGGGATCAGGACAATGCAAGAAGGGACTCTTGGTTTGGGACAGAAGAAAAAGACCGAATTAAAGACTCCAGGCGGAGGGAAAAGGCCAAGTGAGTGCAGAAACTTTGGAGAGCGCCTGCAAGGGAGCTACGCAACACGGCAAGGAAACCTTCTGGCTTAGTTTGAGCTAAATGGCGTAAAAGTCGGATTTGAATGCGCGGCGATAGTTGCCTATGTGCGGGCAAGCCTAGGATTGTTGGTTGGGGCTTAAGAAAGTGTCTCCGAGTGGGTTTTGCACATTGTATGAGGGACCAGGGTTTGCTAGCACCCTGTTGAATAAGGACGACGGTGCATATGATATGCGGAGCCACCTTAAGAGCATGATATACATCTGCTCACTGCTTGGCGCAATATTTCCCAGTACACTCATTAGACTGCCGGTAAAAGTGAATATATCCTATAATTACGGGCCTAAACGGTAATGCCAACTCTGAATCGCCTGGCATTGCCGCTCAACGGCAACTCTATGGTGGATGGGTTCGACAGAAGGGAGTTCTACCAGAGGCTTCAATGTTTTAGTTCGGTATGCACAAACGACCGAAGCCTCCAGAAGAAAATCTTTAGCGGTTTGCCTCAGCCACCTGATAAAAACCCTTCGGCGCCTTCACCACCCTTTCCATCCTGCGCAGGAAGAGGAATGGAATCAATGCCCTAAAAGAAAACCTACTGCAAGTGGAACGGGTCAACCTAGTGCACAGGCGCTTCCCATAGTGACTAAGGCCACAGTTTTACAGTTAGCAAGTAAAATATTCCAGCGGTGGGGATAAATGGAAGGCAAATTCTTACCTAGAGAGATCACCACGGAGCTAGCATTTACTCATCGAGGACCAGGCAAGCTCCTATTCCGTTTGCTCTCCATAACATTTTTCGTGCTTTAGCGATCTTGTCGATTTGTTGCGATAAGATCACTTTAGCCTTTAGCCGTTTTGCCAGTAGCTGCACACATTTTGATAATGCCTTCTGCTTTAGACTGCACGCTGGCGAAAGGCGCTTGGCCTCAGTGTCTTTCAAAAAAATGATGAGTTCAGATGAAAGCGAAGGTGAGGGGGGCAAGGTAATGAAGGAAGCACCAGAGATCCGATGAGGCTGCTTGTCGCTTCGAGCAAAGAGTCCACTGTATCCTTCCGCTTTTACGCCTGTTAAAAACAAACGAATCGTTCCCATAGCATTATAGGTGAACGAGCTCGGTGGCGTTGAGTTGAATTTCAAGTACATCAAGGGTGCCTCCAGCGCGGGAGCTGGCGTCCTCTGCAGAAACGCCGTCTGCCGGGAGCTTTGACTGTAGGGTGCGTGTAGCTGTGCCAATTCCCTTTTGATTCTCAAGTGCGTTCGTTGGAACTTGTTTGAGTTCACGCCGGTGTGATGCGTGCCAACATTACACCAGGCGGCAGGCTAACCATCCGCATGCTTTGCAAATATTCATTGAAATTTCCAGAATGCCGACAGAAAAAAGACTGAAGACCTTCAAATAGAGATTGCTGTAGACGCCCCCTATTCGCAGAATGCATGTTGGCACATGCTGCGCACTTCATCGTCGGCTTACCTCCAGTGAGAGACTGCTACAGCTCTTGCTTTCACGGGAAGGGGCAGTCGATACGCGCGGCAGATTCCCCGTCCTCACTCGCTCGCAACAGACACCTGAATACTCATGGATTATTCAGGTGTTTCCAGAAGGGGACGGTACAATCAGAGACACGAAATGAGCCATAGCGTTCCAGCACAAATGGACTGCCTCGTAGAGTTCCGGCCTAGCATGACCAGGGCGAACTATTCGACTGTTTGCAGTGCACGCAACAGCTGCCCGCCCCTTGTGAGGTGGCAAGTTACAATGAATGGTTAAGCTCTTCGCTCAGTTCTTCGCCGGCTTCCATAGTCTTCAACCAAGCAGCAGTGTTTGAAAGTCTCTTCGAGCTAATCGCATGGAACGAGCCAGTCTCTTCCTTAGAAACTTCCCCGCAGGAAGCATGCGCCAGCTCAGTTAGGCTGATGGCAATGGAATAAGAACATATATCTAAAGCATGTTCACCGGTTACGGCATGCATGGAGATGAAGACCGCATCTTAAGTTTGGTGGGCAAAGAACCCTTGTTGGGAAATACTCCACAGAAGAGAAAAGATGCTAACGACATACTCTCTGCGTAGCTTGCGGCGTGGGCTATGCTGCCCTTGCGGTTCAGCCGGAGTGGCTTGCTTCCTGCTAGTTCGGCACCGGCGCTGCCAGCGTCTGGGGTCTCCCTGAGGTTTGCATGGAATTCACCCATCCATACAGCAACTTGAACTTCCAATGCAGCTGGCGAAATACAGGGCACTCGCTTGCACTGGGCAGCTGGGCCTGTCGCATGACCAAGTCCTCAAGAGTAAGGCAGAGATAGCACAATCAACTGCTAGAGCAGAAGCGACAGCAACCGGTCTCCCCGTACCAGCGAATTGACTCGCTGCTGGTGGCGCTGGTACGCCTGAAGTTCGCTACCGGGGAGTCTCGCCGAGGGTGGCATTTGAACCTCCAACATGTCCTCTTGTAACTTTGGCAACTGATCCTCACGACAATTCCGTAGTGTGCAACCATTTAATGTTTCACACTGGAAGGTGCCCCAGCGGCTGGAAGAACTTTATCCTTCGTGCTCCCCTTATTGCAAAGACACGGAACGTGTAGACATGCAGCCCATTGTACCTCCGCTATTGAGTTGCCAGATCACTGAGAGGCCGGATTACTAGAAGACATAGAACCGGATAAATATTTGCTTGCAATTAGCCACGAAGCACTTGCATGTTTTACGGAACTTTCATCCCGGGGAGTTCCCCTCGCTCTGGCAACAAAATGCTTCGCCGTGGTGTGGAAGTACTCTGATTAGGGATACTGGAAGGGTTTCTCACCAGCCGCTCTGCAAAGGAGTAGCTCATGGCCCTCGTGATTTTGAAAGCCTTCCCCGCGGAAGCCTTGGCGAACAAGGGCAGCCCAATGGGGCCTCCCACTGATACGCTCACTTATGACGACGAGCAAGCTCAAAAAAAGCACTGGAGCCAATGTGGGAAATCCTTGAGTAGAAGGAAACTGGTGTGGGTACCGCCCCTGTTCCTTTTTTGCTGGTTTTGGTGTGGGAGGAAGTAGAATTCACAAAGCCCTCAAAGAACTCGCATGCTCCCTAGTCACCGAGTAGGCTTCTCTCCTTCTATCCCCAGAAAATATGTGCGGCACACGACGGGTATCCCTTTGCAGACTTTTTTGGGACGCTGTTCGGTGCTGGGCTCCTAATACGAAGTGGGAAGTGCTAAACTCCTAAACGGTTGCGCTCCAGACCTGAATGCTTAAGAAGAACCAAGCCGGAAGAGTAGCTCATACTACCCAACGAGCGCCACCCGTTGGAGCATCAAGCGGTTCAGAGCCTGGCGGAACAATGCCACGCAGCTGGTGATTACACAGCATTGCAAAGCAGCGGCATGCTACTAATGCTGCAAGTTGGCTTGAAGTGCAGGCACACAGTGAGGCGTTTGGGACGTGGACCTCCACGTAGTTGCCCTCCTGCTGGATATGCCAGTAATTTAGACTCTAGTGGAGAAGCTAGTCGAGCAACGGCGTTGGTCTGGGAAAGCCGCCCGCCCTGGAGCTGGAGCATAGTCGGACGCACGGAGGGATTGCTTATTATACTGTGTACAGGGCTGACGCAACAGATATTACGCAATTACGTTCCTGTGACTCATAGGAAAGATATATCTTTCTATCTTTCCGAAGGTTCGCGGGTTAAAAGGCTACAGGAAACTTGATTACCAGCAGAAGGAAAGACGCCACACAGCACTGGCCTCCAAGAGAATTGGGAAGGGGAGGTTGAGGTCTTGAGCATCTCTCAACAAAATCTGCGATGATAGGCGCACCACCATCGAACGATGAGCAGAGACACATGACGGATGCACTGTTATGAAGCTAGTGTTTCTGGTGGTTGGATGGCGTGGAGACCCAGTGGAGGTTCATACCCAACCCTGATATGCTGCTACATCACCCGCAGTTGCCCTGTGAGAGTCTGGGAAGCGAATAGACGAAGCAGGCGGACTTTACCTAGGAGCCCAGAATTCACAGGGGCGCGAAAGATTATGACGCTCTTAGCAGCTAGAATAAGTGCAGTATTGCACCGTGTGCTCTGTTCGATAGCGCAGACATAAGTATTCGAGCTGCTACTGTAACAGCTGCGAGTGTATATAAAGAACAACAAGCAATGGAACCGTCAAGATAGTTCTTGTCACAAATGTAAGCGATACAGGCAGCAGAGGATATCTGGCTTGGTGGGGCCGGCGAGCCCCTAGAGGGGCAATGGCCAGCTGTGCTAGCTCAGAACAAAAAGCGAGCCAACAATAGGGTAGGATGCACACGCGAGTAAGGCCGCAGGCCAAGAAGTGCTGGTAAGGAGAGGTGGAACCGGCCAAAACAGACCGTGTTGAAGTGAGTGAGGCAAGGAAAAGAGAAAAATCAAGATGTAATTGGTGTGCAGTGGGCTTTTGCTGGTTGAGAACTCGCTGGTCAAGGTTTACTGTTCTCTTCGCCTGTAGCCGCAGCATGTGAGGCTAGCGGAAGGTCCGGAACTCACGCGTTTCCAAAAATTGATGAATAGGCTCCCCGTGCGTCGTGAACGAAGATGGTTTCATTTATGGGCACGCCGTGAATATGGTGATAACGTTGCTCGAATATCATCCGCGACACTCATGTGAGTGGACCGCGATTTGAACGCTCTCCTGTTGTTTGGGTGCGAGCGACAAAGACTGCTAAACCAGCCCAGGCTGCATACTGAGAGTCTGTCCGAAAAGCCGGGTGGGTGGACGAAGGAGCGGTAAATGTTCCAACGCCCGACTTTGCTTTCCCCTGATGTTGTTTCGTGCGGTTCTGGTCTCCACCAGACTAGGTGCTGATGCTAAGCTCTGTGGTGAAAGGTCTCTTGTTGCACTGCATGCATAGGAGAGGCATTGAAGGCCTGCGCTGCAGAAGATAACGTTCCTACCATTTTCACGTGTTAGGACAGCCCTTCACGGGGAGTGACAATTCCGTCGACCAGCGTCAGAGAACCGCCTTCTTGCGTTCAAAGAGCAGCGTGGATTAACGCAAAGCTGCATGCTGCGCAATGCGTGTTCGGCGGTTCCTGCATGTTCGCTAGCTGGAGCGGGCCTGCACTGCTGGTCTTTTAGGCGACTCTTCAAGTGTCCATCAGCTATTCGACGCAAGATTCTATTCAGCCGGGCTTGGAGGGAAAAGCCTGGCCTTTGTTGCGGGCTGATAGACCAAGAGTGGATAATGTGCAGTCACCGAACTCAACATTTTATATCGTTCGCTTTGTAGGCATGCTTAAGAGAATGGTCCAACTGGGCTTTATCAGGGGAGGTGCCTGGTTGCTTTCACAGGAGGGACCTTCAATCAGCATTAATATTCTTGCGCGCAGTGTG
Organism: Eimeria praecox; assembly: GCA_963920595.1. Classification (NCBI taxonomy): domain Eukaryota; phylum Apicomplexa; class Conoidasida; order Eucoccidiorida; family Eimeriidae; genus Eimeria; species Eimeria praecox. Next base: position 4,113,295 of record OY986951.1, read on the forward strand.
GGCACAAAGGATAGCGGCGGATAATGGCGCCGAATGACCAGCATGCTACCACGCTATTGCCATAGGAGCAAATCAATTGTTTCGCTATAATCGCCTGGTAGTGAGCAATGGAATATTAATGCACCGGAAAAGCACTACCGCATCAACTAGGGTGGCTTACAATCTATTCATACGAGTGCGCTGGCCTGGCGTGCAGCAGCTCGAGGGTATGGGGGGTCAGCTCGCGGCGGGCAAACGCTCAAGAACATGGGTGAATTTATTGCACTGGGACACAGCGTGACTGCTGACCGAAGGAACGACCAAAAGCTGGATAATGGGGAAAAAGGGGTCTGGAGGCGCAATGAAGACTCGCCATGTGGAACGCATGAAGGTTGACCCGTGGAAGGGTGCAAAGCGGTGGCGAGAAAACGCCCAACCGGTTCGCCTACCTTGAAACGCCTGCGACGCGCTTGCTTGCAGAATCTCTACTACCGCGCAAGATGCAGCAGTACTTTTATCGACACAGAAAATGAGGACCTCTGCCGAAATTGGATTGTACCGCAGGAATTCCCATTTTAGGGGGTCGGGTGTTCTTTATCAAGTGATAAACTGTGATGATTGGTTTGGTGAAGTTGCCCTCGGAATCGCATGTAACATGCCTGCTTGGTTGGCAACTTTGAGTGACATGTGGAAGCCCAGAGGTGCAAAATGCGTCCGTCCTATGTGAAGAAACCTAGGGGCTCGACATTGGGCCTTTGTTTGTTCGGTTTTCAAGGCTTTGAATAATCGTATGATTCATATAGGGTTGTATAATGCTGGGGTGTGTGCTGGGCTGCTGCGCAAAACGGCAATTTGTTGATGGAGGCCGCTTCAAACCTCCGAAGGGTTGGCTGCAGTGATGTTCATGAAGTCCAGGGCAAAGCTCGCCTGCTTTTTCTGGAGGAGCAGAGGAGAAAGTTACTGTTGCCCCAAAGGAAAACTCAAAGTGGGGGAGGCTTGAATAGGCCTTTCAAAGTGCACCTGCTCCACAGCGAGATGGTTTAAACCAATGTGGAACATTAAGCTCTAAACGATTTCATGTACATTGAGCGCTTCTTAATATCCAGGGGAGGCGTTCGCATAGAACGAAACAGCAGTTTAGACTGGATTTCCCAAAATGTCCATCCAAATAGCATTTGCCCTACGATGTAAAGGCGAACCACAGAGCAATTAATTCGCAAAATATGCTAAACATATGCGATTTATATGGCATCACCCTGGCAGTGTATGTGGCGCATCATGGCCAGATGAGGGAGAGGGTAGCAGTATAGAAAGGTTGCTCGAGCCCACTTGAGACCTGGCGAAACTGTCAATTCGTTGAAACAGGATTTGTCCTCGTAAATGATTTCACTAGCATTGTGTTTTTCACAAGAGGTTGTTTAGGAACAGACTGTGCCGATTAATTGAAATACAGGAGTATATAAAATTTGGATTTTTTCAGCATGGCGAAGCAAAAGCCCACGGGAGACGTGCCGGGTAGCACGAGATAAGGGTAGAGGCAAAAGTATTATGATATTCGTTGTGTATACATGTTCTTTGCGCTAAGGGGAGATCAAAGCTTTGGCTGACGGGAGGGAACGCGTCGAGGATGGATAAAACGCGTGCCTCTAAATCCTCTGAGGGGCCGCGTTTTCAATTTCTCACACTCCATATTGTGCCGCAAACATCCTTCTCCCGTGGTGCCATGGTCTTCACAAGAAGGCTTTTAGTACGGGCTGTTAAAAAAGAGTATCTGTTAAGAACAGAGGAGTTGTTAAGAGAAATTGTAAGAAAGCTAATTATGTGTTTGTCTGTTTCCTCAGGCAGAGGGATCAGTTCCCATGGGGCGAAGGGCAGTTTTGCACGGCAAATATCGAAGAAGCCCAAATGGCCAGCGGCTGATATTTGTGCAGACGAACGGGAATGCTGTTCACCATGAGCCTTTACACATATTTGCTAATAGAAAAGACCGCCGAAATTGTGCTTTCGGCAGGAATAGAAAGTTGGGTGTAACCGTCAGGAACGGCATTTTTGCTACAGTAAAAGAAATTCGTTCCTGAGAAATATAAGTTCAATTAAACCCAGAACTAGTTCTGCGCGACTTTCTCACCAGATAGTGATGCAACTCATTGCAAGATCCACTGAGTCACCGGTCTGTTGAGTGCCGTGGTACCATTACTAAACGCGGCCGACTTTTCCACCTATTGGTGTTTTTACATGCTGATACAACGCAGAATCATTGATGATTGATTTCCTCCGATCAAATTGTTGAATATATTTCAGCTTCGGTTTGCATCCCCTTTCACGAAAACCCGGGTAGACAGTGGTGGAGCAACTAGGCTGTAGTCCAAGTCAGCTTGGAGGATCACTTGCTGCCTTGCAGTGTATCTCACGGGCGAACGTGAAGTTCCTGGCTTATCCCTTAGGATTACCAGACAGTGCAATTTGTGCATCTAACTCGCGGCTCGCTTAGCCAAAATTACACTGTTTCAAGTTTGTAATTTTTGAATGCTAGGGCATGGCGACAAAACAAGTTCGGGCAATAGGAATTCTGACGAAGGGATCTACATTAATTTGGCACGCAACTTGAGATCTCGTATAATGAGATTTGGCCCCACGCTTCCCTGAATAATGGTATATTTACAATCTGTTTCGCGAACAAGGGAAAAAAAAGGATGCCCGAAAAGCGCCGAACCCCTTGGCTATAGGGTTGTTTACGAGCATTGGCATTTTGGGTACGCAGAACAGCTTGATGCGGTAGTCAGGATCCGTGGACAATCAACTTAGTGAATATTTTGTGGGGCATAGGATCATGTGACAGGAGACAAGCGACTGTACTAGTTGACCTCCGACAGTGTGGAACTGATAATTATAAATGCTAGGGAATTACATTGAATGGACATATGATAGCTATTTTCTGACTCCTTACACAATAGCGAGTAGCCACGAAACATGAGTGGGTACAGAGCGCCGACTTTAATTTCTCGTTGTCCTAGCAGGACCGCCATGGCGTCAAGTTGCTCTGTTGCTTATACGCTGTCTTTCGGCCAAAACCGTCGCCAAATTGGCTCTATCTATACGTCCATGGCGTTCGAAGAGTGTCATATTCTCATGAGCCTGCAAAGTGACAAGGCAATTGCGAGTCGTTAAACAAGTACGTTCTGTGTTGTAGCCCAAAGAATAGAGCACGGATAATATATTAGAAGCGCTTTGGTGAAAAACCACTAGCCTAGATATTCTCCAAAAAGATCCATAATTTGTTTTAAAGGAACGACCTCGAATAATTATTATAGATAGCGGTTCTGCTTTTGCTCACGGCGCTTGTCTCTGCATTTGCGTTTCCGCAGGTTCTCGCCATGTATGGAAACTTTATGTTGTTTCGCTTTTCAACCCCTGGTGCAGACGTTCAGTCTTCACTGTTTTTATCACTCTTGGTTGCCTTCTGTCTCCTAGAACCCGAAAAGGCAGCGAGTCCACCTCGCCGCTAGTGGATATTTGAAAAAGAAAGCTAGGATTGCTGTTTGCGTTGGGTTCTCTGGTCAGCTCGGCTTTGGCTATTCGCCGCGAAAATGATCACTAACAAAAAAAACTGGAAAAAAAAACTGGTTGAATCTTAGGATAGCTTAAAAGATTGCCCCTCCTTCAATCTATATTACACCAATTCATGCTTTTTGAGATTGCCTGAACAAGCGTTGTATCCGGATGAACCATTTTCCACAAATGAGCAGTAATATAAACCGTGTTCAGCATTGATTCCGTATGCCCAATTGTTGGTTTCGAGCTGCTTAAGCGAATTATCAGAGTATGTGCATAAGGTCAAGGTTGCATTTTTCCTTTCGCTCTCGCTGACAAAGTCCAACTAGTATGTCCCGCGGACTTTGTTTTCCGTGGAGTAGCCGAAAGCTAGAAAAATATCCTCCAGGATAGGTATGTTGTCACAACCCATCAAGCGGTCGACTACCAGCTGAGAAAAACAAACCTGGAAGGTCCTTTACTACACCTGGTTGCACCTGATTTCGGATTCTTAGCGAACCTACCCCCAAGCTTACCTTCGTAAGTCGTGATATATTGGGACATTATCTGAAGCATACAGGAAGCAGAGCACTTCAACTGGAGTAAATCGCTGCCGAACTTCCATAAATATATATTCGTATGCCTTGGATGTTCGGAATACCTTTTGACTCACGCTGAACTAAGCAAACGTCTACTTGATCCCTGCATTCCTCTTTCAAGGTATTGACAACCCTTTGCGGGGCCAACAATATAAACCGTAAACTATACATAAAGGTGCTTCTGCAAAAAGAATGCTGTCCCATTCCTTGTCCTTTTGAAGGCGCGACGCAGCTACAAAGAGGCGTTCCTGTCTCTGAGGCACTTCTTTGCTTCTTCTTTTTCAAAGAGACGCACACAGTCCTCCCACCTTGTTTGGTGAGGTCGCCTGTCAGGCCCTTTCCACCTCCTTCGGAATTCCGACAACTGTGCAAAAACGCGCAGGCTTGGCTGCATTCCACTAGTGTGTGGCTTCGAAATATCGGTGTTTTTGTCGCTGCAGAAGCCCAAAAGCCTAATTGCTGTGGCTTGCCTCTCTGTGTTGTTCCCTGCGTCTCACACACTCCAGGAATTTCCAGATTTGCCAACACCATTTGAAATGCTCTGTTCCTCCTTGCTAAGATATCGTGGTTAGATTTTGATACTGCCTCGACGTTGTGACGTCCACCGCTGGGTATGTAGAACCTTGCCTCGATAAGTTTTTCGCACACTTTTCGACCCCGTACGAACAGGCAGTACACGGAGAGAAGGTGGGGCCAGCTAGGTTATTTGAGCCAAAGTGATTTTGCCAAGGCGAGGCCGAATGTTCTTCCAATACCAAGCGCTTTTTGTTTAATTTCCGAGAAGTGCGACAACTCCAGGATATGACGAACTTATACGGGTCTGTGTATTCAGCTTCTCCCAGGAGAACCTAAGCGCACAAGTCAAACTTGTCCGCTCTGCGTAACTGCGTAGCTGCTCAAACCTATTCTCGAACTTATCATCTATGCGCAATCATCAGGCATAAGTCCCCCTGCAACCCCTGCCCTGTGCAAGTAGCTCGCAATTGTTAACACGAAGCAATTCCTAGAGGGCACGACCACCCACATATACCGTTGACTGTTTGGCAGTGGAGCGATTACTATTTGGTCGCAGAGTAGAGCAATGAGCAGCTTCTTCAATTTCAGGAAGATAGTAGCAATGTTTCACCTTGCTTTCCCTCTAGCATAAGCTTCCTGAACTACTCACAGAGAAACCAAGCACCGCGAATGCCGGTGCGGGATCGAATTGGGCTGGTTGGAATGCTGTTTGTCGCCCACCTTTGCCAATTTGCCGCATGGACCTTCAGCGTTCTCCAGCCCTAGGAGGGCTGCGTCCAGACGCTATCCGGCTTAGGCGGCACACAGGTTGCCCAAGCGCCTGCCGATCCCTTACGCATTCTACTAAGAGGTATCGTTTTAAGGTTCTGGAAACAAAGCCGCACCGTGCTTCACCCCTGCTCTACGGCCTAGTGAACAATACTCATCTTCTCGCAATTACTAAAACCTGTATACTTGGTAGTGTGCTGGATGAAAAGGAGCTGGCATTGGTGGATCTGAATAAAGTGAGATTCATCTGAATAGACGTGTACTTCGCAGGGAAAAGCACTGTTCCTTTTGCCTGAATAAATACGGTTACATTCCGGTGATATTAACACAAGTTTAAACTTCTTGCTGGAAGCGGTTTCAAAAACAAAATCCTTACCATGTTCTGTTTTTACATAATTGCTTCATGCCCCATGTTACCCCAGGGAAAAGGGCATGCACGCTTCCCGCACACAAAAGACAGAATCACAAATGAACCCGCCAAGCCAGGGGGCGAAATGCACTTAGTATCCCAAACTGGAAAAAGCCAGAAGTAGAGCTGAAGCGAACCGGCCAGTCCTCGCATTTCATCAAAAATGGGCTCAGCTTTAAGGCCAAGTTCCACTACTGCGTGATCAAAAGGAAACCGAACGAAAGGTCAGATCCCCCTTCCCCACTCTGTCCGCTGTTCGACCATCTTATCCTTACCATGAACAGGCTTAAATACTGTTTTCAGCGCCATGCAAAGCAGCCATGGGGGAGCAAAGGGAGTAGGCAATAGATGAATTGTCTGAAAAAAAATAGACGAACAAGCGACAAGTTCATCCCTGTGCAGCCCTGTGCTCCCAAACTCAATCAGTTAGGAATAGACCTATCTTCATTGAATAATGCCAAACTCGCCGGAGCTCCTCTGCTATTCAACACCCCCACACTATTCGACTCCCTAGTCACTTTCTAGCGCAAATTCAGACAATCAAAATGATATCTCGGGCTAAGCAAATTCGTTGCTTCCTGGAGACGGGCGAATATCTGCGCTATTTTCTACACTGGCAGCTTGATCAGCACTTTCCCTCTAAACCAAAATATACACAACACGTTGCGTTGTTTTCAACGATACGCCACTGACACCGGAGTAATGTCCTGTCGATTTCAATAGTGGGTCCAGGCTCCAGAAGCGATAAACATTCAAATGTACCCGGCCGAAGTTCTCCATTATACCAACGCAGCCCACCTCCATCTTTCTCCTCCTAGGCAACCTTTTGGTAAACGTGGACGAGAAAGGGGGACCGCCTGTTTAAAGCGATACGGAGGACGATTTCAGGAGGAATATCAGCGAATGCTTGATAGGCTTGCCAAGTGCTAAGTTTGGCCGGTATTGCATAACGCGATCAGCTTAGGGAATAAAAAATTGGCTCTAACAACAAGCCCGCCGCAGTCCCCAGAATACCCGCTGGTAATTCCTCTTTGTAGTACAGCGGTAAGAGGAACACACTGCAATCAAACTAACGAGCCAGTGGAAGAACCTCTACCCTTGCTCGACCCATATGGTTCCCCCCAAACAAACCAGCAGTCTCCAGTATTTACAAACCGAAGTCAGGCGGTCCGGAGAGAGGTCAAGGTATCTGCATATTGCCTGTACCCGAGAAACGTCTTTCGGGCAAGTATGGGCAAGTTCTTCAAGGCAAGTCTCTTCATGCTTCAGAAAGTGACCATTTCCTGCAGCATGCAGTGAACCGCCTTGAGGCCTCGACTGATCGGAGCGTTGTGTTAAGCCTCTGCCGATCAAATAGGACTTCACAAAGGATCTAGAGGGTATCGAGAACTTCGTTGAGGAACCGCTAACCTGGCACCCTTCCGTTTAGGAGCAGTATGTTGAAGGTCTGCTTGCCCCCGATGCCTCCCTTTGGCGGCGGTGACTACACTTTCCTTAGTGTTTCGATGCTCACGCGGCAAGAGTGTCTCTGCAGCTCAATAAGCCCAGTTGGGCAAACCACCAAGGGTCGATAGCTTTTGTTAGAAAATGCACCGCCTATTTTGTCAATGTACACTCAAGAGTCGCTTCATGCCGGCATTTTAGCAAAAAACACAGGGCGACGCCTTAACGTATCTGTAGTTGGGGAGCATTCCAATTTAGCGGGGTGGCTGCGGAATGCCAACCGGAGAGGCCGCAGGTTTGTCGAGAATCCAACAGGTGCGAATATCTTGAGCATCAGCAACTTTGCAGACATGTTGCTGACCTTTTCAGGCTGGTTTACAACCATCCAAAATGGGACACAATGGGCGTCAACTTGCTAACCATGTACTCGGCAAATGGTGTTGGTAAGTTACCTGTTTTATTTCACATATGGCACAGGGAGCTCATGAGCCGTGCAGCAGCCATCACTGGTAGCGCTACTGGGTCCCAAAAGAAGTATTGGGACACCATTTCATTTTTTTCCCCTGCAGTTTCTGCCATTGTTGAGCCAAACGCGACGTTCCTGCGAAGCAAAACAGGAGGCATGCCGATGTAATCATAGCTCCTCACCCTCCAGCACGTGCTAGGGTGACTTCCTTTGGTCTCTACTGAGCAATGGTTTTCAATCCCCCAGTGAGTTCCTCTAGCGGGAGTTCGCCGGTCATTTCCCCTGCGAAGGGGTTGTCTCACTCGACGTTAAATCTTTAATCGACAACTCCAGCGCACAACTGAAGAGCTGGCTGGGATTCTATCGACCGAAATATTAATGCCAGACACGCAAATAGGGCCCCTCGCGCTGAGACCTAATTTGCCGGCTTTTCAATGCAGCTTCACAGAATTGTCGTACGACTGTGCTCGGACCGGAGGAAGGCGCAGCAAGGCACCTACTCACACAATGGCTAGGGCGCTGGAGTGGCCTTTGGTGGTGGTACCAGGTTCCTTTACATGCAGTTGCCTTCAGCTTAGAAGTGCCTAGAAGTGCCAGAGGTTTCATGCGATTAATGGGCCCCTGCAATAACTGCTTGGAAAGTCACAACACTTCGTCGAAGCCTACCGACAACACCTGATCAATCCCACTCCTAGGACAATACTGGAGGAGCCAGAGAGCCTTCATGCAAGCGCCGCGATTTATAGGTACGCGAAAATGCCGGACTATGCCGCAGAAAATCAAGGGCATCCTTCCAATTTGAGTGGGTTTCTGAATAGTGCCGGAGGGAAGCAATATTCCAGCAGGATATCTAGCCAGAGATAAAGCGTGACAACTGCAAGCCTTATTATTCCACACCCGAAAGTAAATATGCTCTACTTACAATTCTCTTCCACAGTTCCCTCCTATCAGAAACATGCCCTTCAAGCTCCGCCTGATCGCGCGATGGCGTCCCCTCCCCCCCCAACGTCTGTGGCGCTTCATTGCACCTATTTTGGGCCATTCAGCCAGAGGCTGCTCTACAATGCAGGTCTCCAGAGGTCTGGAGGCCAACGGGCGGCAACCGTACAGCATGAGAAGCAAGTCACTGGCGACAGCCGCAGAGTTGCAGATTGCTTGATAACTAATCAGAGAGCACTATGTGCCCCTGTATGTGGGTAGCAATTCCATCAGAGCTTGTCCAGAGCGTGAGGCACCGCGACAGTAGAGCAGCTCTTTATTGCAATAGAGGGCTCCTACGGCATAGAGGGCTCCACCAGAACAGCGCCCTCCTTGGCTGGACCACTTAGCACCTGTTGAGTAGCTACAGAGTACATAGGGCTATCAAAAAGTCGAATAACGGTTCCCACAAACTGCGGGTCTTTTTCTCGCTGGTCTCTCTGCTTTCGTCAGTGGAGTAGGGCTTTTTCTTTATAAGAATTCCTTTGATTCGGTCGGGTTATCCATGGGGTTGGGGACTGCGAGCAAGGAGCCCGGGCTGCAGCGTGGCATTGATAGCCACCTACAATTTTAGCAGCAGTGCACAGTACTTCTAATAGCATCAGACGCCGGTTGCCTGTGCTCGCACGGGGAGTTCACTTGAGGCAAGGGCAGTAGGAAAACTACAGTGCAACTCATGAGGCGAACTATTTTTCGAGTGAGCGCTTCCAGCTTATTCCTGTGTGGTTGGGGTTCTACAAGACACCCGTAGGGGCATTCGGCTTGGCGGAACACTCCTTTCTTTACCGTATTTTTTTCTCAATTAGATCCCATAAAGCTCCCTCTCCTAATGGCAACCACCGCATTGCCATATGGCCATGGAACGTGGCCAAGAATGCAAGTCTACAGTCCTCAGTCGAAGCACCATCACACCGCAGAGAGCCTTGACGCATTCCATAGGAGCTAGTCGCAGCAGACGGAAAATGGCACTTTGTTTGCTTACGTGGGCCAGTTGTCCTTAGACGGCAACGCTGTAGATGTCTTTCTGTTTATTTTCACCCACAATACAGCCATTCCTTCAGGAATAGTGGGGAACCGCCACGCTCCGGTTCCCGCTGGGCAGGCGAACAGGGGTTTTAATGCCTAGGAACTGAAGCAAGCGCAGTGAAACCAGCTAACTCAGGCAGAAATCTCTTCAAGGGGGAAAGGGACCATCAGGAATCAGGGCTTCCTTGGCAGCCTTCCACAACACAATTGGTGATCGGTGGGGGACCACCCAAGCAATGCTTAACTGGTACCGGGGATTACTATAGCCAAGGCGCACTTGAGGCGCAACCAGTACGAGTAATTTCTCCCTTTTGAAAAAGTGAACGGGAGCGCAAAGTGGTTATGAAGGGATTTTGATGCACACGATGACGCTCTCCGACGTGGACAACAGAATGGCCTGTGGCAGAATTCAGGATGTAAAGCGAAGGACGCGGTCAACAGGATGTAGCATTGATAAGTGAGCAAGCTTGGGAGGGAAAGCTTCGCCATTGAACAACGCTGTTCGGTGTGCATAGTTCAAACATGCTTGCTTATTGGGAGAGGCAGCCGGCAGCGGGATTGATCGCCAGAAGGAAGCGACGAGGTGCAAAATGAAGGTTATCCTGTATTAAAATTACATGATTAGAATTTCCAAGGCGCATCTAGAACACGAACAAGCTGGAGGAGCAGTTCAGTCCCCGACAGAGGTCAAATGCGGATCTGGCTAACTACGCTCAGGAAAGTCCTCGGTTCTGCAAACGGTTATTCCTTAGGATTTTCTCTCTCTATTTGGCCGAGCGTGTATTGTTGATGTCACATCCCAGCTTAGGTGACGCAGGCCGAACCTAAGTTTTTCCTCATAGGTGGGGGCTCTATCGCCATACTTTGCGGGTGGAAAACTGAATGCAAAAAAATAACAAACCTGCATACAGTTAGTACCCCCATAGGAAGAGAGAAGGAACTGGAGAGGCAAGCTGAGGACCTTTGCCAGCGACACTTAAGAACAGACACCTGCAATAGGAGTTCCTTAGAACCGACTGGTGCTGCCCGCCTCTTCAGTTTCTTTCTGCAAAACACCGGCATTCCTTGAAGCTGCTCACGCAAGAGTATGCCTTGCCATCAGCCACAACACTAAGTTGGTCCTCAGGAGGCAGCCAAGGTGCAAGCAGAAATACGCAGACGAGAATCCGACAGACATTCGTGCATGTACTTCCGCGCTCCCCCCCCGCCCCTACGTGCTCATTTATAAAGACGTAAGTGGATGAAGGGACAGGAAATGGAGAATGCCATTGTCAGATTCTCCAGCTTGAAGAAGGGCATCTGATGCTTCTTCTATTGGTTGCAGCTTCCGCTGACCCGCCCGTTGACTTGGTTCATGGCCGGGCAAGCGGCTTCGTAGCGTGATACGAGGTTCAGTGAACGTCTTTCGTGCCAGCATTGCAAACGCAAGGAAATACCAATCAGTCGTTTTTGACAATGGACATCCGCAGTTTCGTGCGGCAAGGGCCTTCGCTTGAGTGGAAGGGGGGACAGGCCTAAAGTGAATCAATGAAAGTATTGGCGGCACTTAGCTGTCAGTGAAAAAGTTGAAGGGCTGCGGCACGTTATCCTGCGGTGTGCAGGCAAAGCCTTGTACGCACTATTGAACCCAAGATGACTTCTAATTGCTGCGGAAGGACTCTTCCGTTTCACTGGTATCATGGAAAGTGCGCCCCCTTGGGAAGTGTACTTGCCATTCAAGCAAACCCTCGTGCTCCCCGGGAGCTGTTCCCACGCTAAGCGGTCGTTTAAGCAGCGGCTTAGGCCCTGCTCGCCGGTTTGTCCAACGACAGTTTTGTCTTTTTGCCGGAAGACGCAGCCGAAAGCTCAATGATTCGCTGAACTACTCTAGGAAGCGAGAATTAGCAAAAACGGCAGTGTGGTATCTTCACGTTGAGGGCAGATTTCCAATGTAAGCGAGGGGGATGAAGTGAGCACGGACCGAAAGAGCCACTTGCGAATGCTGGCAAAGCGATTCTGTTTGTCATCCTGCAAGTCTTCTCGGACAGTCTGAGACACGTAGGTGGAAGACACCTGCCGAATGCCATATGTAGCCTGGGGCTTTCGTGGTTTCTATGTGTATTTGAGGAATTTATCATGAAGGGGCATCGAAATCGACTGCATGCTTCGTTGCTCTTGCACTAATCCGACTCGACACCGGCTTAGTAAAAGCAAGGCAGTAGGGAGTCCTGCGGTAGATTTCGATGCGCATTATGCTTAATTCAGGAAATATGCAAAGAAGCCTCCAAAGCTGCAAGTGGTATTTGGTGTGCCGCCTTAGGCCCAGGCAAGTAGGTGGTAATTCTGTCGAATACTGTACGAAAAGAAATCCGATGGATATCCAGGGACATAAAGATAATTCCTTCTCCAGCGTGGGTAAGTGGCCTTTTCTGTCTGCGTTCGCCTCATCCCTTTCGCTTGCATTGTAAATCTGCCCTCCAGGTTAACATGCCACCGTGTGCTTTTGGCTGATTCTGGCTTTTTAGAGCAGTTCAGCGAATCACGCACCTCTGCCAATTCAGAGAACAGCCTGTTCTCCCAAAGCCACAGTTCCCTTACGGGCGGAGCACAGCTTTTGGTGAACAGGATTTCCGATGGTGCGCCTTTGTTCTATAAATTGGTTGTGCAGAAGCGAAGCAGTTTAACCGTTTTGATTGATTTTGCTTAGTATGGAGTTGCAAGGCTTCTTGCATCAGGCGCTTTTAGCGCTAACTTTGGCCGCCTTCCTGCGCATGGTTCGACGTGGTAACGCAATGTTCGATATTAAGCAACGTCGTAAATTGGAGGATCCACAGCGTAGCAGGATTCGCGGGTTAATGCGGATGGTGTTTGGGCCATTATGGTGTTTGCAAATATGGCTGGCACTGTAGGCTTCACCACTGAACTTCGGAGAGGGGGATGGCCACTAAAAAAATATTCCTTGCGGCTACGACAAAATAGCGAAAATTGATTTTGATATAGGCTGAGTTCACTGTGAAAACCGCCAACATCTCTGTCCAAATCCATTTCAAAACCCCACACATCTACATGATTCCTAGTTTTAGAGCGTTCTGCCACTTCTTTTGTTGCCATTCTGGATATGTCAAGCTACATTTGCCTGGCGTACGCTTATCTCCGCCCATCAAAGCAGCTGCGCACGCGTTAAAAAATTACACCCACGAATGATATGCAAAGCATGATCCTGTTCTCTGTTCAGAATTGGAGTACGAGTGAAGGTTTCCCGCCAATTGGGAGAAGCTAAGTTTTCGCTCAGCCCCACCACGCATATCCCAATATGCTGTTGTGCTTTACCGGCCATTCTTCCTTGAGAACAGTGGGGACTAAAGCCGCATGTGTACATAAGCAGTGCGGACGACTCAACTGGAAGGCCCAAAAGAAATCGTCGCTGTTAAGCGCCATCCAGCACTACGATCTCTGTCTGTTACACTGTGGATAAAGCACGTTAAAGAGAACGCTGCTAATCCCCTTGGTGCGCTTGACAGGGTAGCCATATCACGTGTGCTGCTAAAGCCAGGTGTCCGATGCAGGGAACTGTCAGTCCAGCCCCCGCACAAATCCAGGACGGCAACGCGTGGACTGCTCGTTGGATCCTTTTCCTTTCTGGAGCACGGTGCAACACGGTTTCTCCAAAGTTCTTTCACGTACTCCATCCTTGCAACCTGCATGCTAAGAACGAGGTATCTGTTGAAGCCCTACCTATACTGCAGCGGACAGTCCTAGCAGATTTAGCCAAAGGGTGATTGAGTGTGTTACGAGATCCGACTGGGTTCGACTTTTAGAGATAGCAAGGTGCGTTTTACCACGTTTTAGGTTACCGTCTGCTCGCTAAGCGCAGCTCCCTCAGCCTCAGTGCTCAGGCTGCTTGGAGTTGGGAAGAAAAGCCAGTTAGTTGGCCCTTGGAGATCTCAGCAGCAACTTAGGGTTCAGTGTTTCCCCTTAAGAAAAGTGCACTGATCATGCCTTTAGAAGCTTTGATCTGCTAAGGCGATTACCAGAGAGGCGCTAAACGCAATGACGAACTTCCGGGGTGCTCAAAGAGGGTTGGTAACGGTAGCTAGCAGGACGGCAATGAACATACGGGAGTGTTTTGGTTGCCTTTGTTATTTTATAGCCACAGTGCATTCCAGAGTATAGACATAGCATGAGAACAGGGATATCGTTAATCAGGAGCATTGCTTTCAGTCCACACTCTGCTTGCAATTCCAATCGTTTGCCACTCCAACTTACGATGGGTGTAGATGCCTTGTCTAAACTCAGTAGTAGCAATTATTCTGCAGGTTTCTTGCCTTATTGGCGTCGCCTCCAAAACCACATAGTTGGGGCCCTCCCAAAGTCCATTTAGTTGTTAAATCCAGGGCCTTTGCCCACGTCTAGTGTGGCTCCGAACGGCTTCTCCTGAAGTCCTTCGCCAAAATAAGCTTTTTTCGCATGTTAGTGAGGCATGTTAGAGGTTACAATTTGAACTAGTAAAGATATAAAGCTGCTCAAGTACGGCGGGGGCCTTCAAGCATCGAGGAATGCTTGCCTCTATACCCGGGTGGCGCTTACCTCGGAATGGCCCGCATCTTTGCCGGGTTGTTGCCGGCCTCTGCTGCAGAGACAAAGAAACCATAAGAACTTAATTACTTAAGAGGCAAAGCCAACGCGTGTGTGCCTAACAATCCGCTGTTTCCAACGCGGCACTTGGAAGAGCGCGCCTTAGGCGCTTGAAGTCCTCCAGCGCATTCCGGTTAGAACTACATAATCCCTTTTAGCTAGCTGTCTCTGGCTAGTTGCAGTGTCCGAAAGAATCTTCATTCATCTTCCCATTGTGCAGAAGCAGGCCTTAATGCAGCGATTGATTAATCGACTGCTCAAGTCTGAAACTAGCCAAGTACCTCACGGACCCGGGGCGTCGTGCAACTTCGGCTAGGCTTAGTTTTGCTAATCGGGTGGAAGTTGATTCGTATCCAGTATGCCCCTTATACTTTAATCTCTAGCACTATATTACACCCCAGAGTGTTGCTGTTTGGCTGTTGACGTTGTTTGCTTCCTTGGGTTCTGGTCATTTGCTCTTCAGCAAAAGATGGTGATGCATCAATACATCGAACCATTGCTGGGACGGAGCCGGAAGTCAGCTGGGTGTATTGGACTCATAGCCCAGGTGGCAGCCTGCCCGCTGGGGGCTCCTTGCGAGCTTACACATGTGGGAAGTATTCATCGATAAGCCTGGATTTCAGCCTTTGTTCTAGTGATAGCTTCACCAAAACCCACCAACATAGGGCGCTGGCAAGCAGCTTGATGCGATGCAGGTATATATCGGTTGCTTTAGGAAAGACCTCTGCTCCACGTTGAAGCCAGCGGCCCCACTGCATTTGGTACGATGTTTGAGTTCTGACCATAAGCTGCACAGAGTCAACGTCCTCCTCTTTCCCCGTGGACAGAGCTCTACTATCTTTCCTGCAGACCACGCGTGCGCCCTCCAGTCATTCACCACAAGGAGGGCTAGGATTACTTGTTTAACTCTTATAGCCCCTAGGCCTCCACCAATTCGAAAAATTGGTCACTAGCGGATATGCATTCATTTGCTTACTCATTACCGATTGCTACGTGCTGCTGATGAGCCATAGTGACACGGATAACTCCAAGGGAACCAATTATGTTGCAGCTTTACTGTAACGTTATATGTTTGCTCAAAATCACCGACTGTGCCACGCAGGATTGGGTGCGCCTGACTATTTTCACGAATTGAGTGACTCTCAGCTGACAGGATGCGGATCTGCAGCTGCGTCTCCCACGGCCTTTTTAATGGCTACTGCGCAGCACATTGCTTGGAGGCCGGGGGTTCTTCTGGATCGCAGTGTTGTTTTCGTGGAGTGCCTTCTCGCAGCCCTGCTTCACCACTTTCATTGGGGGTTCATTGAGCCTGTGAACACACACTACATGCGCCTTCCTCGGGCAGCTAAAGGAGGTGGGGCTGTCGGTTTGTCCCAATAGACTCCGTGGTGTCGGGGAAGGCTTTACCTTCCCGTACAAAGATAGATTCGCAGAGTCGGCCTCTTTAGGTCCTACACTTTGAATAAACCTAAGTGTACTTTCTTCCTTATCAGCTAGGACAGTTTACCAGCGCCTTTTTCTCTTTGATACGTGCCTTCTGGGCCATAGCGGCTAGTTACCCTGGAGTGCCCCCTCCGTCCCCAAGGCAGTTGCCAACTGCCTGTGAGCAAGCAATCGTGCATCAATCATTCATGCAGTAGCACCAAGTTCGCCTTGCCAGTTATTTCCCCTAATCGCTGATAGTCGTCCACGCAGGGTTCAGTCGGCAACTCCCCTCACTTAAGTTTCCTTACTTATGTCGTAGCATGTTCGCTCGCCCACATGAGAAAAAACTTCTATTCCAACGCACATGAAAAACCCTGCATCACTTGCTTGGTGACAGTATTGTGTAGATCTGCTAGTGAATGTTCACTGCAGTCAGCGCTGGAATTGCAGGGGTGATAGTTTTGCCCTACACCTTGGACCGTTCCTGTCGGGTACCGCCGTGCGTATTGCGCCAGCTGAAGTAGACCTGTTTGTGTGCGCCAGCAACTCGCCGGCAGAAAGCGCATTACTTGCTTAGCGGCTGCCTGCACTACACTCTACAATTCCTGGTCACGTAACAAAACTTGGATAGCCCGTGCCTGCAGATGCAGCGAAAGGGCCGTGCACTGTGCTTACAAGGGACGACGGAGAGCCGCATTAGCCGCCGAAAAAGGGGGATACGTTGCGCTTGCAAGTACGGGCGGCTTGCTGCATTAGTGGCAGCCCGTTAGGTGATTGCAAACCGCACTCTAGCCCCAAGCCCTTACTTTGAGCCTTGAGGAGCATTATATGCCTGTTTCTAAGAAGACCGGGCGGTTTGGGGTCCTCCCCTTCTGCATTAAAATAAGCAGCAAAATAATGTACGTGCCACCGGGGTGCAGCTTTCTGCTGGGACACACGGTTCGAAGACTACGCAAAGAAGGCCTGCAGGTGCCCTCTACGGCTGCCAGCCATACAAGCTTGCCAGCGGGAACTGGCAAGAAGCCTGTAGGATTTAAAGGAGTATTTCAATTTCAGAAACAGTATGAAGAGCCACTTGTATTCCAAGTTGGTACAAAAGGATAAAGAGCTAGATTACCCCGAACGCTGCCTTTCGGCAGTAGTTTCTCTGTTCCAGTCCTTCGTCACCCCATCCCGCGAGGTGACCCAGTGAATTTACTTATGGAACCTCTCCCTCTGTTGGCTGGCAGCCGAAGGTATCGCCTGTGGACAGGAAAGCTTCCAAGCTTAGAGGGCTACGGGCTGCCATTTTGTACAGCCGCTGGTGAGGGTGAAGGCCAGTTCATTGGCACCCTCATCCCTAGGGCGCGAGATTCCTCTTACGTGTCCTATTGAAGGGTAAATGCCACAAGCGTAGCCAGTACCTTCTTCACTGCGCGTTTAACGAATAAGTCAACAGGGGATCTGGCGCTTCAGAAGCATTTCGAAACGCCTCCCCAGAAGGACCGACATCCTGCACGGCCGCTGCATCAACCGGCCAATTGTCTTTGGAAGGCCAACAGATGCATTGATATTTCAAAAAAGAAATACGTTTTTGTGGGTGATAGGCAGCTACTACGATTGCCCCGAAGCAATGGGGTGACCAGTCGCTCCATGCGTCCCCGCCAGAACTTGCATCGTAGTCAATCCCCCGCAAATGTCTGAATTTTTGGGAAAGATTGAAAGGAGAACACATAAAGCTTCTCCTGCCTCCTGCGTGCAAGGGGTCTGTACACATACAGGTCTCTCCACTGTAGTGTGCCGTTCAGTGTCTTGTGCGATAACTACCTCGCCCTCAGGTGGCAAGAACATGGATCACGAGAGAGCTGGATTTAAAGCGAGAAACATCATTAATTGCAACTGAGTTATAGTGCTTTAGCATAAACTCTCCCCCAAA